>OY783192.1:12006484-12456484 GCA_963678675.1 Xiphydria camelus | reverse complement strand
TGTGACATATCGGGACCATGAAATCGTAGCAGTTTCAGGGGACGAAAGGTACTTATGAGGACCAAATTATTAATGTTTTAATTATCGTATAACTTTTTCGAAATGATTTCTCTTTTACATAAATACAAATGAGAGCACAAATAACAGATCAAAAATTAATTGGATTAATAATCATTAAAGTTTGGAAGTATATAACGGGATGAAAAACCTCTTATCAGTGTACAACACAATCAATACATTTTTTTGTAAAGTAAAATTAAGAATATTTATACAAGCTAATGTCAAATACTTTACAAATCATTACATGCAGTCGTAACGTCTGCTGGAGAAAATTAAGCCATGGAAAATGCTGTCATCAATTGAATTTTGCTTAAAGGTTTAAATTGCAGCCCAACTTGCTTGCAATTTTAACCAATTCAATTTCTAATTTACTAATAAACTTTTAAGATTTGTCCAAAGAAACTGAAAATTAAAGTATCCAGTCCCGGTAAGTCCCGTTACATCCCGGAAGTCGGACCTCGTAAGTACCAATACGTCGAAAATTTTGATAATTTTAATGAAATATATTTTGCAGTTTCATAAATTGACTATTTCTACCGGCCATTTTATTTTATTTGTTGGCTTTATTCAAACGATTATTGCTGTTTTGTTAGATATTTTACACATTCATGACTCGGTCCCCGCAATTACCATTACGTCGTCGTTTCTGGTCCCTATAAGTGACTATACATCCCTGAAATGAAATATTGAATACGAAATAAACTTAATTCAACCACATATTAAGAATGTACAGAATACGGAATACGGAATACGGATGTACGGAATATTTGGCCAAATTAATGCCAAGTCCAACACATGTGATGTGTGTAACGTCTGCTGGAGAAAATTAAAACATGAAGAATGCTGTCAATCAACTGAATTTTGCTTAAAGGTTTAAATTGCAGCCCGACTTACTTGCAATTTTAACCAATTCAATTTCTAATTTACTAATAAACTTTTAAGATTTGTCTAAAGAAACTGAAAATTAAAATATCCAGTCCCGGTAAGTCCTAATTTTTTTGTTATACAATGAGACTTATCAGGACCGTAACAATCCGTACATACGAACATACAGTAAAATATCAAAAGCGAGCAAAAATATCACAAGATATGAAGAAAACAAAAATATTTATTAAATACTCGACTAAATTACTCGCTACTCGACTAAATTACTAGCCGTGTCTGAACTAAAAGTCCCGCTTGTTAAAGCTCGCTAGAGACTATGTACATATTATGTACAGGATGTCCGCGCAGAACCGACCAGTTGCAGGGATACCTTCGGCCGAGCTTGGTCGGTACTCGAGTCATTTACCGTATGTCCCACTCTGTAGGTATTGACCAGTTTAAAATTTATCTTCGTATACCTACTTACCTAGGCTTGGTCGGTACTCGAGTCATTTACTTGCTTCACCGAACATAGACAAATTATTTTAAAACATGTATTGAGATATACATATATATGTCACACAGGCAAATAGTGACTTTAGGCAAATAGCTTTTGTGGCTTCGCTCATTTCACTCGCTCCGCCGTTTCTAGCCTAACCTAACCTAATTTAATTTATTACCGAATCTAATTTATTTATATTTCAATGTGTTAGGTTAGGTTAGAATCGGCGGAGCGAGTGAAACGAGCAAAGCCACAAAAGCTAGTTGCCTAAAGTTACTATTTCCCTGCGACATATATATATAAACCAGCCTTTACACAATGCAACACTGAGATATCACGGCAAAAATATTTAAATAAATATTTAATTTAAATATTTTTGCCGAGATATTTCAGTGTTGCATTGTAGTAAGACCGATTTTAGCTTACGTTTCACATAGGTCGACGTTGGTACAATGCGAAAGCTGCAGTCTCGAAACATCTCATATCCTAAAGTGCGCAGGTTCGAGTCCCGGGTTTGAAAAAAAAACCGACTAATTTTAATGAAATATAATTTGAAGTTTTGTAAACTGACCATTTCTACCGGCCATTTTATTTTATTTGCTGGCTTTGTTCAAACGATTATTTCTGTTTTGTTAGATATTTTGCACATTTATAACTCGGTCTCCGCAATTACCATTACGTCGTCGCTTCTGGTCCCCATAAGTGTCTATACATCCCTGAAATGAAATATTGAATACGAAATAAACGTAATTCAACCACATATTAAGAATGTACAGGTAGCCAAACGATTATATCATAAATTTCAATCATCTGAGCGGTATTGGGAAATAACGGAATATTTGGCCAAATTAATGCCAAGTCCAGCACATGTGAACGTAACGTCTGCTGGAGAAAATTAAAATGTGGAAAATGCTGTCAATCAACTGAATTTTACTTAAAGGTTTAAATTGAAGCCCGACTTGATTGCAATTTTAACCAATTCAATTTCTAATTTACTAATAAACTTTTAAGATTTATCTAAAGAAACTGAAAATTAAAATATGCGGTCCCGGTAAGTCCCGTTACATCCCGGAAGCCGGTCCTCGTAGGTACCAATACGTCGAAAATTTGGATAATTTTAATGAAATATAATTTGCAGTTTAGTAAACTGACCATTTCTACCGGCCATTTTATTTTAATAAATATTTAATTTAAATATTTTTGCCGAGATATCTCAGTGTTGCATTGTATAATGGCCGGTTTTAGCTTATGATTGACATAGCTCGAAATTGGTACAATGCGAAAGCTGCAGTCTCGAAACATCTCATATGCTAAAGAGCTCAGGTTCGAGTCACGGGTTTGGAAAAAAACTGACACAATGTTGTCTAAAGACTAGAAGGGAAGCCACGCTTCCAGTGTTATCTATCTCGCTCACTTTCTGTCGCCACTCTTTCTTCGGAGATTTTCGGCGCGTGCGGTGGCGGAACTCTTATACGGGGTGTCGTACATATCGCGCGGGAGCATTGGCGATCGGATATACCGGTGTGTTTAACCGGTTAACTTAACAATTAGTTTGTAAGAGATTGTTCGTACTTTTAAAATTTGTTTATTGCTGAATTTCCAACTTTATTAAGAATATGGATTATTGCAAACAATAATTTCACTAATTTATTCATTTAAGGGGCAATTACATAATATTCAAGGAAGATTATATTATAATCCTGAGTATACTCGTATGTACGAAAAAATTTATAAACCAGGTTTAACTAAAGTAAAATTCGATTGAACAGTTTCATAAATAATTAAATTCTATCGATACTTCAAAATTCATTTCTACTCGCCACCCGGTGTAGTCGCTCACGAAATACCGTAAACGTCGACACCGAACATGTGGCGTCCAGCAACGCGGCTCGCCTCTGTAGTCCCAACTTCAAAATACCGACGCACACAGAGTAACCTTTCTTGTCTAGTCTATGTTCGGTGTTTGCTTGCAATTGTAACCAACTCAATTTCTAATTTACTAATAAACTTTTAAGATTTGTCCAAAGAAACTGAAAATTAAAATATGCAGTCCTGGTAAGTCCCGTTACATCCCGGAAGTCGGTCCTTGTAGGTACCAATACGTCGAAAATTTTGATAATTTTAATGAAATATAATTTGCAGTTTTGTAAACTGACCATTTCTACCGGCCATTTTATTTTATTTGTTGGCTTTGTCCATACGATTATTGCTGTTTTGTTAGATATTTTGCACATTTATGACTCGGTCCCCGCAATTACCATCACGTCGTCGCTTCTGGTCCCCATAAGTATCTATACATCCCTGAAATGAAATATTGAATACGAAATAAACGTAATTGAACCACGTATTAAGAATGTCCACATATTAAGAAGAAATCGGTTTTCAGGCTTGTCTCAGTTTTGCTTTCAAGTATCGAAATATAGAAAGTAAGATAAAATATAGAAACTAAGAGGTATGAATCTATGTACGATTGAAATAAATAAGTTACAAAAAAATGCAAACTAATTTTTATTCCTCTATGGAAACCTTCAAAATTCGAATTGTTTGATACTTGTATAGGCATAAATAGTTCTTACAATCGCAGGAATGACAGTAACGTAAAACCAATTCAGCCACCTTGCTAATCTTCAAACTAATTGGCCAATAAGAAAAGCCACAGATCATGGACAATAATTCACGGCCCTTATTGGATAAGTTGGAAATCGTTCAACAAAGAATTATATAAATTTGCTTTCCACTGAAACAGAGAAAGCATTTAAAATTAATTCCACTGATCAAAACTGCATCTATTTATTGTATGCAACTGATCACGTGTAAAGGAATTATCGGTAATCTGCATAAATATTTGACTTTCTCCCAAAACCGCTCTGATGATTAAAATCTATGATGCAATCGTTTGGCTACCTGTACATTCTTAATATGTAGTTGAATTACGTTTATTTCGTATTCAATATTTCATTTCAGGGATGTATAGTCACTTATGGGGACCAGAAGCGACGACGTAATGGTAATTGCGGGGACCGAGTAGTAAATGTGCAAAATATCTAACAAGACAGCAATAATCGTTTGAACAAAGTCAACAAATAAAATAAAATGGCCGGTAGAAATGATCAGTTTACAAAACTGCAAATTATATTTCATTAAAATTAGTCGGTTTTTTTTTCAAACCCGGGACTCGAACCTGCGCTCTTTAGGATATGAGATGTTTCGAGACTGCAGCTTTCGCATTGTACCAACGTCGAGCTATGTGTCAAACGTAAGCTAAAACCGGCCTTTATACAATGCAACACTGAGTTATCTCGGCAAAAATATTTAAATTAAATATTTATTAAAATGAAATTGCCGGTAGAAATGGTCAGTTTACTAAACTGCAAATTATATTTCATTAAAATTATCCAAATTTTCGACGTATTGGTACCTACGAGGACCGACTTCCGGGATGTAACGGGACTTACCGGGACCGCATATTTTAATTTTCAGTTTCTTTGGACAAATCTTAAAAGTTTATTAGTAAATTAGAAACTTAATTGGTTAAAATTGCAATCAAGTCGCGCGCGGGCTGCAATTTAACCCTCTGACGCTAAGCTCTTAGCAATCCCTGTCGCGTTAGCTGGAGAAAGGGAACAGCCAATCGCGCGCGGTCGCTTTATGTGTTAGTGACTGACGTCACGGAAATGGCCCCCCACTCTCATTCAGCCAGGCTCGTAGTTAGGGGCCTGCTCACTCATATACCGTGCTCACTCGCACTCACGGGATTTCGCGCGACGGCACGGCAATGAAATAGGGGCCCCATACACGGTACGATTCGTTGCCTCGATCCGTCATTTCAAACTGATTGAAACGACGAATCGATAGGGTATGTCAACATAGTTAATGATTTACTTAGTCGAAGACTACTTCATTGTCACTATTTAAAAAAATGGCTTATTAAAATCACACCGCAGGTAACTTTTAACGTTTCGTCGGTGCCCAGCGACCATACGGGTTGCGACGGCCCTGTCACTCTCTCCCCACTACACTAACGTCTCACGCTTGACTCTGCCCCGCGCAGTGGTTGGGAATCGAGCTTTGCCGTCAGAGGGTTAAACCTTTAAGCAAAATTCAGTTGATTGACAGCATTTTCCATGTTTTAATTTTCTGTAGCAGACGTTACGATTACATTGTGTTGGAGTTGGCATTAAACTGGCCAAATATTCCGTTATTTCCCAATACCGCTCAGGTGATTGAAATCTATGATGCAATCGTATGGCTACCTGTACATTCTTAATACGTGGTTCAATTACGTTTATTTCGTATTCAATATTTCATTTCAGGGATGTATAGACACTTATGGGGACCAGAAGCGACGACGTAATGGTAATTGCGGGGACCGAGTCATAAATGTGCAAAATATCTAACAAAACAGCAATAATCGTATGGACAAAGCCAACAAATAAAATAAAATGGCCGGTAGAAATGGTCAGTTTACAAAACTGCAAATTATATTTCATTAAAATTATCAAAATTTTCGACGTATTGGTACCTACAAGGACCGACTTCCGGGATGTAACGGGACTTACCGGGACCGCATATTTTAATTTTCAGTTTCTTTGGACAAATCTTAAAAGTTCATTAGTAAATTAGAAATTGAGTTGGTTACAATTGCAAGCAAACACCGAACATAGACTAGACAAGAAAGGTTACTCTGTGTGTGCGTCGGTATTTTGAAGTTGGGACTACAGAGGCGAGCCGCGTTGTTGGACGCCACATGTTCGGTGTCGACGTTTACGGTATTTCGTGAGCGACTACACCGGGTGGCGAGTAGAAATGAATTTTGAAGTATCGATAGAATTTAATTATTTATGAAACTGTTCAATCGAATTTTACTTTAGTTAAATCTGGTTTATAAATTTGTTCGTACATACGAGTATACTCAGGATTATAATACAATCTTCCTTGAATATTATGTAATTGCCCCTTAAATGAATAAATTAGTGAAATTATTGTTTGCAATAATCCATATTCTTAATAAAGTTTGAAATTCAGCAATAAACAAATTTTAAAAGTACGAACAATCTCTTACAAACTAATTGTTAAGTTAACCGGTTAAACACACCGGTATATCCGATCGCCAATGCTCCTACCCGATATGTACGACACCCCGTATAAGAGTTCCGCCACCGCACGCGCCGAAAATCTCCCAAGAAAGAGTGGCGACAGAAAGTGAGCGAGATAGGCAACACTGGAAGCGTGGCTTCCCTTCTAGTCTTTAGACAACATTGTGTCGGTTTTTTTTCAAACCCGTGACTCGAACCTGAGCTCTTTAGCATATGAGATGTTTCGAGACTGCAGCTTTCGCATTGTACCAATTTCGAGCTATGTCAATCATAAGCTAAAACCGGCCATTATACAATGCAACACTGAGATATCTCGGCAAAAAAATTTAAATTAAATATTTATTAAAATAAAATGGCCGGTAGAAATGGTCAGTTTACTAAACTGCAAATTATATTTCATTAAAATTATCCAAATTTTCGACGTATTGGTACCTACGAGGACCGGCTTCCGGGATGTAACGGGACTTACCGGGACCGCATATTTTAATTTTCAGTTTCTTTAGATAAATCTTAAAAGTTTATTAGTAAATTAGAAATTGAATTGGTTAAAATTGCAATCAAGTCGGGCTTCAATTTAAACCTTTAAGTAAAATTCAGTTGATTGACAGCATTTTCCACATTTTAATTTTCTCCAGCAGACGTTACGTTCACATGTGCTGGACTTGGCATTAATTTGGCCAAATATTCCGTTATTTCCCAATACCGCTCAGATGATTGAAATTTATGATATAATCGTTTGGCTACCTGTACATTCTTAATATGTGGTTGAATTACGTTTATTTCGTATTCAATATTTCATTTCAGGGATGTATAGACACTTATGGGGACCAGAAGCGACGACGTAATGGTAATTGCGGAGACCGAGTTATAAATGTGCAAAATGTCTAACAAAACAGAAATAATCGTTTGAACAAAGCCAGCAAATAAAATAAAATGGCCGGTAGAAATGGTCAGTTTACAAAACTTCAAATTATATTTCATTAAAATTAGTCGGTTTTTTTTTCAAACCCGGGACTCGAACCTGCGCACTTTAGGATATGAGATGTTTCGAGACTGCAGCTTTCGCATTGTACCAACGTCGACCTATGTGAAACGTAAGCTAAAATCGGTCTTACTACAATGCAACACTGAAATATCTCTGCAAAAATATTTAAATTAAATATTTATTTAAATATTTTTGCCGTGATATCTCAGTGTTGCATTGTGTAAAGGCTGGTTTATATATATATATATATGTCGCAGGGAAATAGTAACATTAAGCAACTAGCTTTTGTGGCTTTGCTCGTTTCACTCGCTCCGCCGATTCTAACCTAACCTAACACATTGAAATATAAATAAATTAGATTCGGTAATAAATTAAAGTAGGTTAGGTTAGGCTAGAAACGGCGGAGCGAGTGAAATGAGCGAAGCCACAAAAGCTATTTGCCTAAAAAGTCACTATTTGCCCCTGCGACATATATATGTATATCTCAATACATGTTTTAAAATAATTTGTCTATGTTCGGTGAAGCAAGTAAATGACTCGAGTACGGACCAAACTCGGCCGAAGGTATCCCTGCAACTGGTCGGTTTTGCGCGGACATCCTATACATAATATGTACATAGTCTCTAGCGAGCTTTAACAAGCGAGACTTTTAGTTCAGACACGGCTAGTAATTTATTCGAGTAGCGAGTAATTCAGTCGAGTTTTAATAAATATTTTTCTTTTCTTTATATTTTGTGATATTTTTGCTCGCTTTTGATATTTTACTGTACGTTCGTATATCCGGATTGTTACGGTCCTGATAAGTCACATTGTATAAAAAAAAAATCGGTCCCGTATAGTACCATTACATAAAAAATATCTATTTTTCAATATATCTTAAAAACTAAGGTATACATATGATTTTAACCTTGAAATTACAACTCGCAATTTCAATGTAGAGTAATGTATACCAATGTATACGAGTCCTTTTTGCGGTCCCGACAAGTACCTTTCCATAAAAATATATATATATATATATATGTATATATACATATACAAATGACCAATTATACCAATTAACCAAAAAACAAATTATATCAAGAACATACCTATACATATACATTAGGGTGGGCCAAAAAAAAAGACTATTTTTTTAAAATTACTATTAAAACATTGTTGAGGATGACGAAAAAGAAATTCTGCTGAAGTTTCAGCTCTTAATATTAGTATTAACAACTGCCTCATCGCAATTTTCTTTTTCCCGTTTAAATAACATTTTTATAAATTGTTAACGGATTAGCGCATTCGAATGATCAAAACGTATTCTTGTAGGAAATCGGACGACCTACAAAAAAGGTATCTTATGAATTTTTGATAAATTTATCAGTTCGGAAGTTATTCGAGGTCAAAGTTGAACTGGTGGTCAATTTCACGGTTTTTTTTTTCATTTTTGACACGAAATAATTTTTTAACCTCTTTTTATTTCAGTTGTTTAAGATTTTTCTTTAATTATTTCCAAATATTCAGTTCAATAATTTCCCCAGAGTAATTATTATCAGAATTCATTATAATTCTGTTTTCTGCAAGCCATTTTTAGAAATGAATAATAATCCTCTATGATTTTTCATGGACGCAACATTTGTTAGTCAAAAATAAAAAAATCAGATCCATTAAATTTTAATTTTTATGCGATTTAATAAGGTAATTTTTTTTCATTGATTTACTTTTCATGAAAAAGATAAATTTAAAACTTTTTTTCAGAATAACAAAATCTTGATTTTACATGAGTACATGATTATATGCAGTGAAAATTGTTCATTCTTATAATGATATGATCGATACGAATCGATTAAAATACAGATTTTATGAACTGTTGTTGTAGATTAAAAACATAATTTTTATCAATTAACTGGAAATTTCGAGAAAACTTCAATGTTTCATGAAAAGACATAGCATGTGTTCCAAGAACACAGAAAGATTTAGTTTATTTTTGAACAATTAATTCGTGTCAAAAATGAAAAAAACTGTGAAATTGACCACCAGTACAACTTTGACCTCGAATAATTTCCCAACCAGTAGTCTTATCAAAAAATCATAAGATACCTTTTTTGTAGGTCGTCCGATTTCCTACGAGAATACGTTTTGATCATTTGAATACGCTGATCCGTTAATAAGTTATAAAAATCGAAAGTTACAAAAAAATTCCCATGTTATTTAAATGGGAAGAAGAAAATTGTGATGAGGCAGTTGTTAGTATTAATATTCAGAGCTGAAACTTCAGCAGAATTTCTTTCTCGTCATCCTCAACAATGTTTTCATAGTAATTTAAAAAAAAAAGTTTTTTTTGGCCCACCCTAATATCCATATCTGTACCCGAGGATAAAAGTGTATTAAGTCCACTTAATACTTAATAGGATTTAATACACTTTTATCCTGGGGTACAGATATACATACTAGATTAAATACGTATACCTATACATGAACTACATTGGTAACCTCTCACGAGATGGCGGTATTATTGGTCGAAAATTTTGCATGAAAACTGCAAGTGGCCACTGTACCTGTATGGTCACTGTTCCAGCCTCTCTCCTACACGGAAGATCGGTATCATTCGTGCGTATCTGTACGTGCTCGCACGAGTAAAATTCATACGAAAACGCGTCCAGTGTGCGGCCGGCCTAAAAATTATTCGGAAAATATATTTTGAGGTTTTTTAAGGGCGTCAATCCCCAATCACAGAGAAAAAATCGTAAAAATGCCTATTCCGAAGCTCGCGGCCTCTCCTTGTTAGTAAGAACTACGCATGCGCACTAGTCTTTCTTTTTCACAAAAATTTTACCGTGCCAGTACCAGAACTTTTCAGGTGCTCATCACTAATAAATACGTATGCGTGCACCAGACTTTTTCTTGAACTGGACGTTTGCACCACGATTCAGGGACAGCACAGTAATTTTTTTTAACTTTCCCTATACAATTTCTTGATTTTTTCTTTTCGTGTATAGCTGAACCCTCCGTAGTGAATGGTAGAAGGACAAAGTGAATAAAACGTGTAATCTTTTCGATGGGTTAGTTTGGTGAAATGTAGACAACGATTGACAGAAGGGTCTGTCCATTTGGTAACAACAACCTGGCAATTACAACCGCCTGATGTGGTGCTGCATTCTTCTGTTTCTCCTCTCGTTTTTTTGGTCGGTAGTTTTTCATGTATTCTGCCTTCCTCTTCTTCGCAATTTCTGTAAAATATTAATCACGAATTAATTTAAATAGTTAAAACTACAAATTACTAGATAAATGATTGTCGTGTACACAAACGAAATATGGATACAAAACGATATAAATATTCCGTATATTTACACTTACCAGCTGCATGTAATTCCATTTTAGGTTATGAAAAAGTCACAATTTTTCATCTATTTTAATTGAAAATCCTAGTCAAAACGTTTTTCTACACTAAAAACACTAGAAAGTTGTAGATTCACTGTATTATTTTGTCGAAAATTATAAAATTCGAATTTTTTTCTTATTTAAGAACGTCTCGTATATATCTGTACCTCAGAGCCTGAGTATGTTAAATCCACACAAAAAGGTAGTTTTGAGATAACTGAGTTTAAAATATTAATTAAATATTAATATTATTATTTCACATATAGAACCCATTTTCGGCAAAAATGGACTTAACATACTTTGGCTCTGGGGTACAGATATGTAGCTTTGCTGTAATTTATTTTAAGCCGAACGATGATTCTGTAATTTGTTAGAGACAAGTATGTTATGTTTTCCGTGAGAATAACCCTAGTATCTCGGTAATAACAACAAAACTGAATGGCTAGGCTAGGTGCGAGGCGTCACTATGAAGACTTTGCTCCATGCTATGGGCGAAGCTCGAGGCGAGGCTATGTGCGGTGCGAAGTGCGGTGCGACATTGATTTCTAGAGGCAAGATTGATACAAACTTCATAGACGCGCTATACAATGTTTCCAGCTCCCCCACTCATTTTTCAAATACTCCGCCAGAAGGAATGGCCAGTTTTCATATTACACAGGTTTACAAAAAAAAAAGTCCGGACTATTTGACCGGACCATGGTATTCCGAGGTATTTTTGCCTCCTGAATCCGATCCCGAGGTCATCTGAGCCCCATCACGTCAGAAAAATGAGATTTCAAGGTCATTTAGAGGTTAAAATGACCATTTTTTGGAACTGGATCCGGGACAATTTCTCAAGCGACCTGTTGAGTTGGAGGGTAGCTGTTTAGGTCTTGAATACCTTCCAAATATTGGAATGGAGTCCTAAATCTCGACCGGGACTATCACAGAACCACCCCAGTGGATAAAATGTTGCCATGATCGTTGTATCTCGTGGATTACGATCTCCCTGTCAAGGCATCCAATTCCGGCGATCCGTTCACTGTGACAGTGGATCCAGCACTGACCCTAATGGCCTTAGAACCTTGGAGTCATGCTCTGGGTGCTGCTCAGGGCAGTCCCATTTCCTTATTTATTTATTTCGAAATCTCGTTTTTCTGACGTGATGGGGCTCAGATGACCTCGGGATCGGATTCAGGACGCAAAAATACCTCGGAATACTATGGTCCGGTTAAATAGTCCGGACTTTTTTTTTTGTAAACCTGTGTTATCAATCCTAGACCGCATATCAATCTCACCCGCCGATCGACAAAATCCGCTATATTGAAAAATCTATCGGGTCAAATTCAAAATGGGACGAGATTGACATGTTCTTGTCCTAGATGTTTAGTTTAATGTAATTTCAAAGGGGGTATCAAACTCGCCCCATTTTCGACGGGTAAGATTGAACAAGCCTATTATATTTTTTCCCATGTTATTTTTTTCTTATTTTCTATCAGTAAGGTTACCAAATGATTGCAATTATACAACCATATAACATGTTATTTTTAAATTGTTTAAAAAGAAATCTAGGTTTGTTTTATTTCAAGAAACACATTTTCAATATTATCAATCTCACCCCATTTTACGGTACCCTAGAAGTAGAAACAGGAAAAAAGAGAGGTATAGGTAGGCCGCGGTCAGACTACATTTCGCAAATCGTTAAGGATGTAGGTTGTTCGAAATACAGGGAAATGAAAAGACTAGCGGAAGATAGAAAGAGATAGAGAATGGTATCAAACCAGTCTTAAGACTGATAACTTTATGATGATGATGATGATGTTTATTATACTACAAGGTACTCTTTTGGTTAAATTTTAAGTACCTACTTATAAATAATTTCTTCGATCCAGTTGAAAAATATAATTTTCTTCTGTTTTGCTAATTTTCAATAGCAATCAATTTTCTTATCAAACGGATCATTTCTGTAGTTAGATGGAAAAATTAGATATGTCAATTTTCTTCATTTTTCAGGAGAGCCATTTGCATATGATTTATGGTAAGTTAATCAATTTTAAATGGCTCTCCTGAAAAATGAAGAAAATTGAAATATCTGATTTCGCCATCTAACTAAGATTTAATCAGTGGAAAGGAGGTCTTTGGCAACACGAAACACTTTCAATTTTTTCTTCTAACTGTGGTAGAGTTCAAAATATAATGTATTCTACAAGAATAACCATGCTCTTAGTCTAAAAAATTTGAGTTTAAATATCTTTTGAGCCACTAAAATTTATTATACATATATATTCTTCTGAATTCCTTCATGCAGTGCCCCAAGGAACCGAAATCCACAAGAATTACAAAATCGATGACCTCAAGCCAAAATTGTGTCCACTTGGCATGAAACGCCCCATATAGAAATTGAAAGATTCTTCATTACTTGATTGTTCCTAAACGATTTTACAAAGTCAAAGGGCCTAGCGGAATAAGCATGTGAAATCTGCCCCGACGTGTATCAGCACCAAATTTATATGATCGATAGGCATCTATGAGAAACTAAATCTCCTAAATTTTTAGACCCCTAATCGCTATAGGGGGGAGTTATGAGCGGGGGAAGTAAAATCGAAAAACAGCTTTTTCTCCGGAACGGCTCGAACGGTTTTCATGAAAAAAATATGTTACTCTTTCTGAAGAGCCAATTCCAAGAAAAAAATATCTTGAATTTTTTTTTGAAAATTCGCCCAAAAAAATTTATGAAGTTTTTAAACAATTTTTTTTTACGTTATAATTCATCGGAACACCTCCAATTCTTTTCTCATTTTTTTCTTTGGAATGTCCTTAATAACATACAATTTTTCCAATTTCATCGGAAGTGTACCCCACTGAAAAATATTAACGAATATACACGGCTCATCGCCTACCTTCTATATACATACATATATATGATATACACTCTACACTCACTACAAAGGAATTTTTCCACTTTTATGATAATTCGGCATATGATAATTGTTAATTTTTTTGGAACAGTCTTTCAATGATATTATTTATTTATTTATTATTATTTCAATGCTTCCTTTACTATGAACGAGCTCGCATCTCACGATACGGGGTGCTTCATTTCTGTAAGTCTTCTGGCCTCTCACTTATAAATACTTGCATATAGTTACAAATACTCGATGAAAAAACAATTTTAATCCTCGTCACTGTTTTCATCTACTACTGGAACGATTCCGTTTTTCAGGAACATTTTACTTAGTATTTCAGCTGGTCGAATAATTTTTGATAAGTATCTTGCATTTGAGAAATAATACACAATAGCAGCAATGTGAGAACAGCAGCCAACTGTTCTTCTGCCATTACCACATTCACATGCATAGTTTATTATGCCAGAAATCCCGATACTGTTAGGTTTGTACCTGATGAAGCATCTATATGATGTCCGAGAAATGTGTCGAGATGGTACTTTGAATTTGAGAACATTTGGTTCAGCGCCATCACATATTCGAAAACAACTTTTCCATCTTCATCTATCATTTCGGCTAACACGATACAGCTTGGGAAAGTTGGTATGATCCAGTAAAAAGAATCTTCAATTCCTTTTTGGTCATTTCTGGAAAGTCAAGGATTTCGTCAGAAGTGAGAGTTTTGAAAAGAACCTTTCGCCGGATCCAACCTTTCGTCTCTGCCTCGGTAGCTAGATCATTTTCCGTGCCATTCTGACTGTGCATTCTTTCTAAAATTTCATCCGTGTATTCTACATCAGATTGTAGCCTTTTGCCGTACGAGTTATTCAAAAATGAGGCAATTCTAAAATAAACACCAACTTTAGGTATCAGTTTGTTGTCGATTTTGTGATCTAGAAGACGATATTTTTGTTTGAGAATGCCGTGAACAGATTCAATCATCCAGCGAATTTTAGTCACAAAACGAGATTGGTTAGATTCTTGAGTCGTTAATTGTGCTTGCGCTTCCCTTTCAAAGCAGGCATCAATACTCCAAAATGTTTATCTTCGAGATATTGTTTTATATCTCGAAAACCGCGATCGAGTACAAACATATCTTTCTTTTCTAGTAATGCACATAAGCCATTCTCATCTTGAATGATAGATTCTAGAATTTTTGCATCATTTTCATTGGCAGGATAAGGTCCGAGCATATCTACTATGTATCCATTAGTAGTACAAAGCGTAAAAGGCTTGCAAAGAGGAACTTTCTTTTGGCCAGAGAAAGATTTTCTTCGGTACCTATTCATTATTTGTACTTTCTTGGTGTCGTGCATAGATACCTACCATTACAAATTAAAAATAAGGAGTCCGCGTTGAACAACATTTTTGCGATTTTCGTTGTATGGTTTTTCAAAAGGTCGGCTCTGTTAATACTTTTAATGCCGAAACGAATTGGTAAGATATCATTTTCAAATGATGTAACTGCGTTAGCACAGTAATTTGAAATTGTCTGTTCATGTTCTATACCTAATATAGAAGCTAACATCTTGTTGGAATTTCCTGTTCGGAGTTTGAAAAGAAATACAATGAGGGTTTGCATTATAGACCGCGACTCCCTATTTCGCATGGAAACCATCATGTCTCTTAGTTCAATAAGATTGTCCCAAGATAGTCCTGTAAATACTTCAATTTGCTCTTCTGAAATACTTCAATCACCAAGTTTATCATACAACGTTGAATCACATTTCAAGGAAAAAGTATCCATTATCTTTGCTAAGTCTGAGACGCTGAGCTTAGAAGTATTACAATGCACTTTTAAGTTATTTAGATGCTCTTCGTAAAGCCGGTTCTTAATCAGATGAGTTCTACAACATCTATTCTCACATTGCTGCTATTGTGTATTATTTATCAAATGCAAGATACTTATAAAAAATTATTCGACCAGTTGAAATACTAAGTAAAATGTTCATGAAAAATGGAATCGTTCCAGTAGTAGATGAAAACAGTGTGACGAGGATTAAAATTCTTTTTTTCATCGAGAATTTGTAACTATATGTAAGTATTTACCCACAAAAACAGATTCTCTGTAAAAAAGGCGGCATGTTCATTCAGTGCCAACAAAAATTGATACGTAAAATACTCTCCAAAAAAGATTTGAAATCAATTAAGATCGCCATGTTCAAGATTTATATATAAAAAGTAAAAGGCATCATTTGAAAGGAAAATTATTGTAAATCGTTACTAAAAAATTCGACTAAAAAAATTTGTAAAAAAATTTTAATAAAAAAGAACTTGCCGCGTTTTTTTCCTTCAAAATAAAAAATTCAGACAGAATTATACTCGATGTTTATGCACTTATGATTTTAAATAAATTCATACACTTATATGAATAATTAATGAATATGAATATTACCACCAGTATACCGAATGTCGCGCGGGAAACCGATCAGGCGACCTGAATCCCTCAGAGGGCCTTTTGAATTTCTCTGAATTAGACTTCGGCAGTGCAATTTATGAATCACTCTAGCACCGTCCAAGCACTACCAATTATTCGGTATAGTGGACAAAATATGAAAACTTAAACGCGGCAAGTTCTTTTTTATTAAAATTTTTTTATAAATTTTTTTAGTCGAATTTTTTAGTAACTTGATTTACAATAATTTTCCTTTCAAATGATGCCTTTTACTTTTTATATACAGTGTGAGTCAAATGTCTGGGGCAATGGGAAAACCAGACAATTCTGGGGAAAACGCTCGGACACGTCAATCACTATTTTTTGGGGGAAAAATTTTAGTGTATTCGGTTGCTCAAAAATGTGACGTGTGGTGGCGCTGCAGGCCTTAGGTCGAATTTTTCAAATTGCATGTGGTATTTTTTATTGCATATTCTGAAAGGTGAGGCTTTTCTGAGTATTTTGGTATGCCATGTGTGGGGGGTTGATACATGAATCTTTTGAGAAATTTTGAAAAAAACTGATGCGGTTTTAAACCAGCGTGTTTGAAGGTTCCGCTTGCTTCTCCCACCAGCTACTGCAGTAGATACGAAGTTGCCCTGCGCATTAGCCCTCTTCTGCGAATAGGTGTTTCCCCCACTCCTCGGCCACTCTACCAGGCGGAGCAAGCGGAACCTTCAAACGCGCTGGTTTAAAACCGCATCAGTTTTTTCAAAATTTCTCAAAAAATTCATGTATCAACCCCCCACACATGGCATACCAAAATACTCAGAAAAGCCTCACCTTTCAGAATATGCAATAAAAAATACCACATGCAATTTGAAAAATTCGACCTAAGGCCTGCAGCGCCACCACACGTCAAATTTTTGAGCAACCGAATACACTAAAATTATTCCCCCAAAAAATAGTGATTGACGTGTCCGAGCGTTTTCCCCAGAATTTTCTGGTTTTCCCATTGCTCCAGACATTTGATTCACACTGTATAAATCTTGAACATGGCGATCTTAATTGATTTCAAATCTTTTTTGGAGAGTATTTTACGTATCAATTTTTGTTGGTATAATCATTTACACCCCACAAAGCACGTTTTTGCAAGTAACTTTTCTGTAACATTCCTGCGATATTTTGCAATATTCGTGAATACTACCGCGTGTTAGAAATATATATTTCTTGATAAATTCGCGAATGTTGTAAAAATATCATAGAAACATTTCGGAATCATTACATCAAAAGATTTCCTCGATAAGGTACAGCTCGATAAGATTGTACCTACTTGTCAGGGCTGAATTATATGGGGTTTTTATAATTATTTTACGAAGTCCCAGAAGAATACAGGTGCAGCATAATATAGATCTGTGCTAGAAATAATAAGGAATAATATATATAATAACCTTCGACGAGCATTCGGGCTGTGGCAACAGAGGTTAAAATCAGCAAGATCATGGTAGGGAGGATATTGAAGGATGAACGAAGGACGAGTCCATGCACTCGAGGCAGCAGATCTAACCCGCCGAATGAACTAATGCAGCTGGTTCTTGGAACAACAAGTGGACGATCCCTCGTTCCAAAGAAACCCCCTCGGGTTCGCACATGATTTGGAGTCCTTCTGGGCGGAATTGAATAGCAGCACGTTTATTTCTGTAACAAATTATAAATAACAAAATTATATCCAGCATTTCACTATTTAAAATATAGTACGAAGGAGGAAATATATCAATAGAGAAAAAATAAGGTTAAAGTAATTACTTGATTATTGTGATCCAATTCCTTTGCATCTGCTATTCTTCTGCCACGGCTTTGATGGAGAAGAAACATCAAATTTATTTGTTAATCCATCAATTCGCCCCGTGCTCGCATGACGCTGAAAACAAAAAATAGAATTACCACAAAGATATTTGTCCTTCCATCGAAAGTGAGGTTAAAGCTGTCAGATAGCAATTAAACTTATTTGATGGCAATTCTGCTGAGATACTGCCGTCTCCTTTCCTGCTCTTCAAGCACAGGCAACCAGAAAAACATAGCACTGCATCCGTTCACTATCTCGATATTCGACAAAAATACAAACGATTATTAAACTATACGGAGCGTCTGTCACATTCACCAATATTGCGATTCATAACTCCGATTACACTGAATTTTTACTTTTTATTAACAAGCGCGTCCGAGGATCGAAATAAACGCGAGGGAAATCGTTTCGCGAATGGAAATATTTTATTAATTTTGAAAACCATAACTAAACATTCAAGCAATATATTCTCTCACACACTCTCACATATATTTGATGGCGTATGCGTGTGGCCGCATCTGTGTACACATTTCCGATCATGGCCGACTATCGCCGAAGATAGGCGGAATTTTTGTGATATTTTGACATATATATATCGCCCGAGAAATCGGATTCTCGACTTTTAGGCGCAAGGGGCGTGGCTTCGCATTGCTAAGGAAGAATCTCTTTTAATATGTAACTTATAACGTTTATTCTGGTCTCTATCAATAGAGGATAGTCAATTTATATGGCGTAACTAAGCATAGTTTTGGTTATAACCGTATATTTATTGAGAAAATTCGATGTAAAAATTGAGGGGCGAAGGGGGCAGACATTTTTCCTGTAAAGTTACATGGGTGCCCGCAGCGACAGCGCTGTCGGCGTCGTTCTGACGAACTACTTGAATGAACATGCCGCGAGACACTGCCCTGTCTGTTAATAAGTGAGAGGCCAGAAGACTTACAGAAATGAAGCACCGCGTATCGTGAGATGCGAGCTCGTTCATAGTAAAGGAAGCATTGAAATAATAATAAATAAATAAATAATATCATTCAAAGACTGTTCCAAAAAATTAACAATTATCATATGACGAATTATCATAAAAGTAGAAAAATTCCTTTGTAGTGAGTGTAGTGTATATCATATATATATATATATAGAAGGTAGGTGATGAGCCGTGTACATTTGTTAATATTTTTCAGTGGGGTACACTTCCGATGAAATTGGAAAAATTATGTTATTAAGGACATTCCAAAGAAAAAAATGAGAAAAGAATTGGAGGTGTTCCGATTAATTATAACATAAAAAAAATTGTTAAAAAATTCATACATTTTTTTTCGGCGAATTTTCAAAAAAATAATTTAAGATTTTTTTTTGGAATTGGCTCTTCAGAAAGAGTAACATATATTTTTTTCATGAAAATCGATCGATCCGTTCCGGAGAAAAAGCTGTTCTTCGATTTGACTTCCCCCCCCCCCCCCCCCCCCCCTTATAACTTCCCCTATAGCGTCTACGTATTAGGGGTCTACAAATTTAGGAGATTTAGTTTCTCATAGATGCCTATCGATCATATAAATTTGGTGCTGATACACGTGGGGGCAGATTTCATATGCTTATTTCGCTAGCTCCTTTCAGTACGACATGTGGTCATGTAGGTCCACCGTACCACGCGTCTGATACATTTAGACCATATTCACGGCTCTATTACAATGAAACTAAACAATTTTTCTTAATTGCACTTACAACATTTGAAAGTGTTGTTTTTAACTTTTCAATACATCGCTTGATTGTTCCTAAACGATTTTATAAAGCCAAATTTCAGTACGACAAGTCGATCATGTAGGGCCACCGCACCACGCATCTGATACATTTAGGCCATATTCACGGCTCTATTACAATGAAACTAAACAATTTGTTTTAACTGCACTTACAGCATTTGAAAGTGTCGTTTTTTAATTTTCCAGCCCATTACTTGATTGTTTCTAAACGATTGTATAAAGCTAAGTTTCAGTACGAGTCGATCGTGTAGGACCACCGCGCTACACGCCTAAATGAATCTAAACATTAGACTTGTCGTAGCTACTGAAATTTGGCTTTATAAAATCGTTTAGGAACAATCAAGTAATGTATTGAAAAGTTCAATAACAACACGTTCAAGTGTTGTCAGTGCAATTAAGAAAAAATTTTTAATTTCATTGTAATAGAGCCGTGAATATGGCCAAAATCGCCCGTTTTCGTATATTTAACCTTAAGTATCTCGAAATCCTGACCAATGTCGCAAATTTGAGAGTCAAATTCGTTTTTAGCGCACATAAATCTATAAGAATCACCTGGGCTGGTTCGAGTAACAAAATCACTGTTGTCCAGTATAATAATTATTTCCCTCCTGCCCGATCCCACTCCCCTCGCCTTAGGCCTCTATCGATATCTCACTGTGACTTTTTTGGTTTTTGACCATTTTTTAAATGGAAGGTAATTACATTTTTTTTAATTTTATTTTTCGAAAGTTTTTATGTAGGATTAATGAAAATATTTCACTCGAAAGTAGAGCGTAAGCTAAAGTTTGCCCGTTTTAGAAAAAAATTGTCATTTTTGCAAAGCTGTATTCCATCAATTACGAGAGCTACCGAGTTCCACTAGAGCTTAAATTGTAGACAATTTTATCTACTTTAGAAAAGATACGAATGACTTTTTTCGTCAGAAGAGCTCCCTCAATATACTTAATCGCATATATCTTGAATCTTGCAGCTGATAGAAATAAAACTTACTACGGTTTCTTTATCATAAGGATATATGTTTTTAGTTGAAAATATTTCTAAAATAAGAAAGGAATTTATTTATAAAGAAATTTAACAAAATTGACAACAAATAAGTGTCATTATAAACCTACCCTAGTAGCATATTATGGATCTCAGCATCTTGCAAGTCGCACTAACGACAGGCTGCTTTATAAAAAAAAACTGTAATGACATGTGCAAATACCTGTTCAATTACGTTCCTACTCAAAATCTAATATAAATCTTATGTTTTCGCTCTTGCAAGACTCACCAGCTCCCTAGGGGTCTGCTTCTACATCTGCCTCTAGTTCTTCTGACAGATATTTACGAAAGTACCCATATGTATGCAATACAAATGGTCTAACAGGCATATCTTACAATTAGAGCAGAAATATGCAAGACGTCTTGCGATTTGACCCCTTACCACTCGTTATAGATCCTATAGCTGATAGCGGTGCTTATTAAAAGGTTTTGTGGATAAAACCCAATGAAATTTTAGGGGTATTATTTTTTAAATAGATGAGTACCACTGTCAGCTATACAATCTGTAGCAAGTTATGGGGGACCGAATTGCAAAACGCCTTGCATATTTCTGCTGTAAGCATTGCATAAATCTTTAAATGCTATACAATTCGTAAGCTATTTGCAAAGCATGCGCATGGGAGCTTATGTAAATATCCTGTTGCAATATCCATACACAGATGCAGAAGTCAATCACTATGGCGCTGCTGATAATAATTATCCATGCTCATTATAATGGTGAGGTTACATGATGCTATGCTACCTGGGTAAGAGTTAATCACAATTAAATTTTTACTGAAACTAGCTCGAAGTATTTTATAGACCACGTCAAAATTACAGAAGGGCCTTTCTTGTTTATCTCTTATAATAATTTTTTTAGTAGAGAGAGCTCATATTTTTCATGCGGTACATGACGTATAACCTCCGCATCTTAGGAAAGAAGAAAGACGTCTTCCTAGGTTTACTATGCCTATGGCTTGGGAATGCTCAGAGAAAAAAAACATCAATTAACTGACGTATCTGGCTGAAAAAATTAATCTACTACAAATATTAAGTAGCTTTAGTAATATTAAATTATTTGCCATGGATTTATTATAAAATTAGGTTTGATTTTAACGATCATTTCGATTTTATTAGCTGGAATCACGTCAAAGTTATATATAGAAATAAACGCCACTAAATATCGCTTTATTACTACAAAAAAAAATACTACCTATCGTGAGTTTTTAGAAAGGACAGAAAAAAAATAGTAGAGTACTTTCTCTTTCGATTCCATTACCGACCTGAGTCTAAGTTGGCTTAATGAGTAAGAGAGTTTTGCTTATTTAAAAATTGTAACAAAAAATTGTTCGTAGATATATGACCAAAAGAAATTAATCTAAATATTTTACAATATATGAGAGGGATTGATTTTTTATACATATACTGCGATCAGACGACTCAATAAATGAGTTTGATGGAAGAAATATAAAAAATTCATGTTTTGCTTTTACTAATTCATTTTTTCAAGTTTAAGTGTTTCAACTGTTCCAGCGTTTCAGCTTTAGGACATTTAATAAGATACTGATTCTAATTTGTATATATTATAAGAAAGTGTAGCTTTTATTTCATTTTTAACGTTGGAAAGAGCCATTGAAGCTGGCTAGGAAGGAGAAAAAAGAATGAGATCAGACTTGTTCGAGTTATCACTTAGGTTAATTTACACAAGGTGTCTCAACCACTGTGGAGTAGCATATATCTTGGCGCACAAAATGTACCTAATAGTTTGATTAATATCCACTTCTGTTTTGAAGGACAGGCGTGCATCTTTCAGTTTTTACTTGTAACTGTTATTTATTATAATAAAAAAGTAATGTAATTATCAATGCGAATACAACAAGCTATCGAACATTGGATTTGTATATCTCGAAGTGAGGAATAGGTCAAGCATTGCCGTTCCTAAAAATATTCTCGTCTGGAATGTATTAAATGTTTGAAATCCATATTCAATTTTATGAATGAACACGGTGAACAATACTTTAACGAAAACCATTTTTCCGCGCCCCAAGTTCCGGTGTCCAGGTCTTCCGCTCCTTAGTTTTCGACGTCAAGGTCTTTTGCTTCATATTTTTCGGTGGCAGGTCTGCCGCCTCATAGTTTTGAGTATCCTGGTCCTAAACCCAATAGTTCTCGATATCCAGATTTTTCGTTCCATAGTCTTCGGTGTCCAGGTATTCTGCTCTATAGTTTTTGGTTTTCGGGTCTTCCGATCCATAGTTTTTGATGTCTAGGTCTTCTGCTCCATAGTTTTCGGTGACCAGCTCTCCTGCTATAGGGCGAGAGACCTGGCTGCCGGAAATTATGAAACGGAAGCTCTGGACATCGAAAGCTATGGAGCGAAAAACCTGGACACCGAAAACTAATGAGCGATAAACTTAGACACCAAAAACTATGGATACCTGAAACTGAAGACTATGGAGCGGAAAACTTGGACATCGAGAAATATGGAACAAAAGATATAGATACCAAAAACTATGGATTGGAAGACCGTGATACCGAAAACTATGGTGCGCAAGTCAGGAATGATGGAAATTTCAGGGCGGAGGACGATGGAGTCAATAAATCCGCGCTTAACACGTTCGTTGCGGAACACGCGGCTCCCGCGTGAGGTGGCTGTGTCTCCTGGGAGGATCACGCGGCTCCCGAGGCACGCCAACATAGTTTTACGCAAATTTCAAGATTTTAGTACGGGGGTTAACTCAGTCATTTTGATACGCAGGGAACGTGTTCGTTCGCTGCGTATCCGCGGCTCCCGCGTGGGAGGCAAAGCCACCCTCACGCGGGAGCCGCGTGTTCCGCAGCGAACGTGTTAAGTTTTAGAGTATTCAATTCCAAAAATTGAAACATTGATACCGGTCATACGATTAGAAACGTTAAATAAAAATGGTTCTCGTGAAATTAATGATTACCGTGTATATACATAGAATTCGATTTTAATGTGAAATATTTGACGCTTCTGATGAGCATGTTTTTAGAAAATGAAATGCTTAAGTTACTCCTCATTTGTACATCGGGCTGCATACAACGGGCGCAAACGGCTGGAAATTCAACTCTAAAAATCTGGGACTTCCGGATATGCAAATCGAATTTTCGACAGTTTGTTGTATTCGCATTAATAACTACATTACTTTTGCATTATAATAGAGAACAATGATAGGTCAAAATTGATAGATACGCCCCGAATCTTTCAGACGCAAGAGGATATTAAAGAATTATTGGATATGTTTTGTGCGCTAATTTAAATGGTACAATTTTTGTTAAAGAAGTAGGTACTTTAGACATCACACTCGTTTGAAAGATATACAGGGTATTTGTTTTAATATACGCCAGTGAAACGGGTTGTATATCGGTTGGCGCACCCCGCCCACTACGGTTTCCTGTAATTCGGTAGTAATAACGATAGTTAAGATCCGAACAAAATAGAAGTATGTATCAATCTGAGAAACATCAATCATCTCAATAGTGGTAGAAGTGACAGATGGTGTGATATAGTTTTAATACTCGTTTGCGTTTTTTTTCAAATAATCGCGGAAATAAACGGAAGTAGGTAGTGCTATTTTTTCCTGGTGGCTTATACGTTGTGCCTGAAGAGCAGATAAGAAGACTTTTGTATTTGAGAAGAATTGCCATCAGATAAATCGTCGCTTTAGAGCAGAAGTATCCAACATTTACAAATGGGACTTATTATACTTCTGCTCTAAAGCGACGAAATTACCTTTTAATTGAGTATTTTAACCTCATTCTGATTACGCATGCAGGACAAATATTTTTGTGATCATACAATTTTTTGTTTTTAATGTACCGTACAAGAAAGGAACGAATCGATGGGTCAGTCAATCAGTCAATTTCATTTTGCTTCACTATCAGGAATAGGGATTTTCCTGGCATGACTTCAATTCCTGATAGTGAAGGGAAATGAAATTGATTGATTGACCGATCGATTCATTCTGTTCTTGCATGAAAATTGAAAACACTGAAGCGTTGAAAACAAAACATGGAACGACCACAAAGATGTCCTTCATACGTAATCAGAATGATGTTAAAATAGTCAGTTAAAAAGTAACTTATCTAAAGGTAATTCTGACAGCTTCTTATCTGCTCTTCATACACAACGTATAAGCCACCAGAAAAAATAACACTATTTTCCTTTATTTCCTCGATTATTCGAACAAAAAACGCAATCATGTATCAAAACTACATCGGAACGTCTTTTACTTTTACCATTATTGAGATGACCGATGTTTCTCAGACTGATAGATTTATTTGGTTCGGATCTTGACTATTGGTATTACCACCGAATTACAGAAAACCACAGCGGACGGGGTGCGTTGACTAATATTCAACCCGTTCCACTGGCATGTTTAAAACAAATAACCTGTATGCTACTTTCTACGGTGGTTAGGAAACCCTTTATGTATATTGCTCAATTGTACTGCCTTATATTCATTGTGCATGTGAAAAGAGTTATAAATTCGTTAGCTGAAATTTTACAAATGATAGAAAAATTGATTCAGATAATCGATATAATTTGTTTGATTTTTTACTTCAACCCAACGATGATTTTCATTGATTTATTACAATGATTAAATATAACATAATACTAATCTTTCTTCCCTGTATTTTCTTTTTAATTATAGGCTGATCAAGCAGATAGCTGGCTTGCTACTAAAGAAGCATTCCTTAATAACGACGACCTTGGTGAATCGTTGTCAGGCGTAGAAATATTAGTGCGCAAACACGAAGAGTTCGAAAAAATGCTGATACCTCAGTTAGGACGAATTGAAGAACTAGAGAGATTTGCCATTGAAATTTTGTCTGAAGAGCACTCAGACGCGAATGTTATAAAGAAAAGATTAAATGCAGTTTGTAGTAGAAGAGATAAATTAAAAAACAGTGCGGCAGGTAGAAGGAAAAGATTATTCGAAAGCCATCAATTGCAACAATTCCTAAGAAATATGTATGAAGTAGAAGGATGGTTACATCAAAAACAGCAAATTGCGAGTGATGAAAATTACAGAGATTCAACAAATCTCCAGAGTAAAATTCAAAAACACGCTGCTTTTGAAAGTGAATTGGTTGCAAACAGAGGAAGAGTTGGTGCAGTTATCGGTGAAGGTAAGACTTTTTAAAATATATATACATATTGTAATAGAAAAAACGTATTTTTCATGACTTTATGTATGTAACATTTCGGCTGAAAAGAAAAATCAAGAGAAACCGATTGTTTATTGAAACAACGGAAATCCCATTGTTTATGGGTTACTTCTCATAAATTCTCTACAGGTAAATATGGGCTAATTCTCATTCAATCTGCGTTTTGAACCATCGAAAGTGTTATTGTCTATGAACTATTTCTCATGAGATCTTTATTGCTGTGATAGCGTATCGAGTATAAATGATTGAAATACCTATATAGCCCAGTAACTTAAGGCGGAAAATAGGGGGTTACTTCTCAAAAATTCGGACCACAAGTCGGATTTTTGCATACACCTTCATTGAAGCATTATAAATGACGTGTAAAAAATCGATATCGTGTACGCTTCAAAAGTTATACGGGGGTCAAAGGTCAAAAAATTGGTTTTTCGTTATTATCTCGCTTACGATTAGTCGGACGATAATTCTTGTGGTTACGAAAGTTGTAGCTAAAAAAATACTGTATAAAAAAGTTCTGTACATTTTCCACGTACGAGTTACCGTTTCCACAATATACGCCGCACAAAGAGTCACCGTGATGAAATAGTGCTTCAATAGTCATACATTTTCGTTTCCCCACCACCCCATAACGTTCTATTAATTTCGCTATAATTGTTGCGTCATGTGATACTAAACCGACAACAACTTTTTTTAACTCGGTCAACGTAAACTGGCAATCTTCATTATTTTCTATATAATATAATATGTCTTCCATTGCTGATGTGACATTTTCGTCCAATGGACGACCTGCTTTACCTCCCGTTCTCTTTTTAGAAAATGATACAAAACAGTCAACGCGTGATATCTAGCCTCAGCGGCAACTAAATCATGTTCAAAATGAATTCGATTTTTGACAGTTCTTCCGTAACTGTCATCACGATCTTCTGCCATTTTAATAACTGAGTCCTTCATTGAAATGGTGCTTACTTGCTTTATATTTTTCCTTAGCTCTTGCCTTTTTCTTTTCTCAATGTGCTCATTAGCTTCTTCTCCGCCAAAAAAGCATAATTTCTTATAATCAAAAGTACTTACACGTAATTTCCGTGGAGATCTCTGTGATGTACTAGCCTTGGCTTTATCTTGCTGTCTTTTGAATGCCGCAATGCTACTCTTTCGAATATACTCTTTGCGACAGTCAATATGGATAGTCACACAATTCACATTATTTAAATATTCAAAGTGTCCATCATTTCTGTCGACACTAGCATTTATCACAGTTTTTAAACCACGCTCAACAACCACGGTATCGCCGACCGAAAGGGATTTACCACAAATAAAGCAATCACCCGCCATTCGAATAATTGTTCTACACTACACCCGAAACAAAACGGCCGACGTCGCTTATAAATTGAAATCGCTCAGGTCAAGACTTCGACGGAGACTCGAGCTCAAAAAAAGGATGTGTACGAGTTGCCGATTTCGAAGAGACTGATAAAGAGACGCGGCTTGCAAGGCGGGGGTACGCTTCGGCAAGGGTGGTTTTTTCCATTCCGCGAAAGGAGAGGAAAGTTCCGAGAAAATGTGAAAATAGGGAAAAAGGTGTCAGAAAGTCTTCCGAGAGACACAGATGTGTCAACGTTTCGTGGCGCGGTTCAAGGACACGCGGGTGTGCATAAAAAAAGGCTGAATTTATGATAGGTCGACCCTGGACAGTATAACTGAGGCAAGGGTACCCATGCTTTCCCGCGAGTCTGGTGAAAGTTGGGAAAGGATCGAGGAGCCGATTAGTCATCTATTGAATTTGTCATTTCTCCTTACAAGGCTGAATTAACGTTCGAATTATAACGGAATCGATTAATGAGGTTCTGCAAAAGACGGATTTTTCCGAACACCGTTAGGTAATTAATCTTTCCGGGACAAGTGCGAGGCCACGATATTCGCGACCTACGTTCGTCAAATTGTACTCCTTCGCCGATGGCGAGATTAACTCCAGGTCGGTGAGGTATTTATAATCGATTCTTAAGATAATACTTCTGTTGCCTGTAGTAGTTTAAAATTAATTAGACCTAACTTTCATTAGGTAATAAGCAGACGTGTAGCTATTCTTGGGGATTTTTGCTTGATTATTACCTAATGAAAGTTAAGTTAAATTAATTTATAATCGATGCTATTAAAAAGAACGAGCCGACCTTCAGAATTCCATCTATCATGCGACGGAATACTTGTTTTATAATACGTGACAGATGATCCCTACTGCGCCTCAAGGTTGTTGACTTTGACGCTTTATGACTCATCTGCTATTGCAGCACTATTTCATCACGTTGACTCTGTGCGGCATATATAACGTGGAAACGGTAACTCCTACGTGGAAAATATAAAGAACCTTTTTTGTAGAGTATTTTTTTATCTACAATATTTGTAACCACAAAAATTATCATCCGACCAATCGCAAGCGAGATAATAACGAAAAACCAATTTTTTGACCTTTGACCCCCGTATAACTTTTGAAGCGTACATGATATCAATGGGGATTTTTTACACGTTATTTATAATGCTTCAATGAAGGTGTATGCAAAAATCCAACTTGGTCCGAATTTTTGAGAAGTGAAACTCTAAAGTTACTGGGCTAATAATGAATAAAAAATAATTCTTGATCAAATTATAGTTTAAAGATTTAGGTAACTCTTTCTTTTACCTACGTAAGGATGGGCTAGTTTTATAGCTGTATTATCTTGAATGCCTTTCGTTTCTTTCTCTTCCATAAGCTTTTCCATTAAATTAATCAGATCTATATCTTAATGTCGTAATGGAATTTGGGCATGAACATTTTTTTCATAGAAAAATAGTTCGTATCTAGAATGTACGTTTATAAGAAGATTTTGCTTAAAAGTAATCCTTTCTATAGTTATTGACAAATAACCAATCGTGAATTAAAACGGAATACGTAAAGGTAGTGACGTAACATGTGCTCATGAATGCTGTACCATAAAAATCTGTTTACCTTAGAGTAATGGATATTGTTGGTACTTATATCAGAGTACCATTTTTTTTATATAGAACAGTGTATTAAGGGATTACACCACCTTGACCCACCCAAAAATTACGGGTTTTCAAGAATTTTTTCTGAAGAATTGAAATGTTTTTATCCAAATTAAAGTACAGTAAGGTATTATACTACTATTAAACTACAAACAATATTGTTTGCATTTTTTTATTTATAAAAATGGCGGCTTTAAAGGCGATTTACTGGAGCGCTGCGAAAATCGATGATCATGTGGTGGGCACGATAACTCAGTCCAGGTTTAATTTAGAATAATGAACGGAAAAGAATTAGTTTCTGTAGCTCGAAAGCTAGCGAAATACGTAGCCGTTTTCAAAAATATGTATTTTTCACAAAATGGCATCGATTTGAAAGAAAGATAGGGTGACTTCGCCGGTTAGCCGACCGCACCCTGTTTTCGACCAGATTTAAAGAAAATTAAAGAAAACAAGAATATCAGCGCATTTTTAATATTTTTGACTACGCCACTGCATAAATCCACCATTCAACTACACTTATAAGAGGTGGCATCCCCTTGCGGTTTAAAACTAAACTAGAATTTAAAATCGAATATGATCGGTTGCTACAATTTAAAAATTAGTGTAAGAAATATAGTGAAGTGCCTTCAAGGAAATAGTAAGTAACTTTAAAATAATATCATAGTGATAATTTTTTTTGCATTAGGGGCAAATATTTATCTTTTACTAGCCTTACAATACGAGGAAACGCATAAAAGTTCATTTTTAATAGTTAATGTTAGGTGGTCGCTTAATGGGATATTTAAATTATAGTTCGGCCGGTTTTCGACCGGGGCGGTCGAAAAATGGGGTATCACATATCTAGTAGTTTTCGACCACCGGTTATAATACCTATAGTTTTTTTCATGTACGAAAAATGGGTTTTGTTTCGACCGCATGAAATATCTTCCATAGGTAATTATTTAGGTATTTTACAGATGCCGCCTGTACAAAAACTAAATAATGGATCTATAAAGGAAAAGAGGTTTTACTTCGAGAGAGTAGAACCAAGAATATAAAAAGAAGAAAAGAAGAAAGAATGCATGCTTTAAAAGCAAAAAAGAAATAAACTGTGAATAAAAAGACACCACACGAAAAAGCAGTAGCAAATTAGCCAGAATCAAAAGAGGTAATAAGTTGTGCGGCATGTGAAGAGGAACTACATAGCGACACACCGACGAAGAAGATGATAAAAACATTGGTTGTGACAGCTGCGCTAAACGGTTTCATTTACGCTGCACAGAATTTTTTGTATATTCTATCTATATTTTATCTAAGTAATGTTTTTTGTGGTTTTTCCTTAAATAAAAATATTTTAATTCAACATAATTTAGTCTTTTAACTTATTTAATGGCATAAGATTTTAGGTGCAAACGCGGGATATGGTATGTCGAAAACCGGGAATCCTCTGACCGAAAAGCGGCAAACGGCGGGCGGTCGATAACCGGAACATTGCCGGTCGCCTTTATAGTAGGGGAGCCCAATAGGTGATTTTGGGATTTACTCAAGCGCGTCAGAATATCATATGGGGGGATACCTTGCACCCTGTTGAGTACCTCCACCATATATCAGCCCTTTATATAGGGCCGCGCATCTAGGGCAGCCGATCAGAATGGTAAAAAAAAATCGATCGTCAGAAATACTCGAGCGCGTCAGATTAAGGTAAGGTGGGTTAATTACATGCTGAAAAGTGTACATTTCAATAATCTGACGATTTGAGCGCGACGTAAGGGAGTGGGAGAGTTACAAACTTGCAAAAAAAACATGACCTGGACATTCTCGAGCGCGGTCGAATGTTGATTTATTTTGAAGGAAATAATTCAAGGATAACGGAAAAAATATAATCTACCGATTTCCACAAGCCGAAGTAACAAAAATCGTCAATAAAGTCAGCGCAAGGCAACGTGCCCGATGACGCACATGGTGCCGCCATTTTTCCACCATCTCGCCATGCAAATTTTGACAAAAGCTTAGAAAAAGTGATTTTAAGTGCCTATAACAAAAGACTTGAATGTTGGACGTGGCCGTCATATTATATTTATACATAATCGGGTATATAGGATTATCGTATGGATATTACTTTCCGAAAAAGATACGGGACTGTTCCGTCACGCGATAGACGCAATTCTGAATATCCGTTCGTACCGTTCACCGTTCACCAGCGAAGCGGTATATTCCGGCGAATCCAGGCTGCTAATGAGCTCACTGTCCCGTACCTTTCTTAAAAGGGTTAATTACTAGACGAATAGTAATGAACTGTTTCCCGCAATATACCGATTCTGATAAATACCGCTATACTTAGAATGCTAAGTCAGCTTCCAGGTTCGCTATCACACCATTTTTCTAGTCAATCAGAGCACCCCGCATAGATCATGCTATCTACAGCGTAATTCTCATTCAGCCTATCAGGGCATACTGCATCACCCACGCTATCCCCACTATCTGTTAGTTGTAAGATATATAAACCGCAACCGAATGCACGTTATGCATTCTGTGTAATCAAGTGATCAGTGCCTCTTCATCCATCAGTGTATCTCTACAGTCGTGAGTCTTCTTTCGTAATCAGTGTGCATCGAACCGATTAATAATCTCGTGTTTCCAAGTTATAATTTCGTACGATTTCTGTGTATCCTTTTCGTTCAGTGAATGTATGACTTTCTTGTGATATCTAAACCGGACCGATTCTTTTCTTTAAAAAAGATTTTTAAAAAATTATTTTTAACATTTTTAATTTGTAACTATTTTTATCTGAATATATAAGGTAAATGTACGAGTAGTTGACACCGTACTAGTAGGGTAAAAGTGGGATAGACGCCTCAATTGAAGAGTGAGTTCAAAATCGATTATCTCGAAATTGATTGCAGATATCGAAGAAAAGTTTAAACGAAAAATATTCCTCTATATTTTTACTATAAAAAAACTACTTTACATTTTTTGCATATCTCTACTGTGTTTCGAGATAATCGCGTTCAAATTTAAATAGAGATCGGGGCGTCTATCCCTTTTACCTTAGTTGATAAATTCCCTTTTTCAAATCGTTAGATTACGACAATCCCTCCAAATAATCGTCAGATTATGGGTCAGCACATCTAGGACACCAAGCTGAACCGTCTGTATGATAATCTGACGCGCTCGAGTATTTCAAAATGGCGATTATTTTTTGTATTTTCAAAAGGCCGCCAAGAGCTTGCGTCACTTCCGAATCGTCAGTCTTTTGAATGGGAGCTTCTTTCGGGTTCACTTAACATCCCCTCTGAATATCTGACGCGCTCGAATAACTTTTTTTTTTCGCATTTTCTACCCTTCCATACGGCCACCCCCACCATGCAAACCGGCAGATTAACATACCTTCGTTATCAGAGACACATGGGGCATATACACTATCAATATCTGACGCGCTCGAGTATTTCCATGTGACTGTTTTTTTTTACATTTTTGAAATCCTGTAGACGCTTCCCCCACCGCTGAAAGAGTATACATCATATAACCTTTTTTTCTTTCTACCACTTAATCTTCAAAATCCAATAGGTCCCCAAGACGCTCAAGTAAATCCCCATTTAGCATCGTGGGCTCCCCTACTATTAGGAAATGGGTGGTCGAGAATGGGGAAAAACAGCATTTTTCATAATATACATGTTTTTTTAATTTTCTGAAAGATTTAGATACATTTTTAACATTTAGGCCAATTCTATAGTTTCTGTGGATTCGATATGTAAATGTTTTAGTTTAAACAGCTGCGTATATGTTGGATTTGCGCATTGTTGAAAACTAAACTAACGTAGGTACCTAATCCGATCGAAAACCGGCGAAGTCACCCTACATATTTTGCCTTAAATTTCGTTAATTAATGTGGTATAAAACACACAAATATCAATACTTTGAAAAAACCATACATATTTCGCTAGATAAACATATAACGAATAAAATAAAAAAGAATCAAGACGATTGATTGAAAATTTGCGGTAAATTTTGAGGAGGAGAGGAGAGGAGAGAGGAGAGAGGAGAGAGATCTTTTGGCTTTGATTGTATTATAATAAACATCAGAAAGAGCAACGAATTATAAAAGACACCTTCCATTAGCGTTTAGAGCCCGGGGAAATTTCAGTTAAAATCAACTTTTTTTAAACGTAAAATTTATAAATAAAATTAATAAATTTCCTATTTGGAGGCCCCGACCTAATTGCTGGTCGATATATCGACCACCCCGGACGCAGGGCAAAATCGACTTTGGATCCAATGGGAAAAATTTGGCAGGAAGGATTATCGTACAAAACTTGTTACTCGGGGGTTTTTTGGGTCGCTCATTACGATGCTGATATGCAAATTGGTCTATTCTCAAATCCAAGATGGCGCATGCAATATGGCGGATAATGAATTCCAGACATTTTTAGAATTTAAAGATTATGGTCCGAAACTTGTTACTCGTGGGTTTTCGGGGTCACTCATTACGATGCTGATGTCCAAATCGGTCTATAATCATCATCTGCCATATTAGATAATCTTGGATATGAGTATAGATCGATTTGGATATCAGAATCGTAATGAGCGACCCCGAAAACCCCCGAGTAACAAATTTCGGACCATATATAATCTTCAAATTCTATAAATTTCTGGAATTTATCATCCGCCATATTGCATTCGCCATGTTGGATTTGAGAATAGACCAATTTTGACATCAGCATCGTAATGAGCGACCCCGAAAACTCCCGAGTAACAAGTTTCAGGCCATAATCTTAAAATTTTGATAAATATCTGGAATTCATCATCCACTGATCGATATATTAGTCCAGGCACAACGAAGGAAAAATAGCGGAAAATATTCCTGCAAAAGCGAATTTTATTACAGTTGTAGGGGAAGATGTCATTAACAATATACTAAAAGTACTGATGGGAGGGAGTGGAGCTAAAGGGAGGGGGGTCTCTAAAGTTCCCCTTTTTCACTTCTTCGTTAATAACTAGGAAACTACTACCTCTAGCGAAAAAAAAGTTCCGTTACAAATTAATCTACATAAAGTTCTCTACAAAAAAGGTCTTATACACTTTTTCGCTAGGACCAATACTTCTGAAGATATTGAGGGGAAAAATAGAAAATTTTTAGAACATCGGTTTTATTGATAAAAATGAAATGGTTATTGTTGATTGTTGTGGAGAATGAAATAATTAGTATTCAAGGATGTATCTTAAATATTAATTTTCGTCAGAATCTAAATTTTCCCAGCTGGCCCATTTCTTCCTGGGAGGGAGCAGCCTTTCGACTTTCGTGGATGGAAGGAGAGCGTCGGTTGGTGTAACACATTTGATACCTTCCATACTGTGGAAGGTATTCCAGCCATCGAGAGTGGATACATTGAAGTCCGCATTATCGAAGATGCACTGACAAAACGTTGCATTTGGGATAGGCTCTTGCGGGTGGTGGATGGTGGAGAGCTCCAGCTCCTGAGCGTCGTAGTAAGAGGCACTCAATCCCAACTTCAAAAGAAGGGACACCAAGTTCTTTGATCCAAATTTTCTGTATGTGAACAGAACGATGCTCGTCAGAATTGGAGATATGAAACATCGAGGGCGAACAGCAGCAATAAGAGCATGAGCTATAGTTGTCATCTTTTTCCGCATCCCCTCTTTCGACCTTTTTTTCTTTGTAGTGCAGTCCATGAAGACTGAGAGATTGAGGTATTAATTGTTCAGCCTCGCTGCAGAAGCTAGCTGAAGGATAATTGGCACTGTTGTCGTAAGCCATGGATTCAATATCTTCCAAGATAATCTCAGTAGCTTTTCGTACAATTTTTTCACGTTCTGTCTATTCATCTTTACACCTTGAAGTGTACCATGGGTTGCTCAAGATTTTATCACCAAAAGTACGAAAGGAGACGATAATTTGTCTGGTGCGAATTGTGCTGAAAACAATTCGGTCCCCATATTTTTCCCTCATTCTCCCTTTGATGGTCTTCACATGTAATAGTTCGCCCGTAACCTGTTCCAACAACTCGTCCATAGAGAATTGGCAATTACCATTCCCTTCAATGTAATCGTAGATTTCTTCCACATTGCTTCTAAAATCCCTTCAACTTGAGGACGTCCAGCTTTTCTTTCTGAAGGAGCAGCGATTAACCCTTACTTACCACACTTCTATAGAATCACGTACTTGCCACACTGGGGTTGACTTACGCCCCAGCGAGAAAAATTGTTATAACAAACAAATTATTCCATATTTGTACTTGAAAATTTTATCAGCTCTTCTTAAGAGCGTACTTTAAAAGACCATGTAACTTGTATAGCCAGAACTTAAAATTAAGTATGCGAAAAAAATAAAATATAAAAGTTACACGGTCTTTTAAAGTACGCTCTTAAGAAGAGCTGATAAAATTTTCAAGTACAAATATGCAATAATTTATTTGTTATAACAATTCTTCTCGCTGGGGTGTAAATCAGCCCCAGTGTGGCACAAGTACGAATTTTACTATGGGGTTGTTTCGAACCCCGATGTGGCAAGTAAGGCTTAACGAGAATCTTTTGCAACAATCCTTATGATATATTGCATCTGCTGCGTATAGATCTCCAGCAGTACAGATACGTCTTAATACGTCGTTTCCCCACTCATCCTTCCTTTCCTGCCCACGAACGATAATGGAATTGTGAAACGAAATCGTACAAACATTAGAAACTCTTCGACGCTTAGCATACGTTTTTTTCTCTCCTTCTCTTCGTCACACGTTTCTGTGCAGAAAAAATACTTTGTTTTGAAATCGAATTTCACTTGGCCTGAACGTAAACACGAGGTATCACGTGGTGTTGAAGGTTGCTCTGAAAGAGTTTCTCTCAAAAACCTCTTTATTGAATCACTTCTGACGTATTCTCTTCTGCAAGAATTGTGAACAACACCACTTGTCTTACTCCTGAAACCTTTCTCTTTCCCATCTTTCCTTAACACACTTGAATTCACTAATCCAATTATCCCTTTTTTTCCGACGTTACACAAATCACTTTCAACTTTACCCTCATAAATTAAATACTTCTCAGACATAGTCATTTACCACCTGAATGCACTATTGACGATTCGCGATACCTTAACTTGTTCCCTCCGCACACAATTCTTCCGTTATATTGTCATTGTCAAGTTAAAACCTGCTATGTGGAGAACCTACTATATGCAGTTCTATAAACTCATTTAGGATTACTTTTGAAGGAATGTCACATAAATCAAAGAGAGTTATTCATAGTTAAAAACTACCAAGTGGCATACCGTATGGCCCAGAATTCGAACAAGAGAGTGCCGATACCTATGGCCGATAACTTGAAATTTGACTTCGGCAGCGTTTGCCGACGGTCGAGTCTTTGATAGTTAGAATTGGCTTGAGAAGAGTGCGCTGTCTATGTTGCGTGAGAGCGAAAAGTGTCAAACGTCTGATTTCCCGATAGCTGTCAATTCGGGAGATCGCAGTATTATATAATAGACGAAACACTTTTATCTCCCGAATTGACAGCTATCGGGAAATCAGACGTTTGACACTTTTCGCTCTCACGCAGCACACATAGCGCACTCTTCTCAAGCAAACTCTAACTATCAAATTCTCGACCGGCGGCAAATACTGCCGAAGTCAAATTTCAAGTTATCGGCCATAGGTATCGGTACTCTTGCTCGAATTCTCCTGGGACATACGGTATAGCAGATTCTCCATATAGCAGGTTTTAACTTGACGACGTCGATATATTACATGGTTACACTTACATGCAGTAAAGTCATTAAAACGTGGTCTGAGCATAGCTAATTTATCATTAAACCTTGATTTTTAACAATAAAAACCGATTTTTTTTTAATTTTCCATATTTCCCCCTCCATATCTCCTGAAATATTGATCCTAGCAAAAAGTGTATCAGACCTTTTTTGTAGAGAATTTTATGTAGATTTATTTGTAACTGAACTTTTTTTTGCTAGAGGCAGTAGTTTTCGCCTTATTAACGAAAAACTGAAGCGGGGGACCTTTAGAGACCCCTCCTCCCCTTAGCTCCACTCCCACCCATAAATACTTTTAGTATATTGTTAATGACACTTTCCCTTACAACTGTACCAACATTCGTTTTTGTAGGAATTTTTCCGCTATTTGGCCTTTTTCGGTCTTCGTTGCCTGGACTAATATCGACCACCCCGGGCTCTAAAGGTTAAAAGTACCGCTGCAACTTATTACGGTGGTGTCAATTGTAGCGCCTCAGGGTATCGGTTGTAACACAATAGTTGCGAGTTTACCCGAGTCTTAAAATTGAACCTGAGTTGGCCCTAAACATCCTAACTCATATAGGAGGTAAAGGATGAAACCCGGTTTTAAATTACATTGAAAACTAGGCCCTGCTTAGCACCTACAAGGTCGAGTTATTTCCCGAATCTGAGGTTTAAGGAGAAAATAAGGGGGTGCAATTTTCAGTGGAATACACCCTATTCCTCCTACCCGACCAGAAATTTTCGGCCTTACGTGGACCCAAAAAGGGAACGCACGCAATGACTTTATACTGCTACTTGCCGACCCGCCTGCCAACCCGCCTAGTGGTGTCGGTTTTTTTTTCATACCCTACCGGGACTCGAACCTGCGGTCTTTAGGACGAGCTGCTTCGAAACTGGGAATACTTTCGCACTCTACCAATTGAGCCATCGACTCTTCAATTGGTGTCGGTCGACTCCAGTCATATATAGAAACCGAACATGACAGTGACTGCTCTCGAAGGTTCTTCTCATTAAATTTTATAAAATAATTTGATACTTTCTTTTTCAAAACAGTAGCGATTATGATAATTAATCATTCATTATTTATGGAATAATTCGGTACAATTTGCACTGTTTGAAACATCAATATTATATCAATTTTGTTATTTTTTAATTTAAAAGTTTTGTGAAAAGTGCATTCACAATATATTTACGAAGTGTTTGCACGTCGTTAAGGCTCCGTGACTGCACTGACAAGGGGAACGCACGGTCTCGTAAATTCAGATCGCGCTCCCCTTGTACGTGATATTAGTGCATGCTAAGGGTAGTAGGTATTATATTACAGCCCTCTCTCTAGCACGCACTAGCCACAAGATAAAAATTTATAGCGGTTAAAAGTTAGCCGCGTACCTTATAGGCAAATTTATTTTGTCTGCTGTCAAGCAGCCGAGTATGGCTATACTGGTAGCATGCTGGACTCGCATGCTCGAGGACACGGGTTCGATCCCTCCGTAGTCTTTTTTTTTCATTACGAAATTGTTAAATTTTTTTTTTCATTCTAACTTGATAATTTAACAGGTACTCTAATATATTTAAAGCATTTAAAAATATATACCATTACAATATATTGATTTCTAACGAACGTGAAATATCTGCTTTTCCTCACAAAAGGTGTTTAGAAAAAAGGTTAGGGGACGGTACCTGAAGGATCCATTTTTACCTGGCAACAAAGAGATTCTTATCTGCTTGTGAATCATTTCGTTCTAGAATGTACAGTATCAAAACGAACAGCGTCGACAGTTCGTTTCCGTACGCGGTAAAAAAAATGTAACAATTTCGTAATGAAAAAAAAAAAAAAAAAGACTACGGAGGGATCGAACCCGGGTCCTTGAGCATGCGAGTCCAGCACGTTACCAGTACCTATAGCCATACTCGGCCGCTTGACAACAGACAAAATAAACTTGCCTATAAAGTACGCGGCTAACTTTGAACTAAATTAGGTTTTATACGTTATTGATGTGTAAACATCTATTACGGCGTGTTTGGGAGCCGTGCGATCGTTGGTAGATCTCCGCGGGGTCGTAAATCCCGCAGACACTCGCTCGTGACACGACTACTGGCCAAACATACCGCTAGGCGGATTTTGAGAATTCCACGGTGAATTGAGTTCGACGCGTGGTGAAAAGGAGCAAGACCGAGCGGTTAATGGAATGATTCGACACTGCACTCACTATACAACTAATGATATATTTGAAATAACGAAATACAGGTGATGCCGATTAACCGTGGTTGCAATTGACTGATTCGAATGCACTTAAATATAACGGATGTACACTTAAGAGAATCGCGGAGTAAGTTGAAGGACTTACGACCTGAATGTGCTGGATAGACTGGCAGACTGAGGCACTGATCCCGGTGCAGACTGAGGCACGTTTGCACATTAAAGAAGATACATTCAGTAGCGGTTTATATACAGAGGAACTAATAGCGAAGTGGGGATAGCGTGGGTAACGCGGTGCACGCTAATTGGTTGGATGGGAGTGGCTATCGACGCGTCTCGCTTGGCCACGAAAGTGAGTAACCCCCCTGGTAAGGAGGGAACAACTTCATAGTATTCCGAAAGGGCTGATGAAGATTCCGAAGAAATGCGAATGCGTTCCGTACGTGGAATTTCGCGTGACGTATTACACATCGTTCGAGGAAACAAGCTAATGGCTGAAGGATAACCCCTTGACGTGGAAGACATCGAGGGTCGAGGGTCCAAATATGCGCGATAATTAAGTTATACCTGGATGCATGTACTCAGGTCAACGGATATCATTAAAACGGACTACTAGTACAAGAATAGATACGATTCGCGGAATATACCCTTCGTTTTACCATCGAAATTAACCCAAGTGTCGCGTTCCTACTAATTGCTAAGAACTGATATCATTGCGTATAAATTCCAACCAACGTTTGTCGGAACACGGCGGTATGAGGGTAAATCTCGGGAAACGGGACGGAAATGTGAAACCGGATGTGATTAGAGTGCAGTGATTAGTGCGCAGCTACTTCAGCGCTTCCGGCCTAAGGTGGCATTACATTTTCATGTCGATGATGTCGATATAGTAAATCGCTATACAACCTATTAATAGCGCAGCTAGTATTGGTGACGCACACAAGCCTAGTCACTTTCTCCTAGCTTCCTCACGCGCTCCAAACAGCTAACACTTATATCTCTCTTTGTCTATATAATCTATTTATATACAGGGCTTTAGAAAAGTCTGGAAACGGTCGATTATTCGGTAAAATATACAAGGTATCAAAAAAAGTTAAATACAAAAGTTTTAGGGTTTTTAAGCGTCTACTAGACAGTTAAAGTTTTAATTATACAGGGTTGGTCATAAAGTCGTGACACACAAAAGTTGCATTTTTTCTCATGGAAATCCCTGTATATTATTGGATATATCAATTCGTCCTTCAATTCTGAGCAATAATTGTAATTAACATAATGCACTTAAATTCAACCGTTTCCGAGTTATCGAGTTTTGAAAATTTTAAATATGTTATAAAAAGTGAGTCAGTTTCCATGGAGATCATCTGTCGTACCTAGTTTTGACGACGTCTTGTTGACGACCTATTGTCATTTTCCTAAAAGTTTCGTGGTTTTTTGCTTTAATAATTCCTCAGTGCAATGCAATTAACCGAAGAAGAGCGAATTTCTATCCTTACGATGAGAGGATATGGTGACAGGGTTCGTAGCTATGAGCAAGTGGCGAATTTGTTTAATGACACGTTTGTAGATCGACCGCCGATAGCTAAGTCTACTGTTCAAAAAACTGTCCATCGTTTTGAACAGTTTGGTTCGGTAAAAGACCGTCCGCGAACAGGGCGCCCAAAAAGCGCGACGAATGAAGAGAAAAGCTTAGAAGTAATGCAATCTTTCATTGAGGATAGGCATGTTTCAATTAAAAAAGCTGCCCAAGAACACGAAATCTCCACGTTTTCAGTGCATCGTATTCTTAAAGGATGCAAATTCCACCCATATAAAGTTACTTTAGTTCAAGAATTGAGTGGTGATGACTACGACAGGCGATTGGAACTTTGCGAATTGTTGATACAAAAATGTGATGAAAATGTGCATTTTTCGAGAAAAATTGTTTTCAGCGATGAAGCGACATTTAATTTAAATGGTACCTTAAACCGTCATAATTGTCGTTATTGGAGTGATTCTAATCCACGCTGGATGATTGATAATCACACCCAAACACCAGAAAAGACTAACGTCTGGTGCGGAATAATTGGTAGACAAGTGATAGGTCCATATTTCATAGATGGTAATCTAGATGCCAGAAAATATTTGGAATTGTTACAAAATTTGATTGTGCCTGGCATTCATGGAGCCGTCGGTGAAGGTTATGCATCGACATGGTTTCAACAAGATGGGGCGCCTCCCCATTTCGGCCGCGAAGTCAGGGCATATTTGGATGAAGTTTTTCCTCTAAGATGGATCGGAAGGCGAGGCGCAATTGAGTGGCCGGCCAGGTCACCCGATTTAACACCTCTTGACTACTTCCTCTGGGGTCACCTGAAAAAACTAGGGTTTACAAAACTAAACCACGGGATATTAATGAGCTCAGGCAGCGGATAATCGACGAAATTCAGCTTGTGAATGAAAATCAATTGAACAACGTGATAGACGGTTTTTATACAAGATTGGCACATTGTCAAGCAGTGAATGGTGCACAATTTGAACACCTTATCAAATAAAAAAAATGCGTTTTTTATTCAACATAATATTTTCTCGGGTTTTAGGTGCCATTTTCAAACTTCTATTTTCAATTTACTTTAAGTATTGTTACAAATTAGGTATTGACTATCGAAAATAATTGTTCCTCGTTCAAATAAATGTTTAAATTTGAATTATTTAGTGGGGTTTATTCAAAGGTCTTTTTCGGTTTTTTACTTTTTATAACATATTTAAAATTTTCAAAACTGGATAACTCGGAAACGGTTGAATTTAAGTGCATTATGTCAATTACAATTATTGCTCAAAATTGAAGGACGAATTGATATATCCAATAATATACAAGGGTTTCCATTAGAAAAAATGCAACTTTTGTGTGTCACGACTTTATGACCAACCCTGTATAATTAAAACTTTAACTGTCTAGTAGACGCTTAAAAACCCTAAAACTTTTGTATTTAACTTTTTTTGATACCTCGTATATTTTACCGAATAATCGACCGTTTCCAGACTTTTCTAAAGCCCTGTATATATATATATATATATACAGGGTGGACCAGGTTAAACGTCATTTTTTTTTTGATATGTGATAGAACAAAAAAAAAAAGTTCTTTCATAAGAACGTTTTTTTCAAAAATGTTTCCTAACAAAGATACAGGGTGTCAAAGTTTCGAAAAAAAAATGGTTTTCTCATCATAACTTCTAAACTACTTGATCGATTTTCATGAAGTTTCGCACACAGGCTAATGTAGAACAGCTCTAAGCAATAATTAAATAATTTTTAAAAATTCTCCAGTGGCGTAGATACTAGGGGCCGGTACCCCTCTTTCTCCCTCCCAATCTTCGGCGCCACTGGATATTTTACAAAGAAAATTTAATTATTGGATTCCCCGTTTAATTTAGAGAAAAAAATCACCCTTGCAAATCTTTGATTTATGGCTTCGTTTTTGAGATATTTACTTTAATTTATAGGGTTGCGAGCAGGCCAAAGCTAGGTTGAACTCCATTAATTGTGATATGTGATAGAGCAACAAAAAAAAATAGATTCTCATCAGAAAATTTGTTTCAAAAATGTTTCCTAACAAAGATATAGGGTGTCAAAGTTTCGAAAAAAAATGGTTTTCTCATCGTAACTTCTAAGCCACTGGATCGATTTCCATGAAATTTCGCACACAGGCTAGTGTCGTACAGCTCTAAGTAATAATTAAATAATAGTTAAAAATTCTCCAGTGGCGTAGATACTGGGGGCCGGTACCCCTTTCCCCCTTCCCAATCTACGGCGCCACTGGATATTTTGCAAAGAAAATTTAATTATTGTATTCCCCGTTTAATTTAAAGAAAAAAATCACCCTTGCAAATTTTTGATTTGTGACTTCGTTTTGGAGATTTTTTTCTTTAAATTAAACGTGGAATCCAATAATTAAATTTTCTTTGCAAAATATCCAGTGGCGCCGAAGATTGGGAAGGGGGAAAGGGAGGTACCGGCCCCCAGTATCTACGCCACTGGAGAATTTTAAAAAATTATTTAATTATTACTTAGAGCTGTACGACATTAGCCTGTGTGCCAAAGTTCATGGAAATCGATCAAGTAGTTTAGAAGTTATGATGAGAAAACCATTTTTTTTTCGAAACTTTGACACCCTATATCTTTGTTAGGAAACATTTTTGAAAAAAATTTTCTCATGAGAATCTATTTTTTTTGTTGCTCTATCACATATCACAATTAACGGAGTTCAACCTAGCTTTGGCCTGCTCGCAACCTTATAAATTAAAATAAATATCTCAAAAACGAAGCCATAAATCAAAAATTTGCGAGGATGATTTTTTTGTCTAAATTAAACGGGGAATCCAATAATTAAATTTTCTTTGTAAAATATCCAGTGGCGCCGAAGATTGGGAGGGAGAAAGAGGGGTACCGGCCCCTAGTATCTACGCCACTGGAGAATTTTTAAAAATTATTTAATTGTTGCTTAGAGCTGTTCTACATTAGCCTGTGTGCGAAACTTCATGGAAATCAATCAAGTAGTTTAGAAGTTATGATGAGAAAACCATTTTTTTTTTCGAAACTTTGACACCCTGTATCTTTGTTAGGAAACATTTTTGAAAAAAATTTTCTTATGAAAGTCTACTTTTTTGTTGCTCTATCACATATCACAATTAACGGAGTTCAACCTAGCTTTGGCCTGCTCGCAACCTTATAAATTAAAATAAATATCTCAAAAACGAAGCCATAAATCAAAAATTTGCAATGATGATTTTTTTCTCTAAATTAAACGGGGAATCCAATAATTAAATTTTATTTGCAAAATATCCAGTGGCGCCGAAGATTGGGAGGGAGAAAGGGGGGTACCGGCCCCTAGTATCTACGCCACTGGAGAATTTTTAAAAATTATTTAATTATTGCTTAGAGCTGTTCTACATTAGCCTGTGTGCGAAACTTCATGGAAATCGATCAAGTAGTTTAGAAGTTATGATGAGAAAACCATTTTTTTTTCGAAACTTTGACACCCTGTATCTTTGTTAGGAAACATTTTTGAAAAAAATTTTCTTATGAAAGTCTACTTTTTTGTTGTTGTTCTATCACATATCAAAAAAAAATGACGTTTAATCTGGTCCACCCTGTATATATAGATACATGCATGTAAAAGACTCAAGCACCGTCGGCAAATACTGCCGAAGGTAAATGTCGCTTGTTGCGTTTCTTACGGGATATGCGGTATACAGTATGTCCCACTCTGTACCATATGTCCGGCTCTGTACTGCCCCGATAGCAAAGCGTGACTCACCCAAGCGTCACGCGGTGGCACCACGTCTTGTTGGCACGGGAGCGTCACTGTGCCGCCACTGAGTGATTGTCACTGAGTGACGTTACTGGAATGCCACTGAGTGATTGTCACTGGGTGACGTTACTGTGACGCCACTGTGACTTCATCTTTGAAAAAATCCAAATTGTTCAGTAAAAATTATAATACAAAAGTGTCATCGTAAACTTTACCCATTAACGCCCGAATTAATTTTTGGTGGATTTTCTTTACGAAAATTGTATGATTGTTACTCATGAGGTTATGAGAAAAAAATTCCAAATGGCCGTCCTATAAATAAGACGCTGAACGCTAATGGGTTAACTTTAACATGATTCTTGACGAATATTCTATAAATAATGAATGATTAATTGTCATGATCGCTACTGTTTAAAAAAAAAGTATCATATTATTTTTAAAAATTTAATGATAATGAACGCTCAGGGGCCCCTTTCTCGAACTCGCTCGTATCTTTGCTTGCACGCATCTCAGCGACTAGATCAATCAGGATCAAGTATTCCATTGTGGTGGGTTACGGACAACGGAATACTTGTTCCTGATTGGTCTATTCGCTGAGATGCGGCACCCAACGATAAGCGCGAGTTCGAGAAAGGGGCCCCAGCGAGAAAGTTAGAAATACCCGAGGTTGCAGTGGCGAAAGTTACCTTCGGTTAGGCTTGGTCGGTACTTGAGTCATTTAATACCGGTAGAAGTCGAGTCGGTAGTTAGAGTAGGTGTCAATTCGAGTGATCGAAGCGTCTAACCTTGAAATTGTGAATTTGTGAATAATAGTGAATAATGACTCAAGTACCGACCAAGCCTATCCGAAGGTAACTTTCAAACTGGTCAGTACAGAGCCGGACATACGGTATTGGCCACCCCGATAGCCAAGCGTGACTTTCACCTAAGCGTCACGCGGTGGCGTCACTGAGTGACGTTATAGTCTAAGAGCCAGCGACGTTTTCGTGGTAGTGATTTTGTAATGAAAAAATGTATTATAAATTGTGAGGCGAACTTATTTTGTTTTCATATCGCTGAGTCTGGCACCCTGCATCCCTGGCGCCAGGGCGTAATGAGCATTTTTAGGAGGGTCGAACATTCATATTTTGAAGTGATTTTGTAAAACAAAAAAACATTTAAAATAATTGCCATGACCTCAAAATACTGGAAATGAAATTGCTAGATTATTTTATTATGCTTAACAGCTCGCCAGACGCCTCAGTTTGTAATTTAAAAAATTGTTTTTTGAAGTCATAGTGTAAAGTCTGGCTTTGTGTACATAAATAGATTATTTAATTCTAAGCCCCCCTCTAAAATGCCAGACGGATATGTCATGGCGAACATGTCTAAAAAAAATGTTGAAATATTGTAATTTCGTTCCTTAAGTATGGGCCGTCGCAGGGATCTGCGGGGAACGGGGACGGTTAAGGAGTGGGGATTGACTTCAGTGACTTCACTTCGTTTACAAGCGAAAAATAGGTGCAAGAGCCTGGACGGACTGCGTAAGATCTGTAATGGATGCGGAGCTCGCTGCATGACCTGCGCTCGAAAATATTTCATATCTTCTGACCTAATGAAGACCCCACTTTTTCGAAAAATGGGTTTTTCAGATGAGAGGATGGCAAATAAAATGGCCTTTTTTCCGAATCAATTTATTGTGGGGGCGACCATGTAAAAACGGTTTAAACAATTCAATTGTTATTTGTTTTTATTTACCAACAATCAGACATTTTGTAAACATACAGTTTTAAAGCCAACGCAACAAAGTGTAAAATAAAAAAAGATCGACACTGATCCGATTAGTACAACTGGAGATAATGAATTTCAAGTATAAGAAGTTTGGAGAAAATCCAGCGAAGCATCGAAAATTCATATGCGGATACTTTCCAAAAAAATTTTTTTTCACCAAAATCCCGAAATACGTGGCTAAAATGGTGAAAAGATGGAGGAAAAAAAATTTCATCGCATTTTAAAAAGTCAAGTTCATTTTCTGCTGAAATCCGTACGGTTTGTAAAAGAATGACCCATGTTTCGAAGTGAGCCAACGTCAATCGGCTTTGGATCGCGCATCAAAAAGCTTCGCCTTCCGGATTGCCGCCAGTGTGAACGTGCACCGTATGTTTCGCCGGCACCATTGTCTTGCGCAAACTGGCGGCTCACCTTATTTCTGGAACTCGAAACGTTTCGTCCCGACACTCGCGGAACATTTTCGCGAAACATTTTCGCGAAATAGTTTCGCGAAACAGTTTTGCGCAGTGTCAACCCGGCTTTAGGGTGGCAGTCATAGGATGATGTGTTACGTAGCACTTTATAGAATATAAGTGACCAGACGTTACTGAACATGGCTCCCACCGCGATGATTGGCTGTGACGACGTGCAAGTAGTAGGCCGGTCAAAATCGACAATAAATTCGCAAAACATGATGTATCTCTGATTTTTTAGTATGTTGTTTGGACCCATTAGGGCTATGTATATCCAAGTTTGCAACTCTCAAAAAGTTGTGGAAAAATTTTTACACACCAAAAACCGCGAAATTTTTAGACTTGTTTCAGATTCTGCTCTATCCCTCCTAATCCATGCATTTTTCGTCGAAAGCTATTCTATACGTTTTTTTTAAGAGCATTAAATTTGTAACAAATTAAGCCCAACCGGAGCTCTGTAGGTCAATTGGTTACCGAATACGAGCTCGCTCCATATCCAAAATGGCCTTATTTTCCAACGAAAGGATGCGTAAAGGCACAAAATCAGCTTTTTACGCTGCCTTCACTCAAGCCACAGAGAACGTCACAGTGCAGGCAAAAACATTTGCTATCGTCGATGGAGGATATCTCCTCCATAAAGTCGTGTGGCATCGGAATGATTCGGTACGGGCTATCACAGCAAGCTACATAAGCTACATATTTAACTACTTTGGGAGAAATGTGTGTGTAGTCTTCGACGGGACTCCTGAGGATGGCGCCCAAAAGAGCACCAAATTTGCAGAGCGATCACGACGGTATTCTGCAGCATTAGCGGAAATTGTGTTTGATGCATCGACCATCATCACAGTCCCCCAAGAGAAGATGCTCTCGAATGACAAAAACAAGGTTCGTCTCATTGAGCTTCTCTGTTCTGCTTTTGCTCTCGAGGGGATTGAGACAAAAATATCAAAAAAAGACGCAGACCGCGATATCGTCGTGACTGCTCTGCAAAAAAGTACCTCCAATGACCACGTCATCATCTTTGGAGAGGATGTGGATTTGCTCGTGCTCCTCTGCGGTCTAGGATCCACTAAAACAAATGTATACTTCCAGAAGAGTGGTAGAGGTGAGGCGGGTTGCGTCTAATTCTCCACCAGCTCATTCAACTAAGTGGGGCTACCACCTGGATTTGAACTTTTCATCCACGCATTTACTGGGTGCGACACCACCTCTGCCCTCTTCTGGCAGGGGAAGATGAAAATGTGGGGCCACTTCAGACAAAATCAAACCCTAGTGGACCAAGCAAGAGTTTTCCTCCAGACAGATGCCACATACCAACAAGTCGCAGCACCCGGTGGCAAGTGCCTAGTTGCCCTATATGGAGTAGACGAAACAAAAGACACCCTCAACGATGTACGCTTCCGTACATTTGTGAAGACAGCAGCCAACGCCAAAGCGAATCTGGCCCGTTTGCACCCAACCACAGAGGCTGCGTCGTATCACCACTATCGCACATACCACCAGCTGCAAAAGTGGTTGGGGGTGGAGAAAGAGGTCACCGACTGGGGTTGGGAATTGACCTCGGCTGGACTCATTACTATTCGGAAAGCTCCTGCCCTGCAGAGCTCCTAAAACTCCTCTCTTGCAAATGCAAGAAGGGGTGCAGAGGTGGCTCCACTTGCCTCAAAGCAGGGCTCAGATGTTCTGTGATGTGTGCTACCTGCTCTGGGGAAACGTGCCAGAACGCTGCCCTTATCATCATTGAAGAGGACGACGATGACGAACCTCAAGACAACCCTGATGATCCACCAATACTGGAGTACCTACCTATAGGGGACGAAGACGGCGACCCACCAATAGTGGAAGACATACCTATTGAAGAGAGCAACGAAAGTGACGGCCCAGGGCCATTAAACAAGGCGACGAATTTGACTATTTGTCTAATTTGATTGATTGATTGATTGATTAAGTTACTGTACTTTTGACTACTTATGTTTGTATTAAAATACATTTCACCATTTTTAAAAAATGATTTCATACCTTCTTTTTCATTACCAAACCAAAAAACAAAAGATAGGAAAGGTTATAGAACATTTCTGGAAAAATGTGATTTTACCTTATGGGGGTGATTCTCTGCAACAGTTACTTTTTGCTATTACTGCATATTTAACATTAATAGAACAAATAAATAATGTTTCATTATACATGTTACAAAAGGGGATTATTATTGTAAACTCATTTCGTATACAACTGCAAAAAAATATTCCAATTTTTTAAAAACTACTCTACAATATTGAAAACGTCATGTCCTCTGGCTGTCACCACTTACGCCACATAAAATGTTATAATGATAGAAAGCCATATTTATGAAAACATAGCCTCTTTTATTTTTTTTTATTTAGTAAAACGTTGAAAAATATTTACCCTATTCCCCTTGACACCAAAATAATAAATGTTTATCTTGTTTGGTTTGCTAAATTATGTCACCAAGTTCAACCATCAGTCCTCTGGCTAAAGTTACAGCCTGCCATATAAACCCATATATGGCAATAGCATCTAAAATATCGATGCAGAAAGACAAGAATTCTATGTCGATTTCCATTCAGTAACTGGTTTTATTCAAAATAGTACTGTTTTTGCGTTACAATGAAACATCAACCAAAATACAAGGTGTCACACAGTAGCGATCAGTCCTCTGGTAAGAACGTCATTCCTCTGTTCTTAAGCCATTTCTCTGCATGCACTTTTTAAAGAAATCTCTTTAAAATGCAACAAAATTAAAAATTAAATGTGTTCCATTAGAAGACTTTCCGTTTTGATTGGTTTTATTGAAATTTTATAGTTACAACAGTTTAACTGTTCCTATTTACTTTTTTCAAACACAACTTCCAAAAAGTAATCTTTGTGGAGAATCGCCCTTATATAGGTTTTTTTTTTAGATTTTGAGAGAACTACGAGGCTTACAGACCCCGCTCTGCGCTTAATCTAAAGCTAATTAAATTGCCTACAAATTATGGTCTACAAGTTCTACTCGTAGGATCAATGGTTTCGACGCAATTTCGGTCCGAAGAAGGTCTAAAACTAAAATTTTCAATTTTTGGAAAAACTGGCCTATTTTTAAAGTGCCGTAATTCGGTAACCAATTGACCTACAGTGCTCCGGTTGGGCTTAATTTGTCACAAATTTAATGCTTTTAAAAAATGTGTAGAATATCTTTCGACGAAAAATGCATGGATTAGGAGATATAGAGCAGAATCTGAAACAAGTCCAAAAATTTCGCGGTTTTTAGTGTGTAAAAATTTTTCCACAACTTTTTGAGAGTTGCAAACTTGGGTATACATAGCCCTAATGGGTCCAAATAACATACTAAAAAATCAGAGATATATCATGTTTTGCGAATTTAGCGATTTTTTGTGTCGATTTTGACCGGCCTATAGTGTCCACCAAACGTTTCAAGAGAAGATCCCTAGTAGACCAGTGAGTACGGAAATTTTTTCCGAAAATGTCAGTATCACCAATAATTTTTTATTTCGTAAATATGTAGTAAACTCATTTGTAATTGATATTCTCAATTATTAAATTTGACAGAGGTCTGCAACATGTTGAAATAACAAGGAAAGTCGTTTTTATTGAGAACTTAAATAAAAATTAAAAATTTTACTAACTTGCAAAAATGTTAAAAACAATATTCTGAGTCGAATTCTCAATTGTCAACCATTTTAAAAAAAATTAGTGTAAAATAATTTTTTAGAAAAAATTACAAAAAAGTTTGTAAACTCTTGAATATTGACATTATTGCTTCGAATGTTATATGGATTTTTAACTCGATTGGATGCCCGACATATAATAAAATTCAATTATTTCTTAATACCTCCTTTTTTTGTTGTAGTTTATATAGGAAAAAATCTAATAATTTTAAAACAAGGTGCAAATACTTTATCCAATAATCGGTATCTTCGACTAAGTTCTCAACCCGGTAAGTACCCCTCAAAATGTTTTAATGAAACTCTTTTTTGCCATTTTGAACATTTTTTGTATTGGTATAAATGCTAAAGATCTGCTAATTTGGGTAGATATTAAAACCGTTGAACACAAAAAATCATGGTTTGATCCTATAATTATATCATGTTTTTCATTGAAGGAAACATTTTTTTGGTGCTGGCAATTATTTCCCTCAGCATATACGTAAATCAATATAAAATTACCGGTTTCTCTTTATTATGAAGAAATTATACTTCGCTCTCGGACATGCTATAAAACAAAAGTTAACAATAGCAAAAACTGCTTGTTTTTTTTAATTTAAAATGCTTTGTGCAACACAGGGGGTTTAAAATTTGAACTGGCGCTTGAAATAACGATTTTAATATTTACCCAAATTTGCAACTCTTTTACATTTTTGCTAATACATCAAAAGTTAACGATGGCAAAAACTGCTTGTTTTTGTTAATTCAAAATATTCCCGGCAGCTCAGGGGATGGCAAATTTTAACCAGCTTTTGAAACAACGGTTTTAATATCTACCCAAATTTGCACATTTTTTGCATTTATGCCAATACAAAAAAAGTTCAAAGTAGCAAAAAAATGGTTTCATTAAAACCTTCAATATTTTGCGGGATACTTACTGGGTTGAGAACTTAGTCGAAAAAGCTGATTATCGATTAGAGTATTTGCGTCTTGCTTGAAAATTATTAGATTTTTTCCTATATAAATTACCACCAAAAAGAAGGTATTAAGAAATAATTGAAATTTATTATACATCGGACATCCAATCGAGTTGAAAATCCATATTAACATTCGAAGCAATAATTTCAATATTCAAGTTTACAAAATTTTGTAATTTTTTCTAGTTATTTAAAAAATACTAATTTTTAAAAACATGACAGCGTTGCGGATCACTAAGCATGTCGAAAATAGAAATTTCAATTGAGAATATTGTTTTTAATATTTTTTCAAGTTTGCGGAATTTTTTCATTTTTATTCACCAAGTTATTAGCAGAAACGATTTTTTTTTGTTATTTCAACATGTTGCAGACTTGTCAGGGTTGACAATTGATATTATTAATTACAAATATGGTCATTAATCATTACATATTTACTAAATAAAAAAAAATTTCGTTATAACGTTAAATTTTTCATTTTCGTTACCCTATTGACTGGCTATAGGGTCTGAATGCCTGAATCAGACATTAGAGATCTTCTTTCCAAGCGTTTGCTCACAGCCAATCGAACAGCATCCTCGATCCAATAGTATACAACTTGCAGTTTACAAAGCTGTACATACTCAGATAGATAGATCTTCGTCATATTGACATCATATCGCAGTCAGACGTGAGTCATGATGGTCCTCATAGCTTTGCGCCTCTTGTGTGTCCTCATATTGCACTCATAGTTAGATTATCTCATAATGCACGGCAAATCGTCAATTCTGAGCACATATTGGTATCACGGCGTAACAGAAACTAGATCGTCATATTGAACTTATATTCGCGATGTCATGATTGAGTTAGAGTCGCCATTCTATATAGAAATCAAGAGACTCGATAAAGGCTCATGCCAAGAATTAAAAAGCGTAAACCTGCCAGTAAAAAATGTAGTAATTTCAATAAAAAATAGTGTTAGCTAATCGAAAAGAACCGAGGGGATCAGGAGACCTCTTTGTCAGTTAGTTCCCCTCTGGCAGTGCAGCTGAGTAGGCCTCTAAATAAAACTCTAAATTCCCACTCAATATTGAATTTATCATTCCTCCCATAATTCCATAATCGAACAGTCTTCAATATGATATACAGAGAGAGGGTGATATTTTGAAAACTTGCCACCCCAATATCTCAGAAAGTTACAGAGATTTTCTAAAAAATAAAAATACGGTTTCGGCAGTGGAGAGGGCGAACTAAACTGACATAATCGGAGACGCACCCACTCCAACCCCCTTAGGGGTAGCCCCCCCAACTTTGTAATCTTAAATAGCAACCCCCATGTGTGATACAGCGTTGGAAAGCTCTTTAAAAATGCTTTACAACAACACCAAATTTTGGTATCTTTCGATGAGTAGTTTTTGCGCAAATCGAGAAAGAAACTGCTAGAAGTAAGTTTTGTCAATTTATTTATTAAAGGACGATTATGTTACAATAAATTTTCGAAGTGATTTCCATCACCTGATCTTACTCCCTGCGATTTCTTCTTATGGGGACATCTGAAATCTGTTGTTTTTCAAACTCAACCAGCAAGCATTAACCAACTGAAACAGAGAATTACGCAAGAATGTCGCAAAATTTCGAGAACAACATTGGAAAAAGTTCGAAAAATTAATGGAAATCATTTCGAAAATGTATTGTAACGTAATTGACCTTTAATAAATAAATGACAACTTACTTCTAGCAGTTTCTTTCTCGATTTGCGCAAAAACTACTCATCGAATGATACCAAAATTTCATGTTGGTGTAAAGCATTTTTAAAGAGCTTTCCAACGCTGTATCACACATGGGGGGTTGCTATTTAAGATTACAAGTTGGGTGGGCTACCCCTAAGGGGGTTGGAGGGGGTGCGTCTCCGATTATGTCATTTTGGTTCCTCCTCTCCACTGCCGAAACCGTATTTTTTTTAGAAAATCTCTGTAACTTTCTGAGATATTAGGGTTGCAAGTTTTCAAAATGTCACTCTCTGTATGTAGAAGCATGTTATGATACGTTATTTAGTCTTATCAGTCTAAACACGAAATATGCGAAAATCGCCGCACAAAAGCATTGTGTCATTTTTGACCTGAATAACCTCCGTGTAACTATTTTTATCGTAAGTACTCCTGATCGATTTTTCAAAAATTAAAATCACCAGAATTTCTCTATAGACTATACAAATAAAGTCACTAACCCATAAGTATGTATCGCGTGCGGTCTTAGTGTTATTAACAAAATTAATATGCTACGGGTCAGAAATGACCCGAGCTACTTAGGAAGGTACAAATATTCTATTTTTAGTGTATAATTTTTCATTTTAATTTTCGCTATCAGCTTACCACTAAAAATGCGGAAACAATACCACCGCATTCCTAGATAAATTTTCTATAAATACACTCAGTTTTAAATCGGGACTATGAAAAGCAGTACCTACCTATATGAGAAAATTACGTTTCTCCTCTTCTATGCGTAGCGCGTCGACTCTGCAGCAGACAATGTAGAACAAATAAATATCTTACTTGATGTTCCAATATTATAACACAGAATGAAACTAAGAGAGGTTATAAAAACTATATTTTTTATTTAATTTATCAATTGTTTGTGTATTTACATAGAAGAAAGAAATATAAAGAATATAAATTTTTACCAAGGGAACATCTGTTATTTCCGTTCTTTGTTATTTTGCGAAAAAATCTTTCAAATAAAAGTTATTTGATGTCGAAGGAGACGTATAATACATATAAGTGGTTTTTAAAAATACAAGCTGTTTACGAAACATGAAGATCAGCTTTTATAAAAAATAAAATTCGACATTTTCATTCGTACAGAAATTTTAGAGCTCGTCGAGGTCAACGAAAAAGATATAAGGTAAAAGACCAATTTGTTGGACCGTTTATGAGATATTACTACTTAAAGTACAAGAGCATGTAAGAGTAATTCCGGGGAACTTACAAATAGTCGCGCTCTGCGTAACTTACTCTTGTACTTTGAGTGGAAATATCTCACAAACGGTTATACGGATGGGTATTTCACTTCATAGCTTTTTTTTTGTTAATCTAAACGAGTCATACAATTTTTATAAGAACGGAATTATTGAATCTACAGGGTGATTTTTTTAACTTGAGACAACTCAATATGTCGAAAAATACGTATTGCACGACAAAATATCCTGAATAAAAAGTGAATGTTGCCGAAGGGGACATCATTTAGTGCTAGCGCTAGCCACCCCCTACCCCTCCTTAAGGGTGAAAGGGGGGGTAACTTTGGAAAGTTAAATGGGACGACCCGATTTTTTTTCACAGATTTCGATAGTACATAAAAAAATGAATAACTTTTATTTGAAACATTTTGTTGGATTCCCGCCCGTTAATGCTCTATTAACCAATGGCACATTACGCCGGTGCGTACAGTAACATTCACTAATGCCTTCTTTCCGGCTTGAAGTTATGTTGAAAATGTCATGACTGTCAGCTAAAACAGTTGACAATTCATACCATAGAAAGTCATCGCTCTTTCGGAAACCTAACTTAAAGCCGGAAAGAAGGCATTAGTGAATGTTATTGTACGATTTGTCCCAACTTGTTGAGCGCGACAAATTCTTTGCGTGATCCCTGCTAAAGGAGTTGTAACAGCAAGTGTAACTTTTTGTGCAATAGCTGCGTAATAATGGATTATTTACCGCTAGAGGAGAAAATAGAGATCAGTTTAATTTATGGAGAGGCTGGAAGAAATGTAGCCGGTGCGGTTGCACTTTATGCAGAATGTTTCCCGGAAAGGATACGCTCACGTGCTACTATTTATCGTGTTGTACGCCAATTTACTACTGAGGGAAGTGTCAAGCCTAAAAAAAGAATTCGTACCGCTACTGTTACGCGTGGGAATAATGAAATTAATGTATTAACTGCCATAGCTTATAATCCAAAAACAAGCATCAGGCAAATCGCCGAAGACTCAGATATGTGCTTCTCCAGTGTTCGGACCATCCTGAAACGACACAAGTACCACCCCTACCATATCTCCTTGCATCACGAACTACATGGGGTTGACTTTCATAATCGAGTGGTATTTTGCAATTGGGCGCTTGCACAGCTGCAAAGGGATCCGCAGTTCTTCGATCGCGTATTGTTCTCCGATGAGTCCAGTTTTACAAACCATGGTGCCGTCAGTCGCCATAACAAACGTTTGGTGCGGAATCATAGGCGACAAACTAATCGGCCTCATATTTATTGGAGGAACATTAAATGGAGCAAGATACCGCCGGTTATTGGAAGAGGAGCTGCCTGTTATGCTGGAAAAAGTACCCTTCGCGGTGCGGCAGAACATGTGGTTTCAACACGATGGATGTCCGGCCCATTATTCAGCAATAGCCCGTGAAGAATTAGATCGCGTTTATCCTAATAGGTGGATTGGTAGACGGGGTCCGGTAAGTTGGCCTGCCAGATCACCAGACCTAACGTCGCCTGATTTTTTTTATGGGGATACCTAAAATCCAGAGTGTACGAACAAGTCCCAACTGATCGCGACGATATGATGGGACGCATAAGAAATGCTTGTGCAGCTATAACACCAAACATGCTTTTGAGCTGTGTAGCCGAGTTCCATCGACGACTTAATAAATGCATTGAAGTGGAAGGGCATCACTTTGAACACTTGCTGTAAAACCAATGGATTTGTAATCTTTATTTAAGTATTCAGCTACCAAATAAAATCATTTTGATTAATAATTCATTACTCTTTTGACTTCTGGTAAGGACATCGCTTTGACTAGTAGCCAAATCAGACCGTATTCAAAATTGTGAGTATGCAACGAGATCCTGCCAACCGGTTGAATAATTTTGAATAATTAATTACAGCGGCATCTGTTGATATTTTAAAAAAAAAGTATCAAATAAAAGTTACTCATTTTTTCATGTACTATCGAAATCTGTGAAAAAAATCGGGTCGTCCCATTTAACTTTCCAAAGTTACCTCCCCTTTCACCCTTAAGGAGGGGTAGGGGGTTACTAGCGCTAGCTCTAAATGATGTCCCCTTCGGCAACATTCACTTTTTATTCAGGATATTTTGTCGTGCAATACGTATTTTTCGACATATTGAGTTGTCTCAAGTTAAAAAAATCACCCTGTATATAGAAAACCTCATATCTCATAATTAACACATGTTATCAAAAATCTCTTGCATGTATTATAAATTCCCCTCCACACCAAATAAGTTTTATTTCGAAGATTTTTTCATAAAATGACAAATGAAAATAAATGGGATATTTTTTTGGTAAATTTATGTCCTGTATTGGGGACGCTAGAAATGAATGCGGTACCTGGCGGCAAAGCGTGTACTAAAAAACATGGCCGATATTGGCGTTTTGGATTGGTTCGTAATTGAGAAGCGTTAATTTGCTCCAACATTTTTTAAAAAATGAGCATTTTTAGAACGAGATATAGACATTTATTTTCACAAACAATGAAACGAATTCATTCGGATCAACTGTATACTACTAGTCGCCGGAATTTGAAATACGCGGCGTGCTGAACGCCTAATATCCGCCATGTTTCCGCAGCGCCGCGAGCGCCGCGAGCGCCGCCATGGGTAAATAGCGGTCCCAATAGTACAAAAAGTGAATCTCGAAAACCTTACCTGCTCGATGTTCGACACTGAACTAAATACCTACTCGTAATGTAATAGACAAGTTCCAGTCAGAGCCTGTGCATACACGCGCGATCAGAGCATCTATCCGCCGTGGATTCAGTCGAGGAACTTAGATAGAGGCATGTGTAGTTGAGCAGTACATGAGAATCTACAGAATCAATATAGTGGAACTTTCACGTGTGTGCCGCTGAACTATGCCCGCCCCATTCAAGTTCCTTGACTAAATCCACAGTGGATAAATACTCTACTCGCAGGTGTACTTGTTTATACTCAATGTGGGGGAGGCATGTGTGCATATTGAACAGTCGACACGCCGCGCATCCCAGTGGAGTCATTTTTTCTAGACTGATTTTCTTAGTTCCAATTCCAAAATGTGTGTATTTATACAGAATTCATAAAGGAATACATGTGTTTCGAAATTTAGGGTGGTGGGCTGATGGCAAAAATTAATATCAAAGATTATAAATAATAAAAATAGAATATTGGTTTAAAATAATAAATATTTAATAAACACCATTTTGGAGATAATTTTAAAATATTTCAAATAAGTGCACAATCGACTATCTAGGACAAACAGTTTCGGAAATAAAGCCATTTAAAGCGAACGTGCGAGGCGGTATTCACATATTCGAAGACTTTATTATTTGATAACTTCGAAAATACGGATCCGTAATTTTTCTTAGTGGACATAAAGTCTTTCTCTAATGTGTAGAATAAGGAGAAAAAATTATAGAACAATGGAAAATGTGACTAAAAATGTTCATAAAAAAGCGTCTGGTATGACATGTAATGGGTCATAGACGTCGCATTGATTGTACAAAATGTTCTTAGTAAAAGACAATCATATTCAGCTCATATTTTCAGAGCATTAAATAGTGACAAAAACTTCCCGTATAATAACTTCACGAAATGATATACTAAAATGAATTTGATATGACTCAAATTCTGCATACACACAGAATGCAATTTTTTGAATAATGGTAATATGAGTTCAAGATGCCATAAATATGTACCTGTATTAATACACAGCATATTTAATTTAATAAGTAGCCCAAATTCATACTACAATATGTCAATATGCGGAATTTTTAAGGCTGTGTTTAGGTCGTAGCACGAGACCTAATTAAACACAGTCTGAAAAAACCTCGGATTTCCGCCTAATGACATAAGATAGCATTAACCTTTAGAGTCCGGGGGTGGTCGATAAATCGACCAGCAATCAAGTCGGGACCTCCAAACAGGAAATTTATTGATTTTATTTATAAATTTCACGTCTAAAAAAAAGTCGATTGTAACTGAAATTTCTCCGGACTCTAAAGGTTAAGGACTTTTCGAATGAAAGAAAACATAGTCCTACAAAAAAAAGTTGTATATACTTTTCATGCGATATAGGTATGTTATCCGTAGTAATTTTGCCTCCTGATCACGAATCCGGTGTCATAATTTGGCCATCACGTCAAATTTTTTTTCTATCTTCAAAAAACCAGCCAGAGATGATGATTTTCAAAAAATTTATGGATTTAAACCAAATTTGATATAGGAGGCTTTTTGGGTCGCTAAAACGAATCTGAAGTCAGATTTCAAAAATTCAAGATGGCGGATATAATACGGTGGACGAGATTTTTTAAAATCAACGGATTCATGCCAAATTTGGTATAGAAGGGTTTTTTGAATCGCTGATCACGAATCTGAAGTCAGATTTCAAAAATTCTATATGACGAACGAGATTTTCCAAAATTTTAAATTTTTTCAAATATAATTTCATATTCGTAATCAGCGACCCAAAAAAACCCTATATGCATGAACCCCCTCCCCCCCCCCCCCCTTTTACGCCTTTGGCATGAATCCGTTGATTTTCGAAATTCTCGTCCGCCATATTGGATCCACCACCTTGAATTTTTCAAATCTGACTTCACATTTGTGATCAACGACCCAAAAACCCTCCTATACCAAATTTGGTTTAAATCCATTAGTTTTTTGAAAATCATGATCTCTGGCTGGTTTTTTGAAGTTAGAAAAAAATTGTGACGTGATGGTCGAATGTTGACACCAGATTCATGATCAGGAGGCAAAATTACTACGGATAACATATATCGCACATGAAAAGTATTCTTCTATACAACTATTCTTTTTGTAGAACTGTGAAATCTATACATGCTCCATTTTTTATACCGGTATCACGTTTTTGTATTAGAAAGAATGAATATAATGCCAAATATTGATTTATCAGGTGAAGCACTAATGGAGGAAAAACATTATGCTTCTAAGGAAATACAAAATCGTTTAGATGACTTAGAAGCAGAATGGCGCCTTTTGCAAGAAGCAAGCGAATTGAAAAAAAATCGACTGAATGATGCGTATCAGGCATTATTATTCGGTCGTACCTTAGAAGAGTTTGAAACCTGGATGGATGAGATCGAAACTCAATTACAGTCGGAGGATCATGGAAAAGATTTAGCTAGCATTGCCAATTTAATTAAGCGACATACCAATTTGGAAAACGACGTATTAGGCCATGGCGAAGCGTGTGAATCCATCAAGGAAACGGCATCAAACTTCCAAAGGACAAATCATTTTATGTCTGATGAAATTCAGGAGAGAGCATTATCCACTATAAATAGATATTACAGCTTGCAAGAACCTATTCAAATAAGAAGAGACAATTTGGAAGATGCTAAATTATTACACCAGTTCACGAGAGATGTAGAGGATGAACTTCATTGGTTATCTGAAAAGGAGCCCATAGCCACGAGCTCTGATCTTGGAAGTTCTTTAACGACTGTACAGAGACTTCAGAAGAAGCACCACGCTCTTGAAACAGAGTTGATTTCCCGTGAACCCGTCGTAGCATCCCTCGCTAGCCGTGCCACTGTTATGATTAGAAGTGGGCATTTTGCATCCGAAAAAATTGAGACTTTGTTAGAAGAGTTGCAAAAAAAATTGCGACATGTAAGAGATTTGGCAAATGTTAGAAAATTACGATTATTGGACGCAGTTGAGTCGCAAATGGTATGTAATAATTCCTTAATGAACGAGTTTTTTCGACGTTCTAGATAATGAATATTTGATTCTAAACCATTTAAAGAATGTATCGATACTTAAAAATGTATCACGTACACACATATTGAAATCCTAACAGAAATTGATGAAATTTGTACTGATAATGTGAGTGATTAAAACAAATTTACCTGCAAAATTCTAAATTGATTACACAGGCACACAAAAAAAAAGTTCTTGTTCCCAGAACCAGACCAGCATATCTTTATGTTTTTGGGGTCGCTGAATCCGAATCCGGTGTCCGTTTGTCTCCATCACGTCACATTTTTTTTAATCTCAAAAAACCATCAATAGATCATGATTTTCAAAAAGTTAATGGACTTAAACCAAATTCGCTATAAGGAGTTTTTTGGGTCGCTGATCACGAATCTGAAATCGGATTTCAAAAATTCATGATGGCGGATCCAATATGGCGGATGAGATTTTTGAAAATCGACGGATTCATGCCGACTTTGGCATAAGGAGGTTTTTTGGGTAGCTGATCATGGAGGACAAGATTTTCGAAAATTTTGAATTTTTGTAAATATAACTTCATATTCGTCATTAGCGATCGAAAAAAAAACCCTATACCAAATTTGGCATGAATCCGTCGATTTTCGAAAATCTCGTCCTCCATATTGGATCCGCCATCTTGAATTTTTTAAATCTGACTTCAAATTCCTGATCAGCGACCCAAAAAACCCCCTTATACCAAATTCGGCATGAATCCGTCGATTTTCAAAAATGTCCGCCATATTGGATCCGCCATTTTGCATTTTTGAAATCCTATTTCAGATTCGTGATCAGCGACCCAAAAGAACCCCTATAGCGAATTTGGTTTAAGTCCATTAACTTTTTGAAAATCATGATCTATTGATGGTTTTTGAGATTAAAAAAAATGTGACGTGATGGAGACAAACGGACACCGGATTCGGATTCAGCGACCCCAAAAACATAAAGATATACTGGTCTGGTTGCGGGAACAAGGCCTTTTTTTTGTGTGCCTGTGTTATCTATCTTGTTAAAAATTTATGCACTAATAAATCTTACTAATTTTGCACGGGCTCTTATGGGGAAAGTCAGATATTAGACTGTGAAATAAATTGAAATAACTATGAACATTTTTCCTGGTTTACGAAAGAAATAAGAATTAATAATCATTCAAAATTATAAAAAAAAAGGAAATAGAATTTTGTATGGCCATTAACTCTCAATCCCTTTATAAACTAGAAACATTTCTAGGATTTTTCTTAGTAATAACTAAATAACGAAATATCGTTTTATTTCACCGTCAAATATCCATCGATTTAATGTTTTTCCACGAGAACCTGTATAAAGTAAGCAACATTTCATTAGTGCATAACTTGTTAATGACAAACAATCGACCTCAAATTTATAGGTGAACTTGTTTTAACCATATACAATCCGGGGCATAACTTACATACTAGCGATGCTGTTTGCATGTCGGTTGGGGCACCCCGTTCGATGCAGGTTCTTGTAATTGCATGGTAATATCGATAGCTCAGATCTCAGAACCAAGGGGATCAAGTCAAGCGAAAAATACATTTCCGCGACTATTTAGAAAGAATGCGAATAAGAATGTTGAAGCCAACTCAATTCTAGATTAGGAGTGAAATAGTCGATGTCTCGCTTGACTCGATCCACTTGTTCTGATCCTCGCTATCGGTATTACCGTAGAATTATAGGAAGCTGCAGCGAACAGGGTGCTTCAACCGATATGCAATCAGCGTCGCTGGTCTGTAAGTTGTGCCCCGGGTTGACCCGGGTGTGCCCGGGTGTACATTGTCAGTGAAAATTTCATAAATTTCTATGAGGATCTCAATATATAGGTGATATATACTTAATCTTTTTTTTTATACAAAGCTGTTTCCAATTTCTTGCCTTTGAAAAAAATTCAAGAACCATATGAAACTCCTCATTCTGCTAAACATTGAGCATTTGGTAGTCTTTTCCATTATCATGTTCATTTACGATTACCATTTAAATTATGTGGTATAATTATATTAATTTCACAATTGCATTTAATATTTTTATTTTACTTATTAGTTTTACGCCGAAGTAGCCGAAGCTGAGCAGTGGATAAAAGAAAAGCAACCGCAACTTACTTCGACGGATTACGGGAAGGATGAAGATTCTGTGCAGTCATTATCGAAAAAACTCGAGGGAATTGAACGTGACTTGTTAGGTTTTAAAAATACTGTGGAAAATTTAAAAAAATTATCGCAAGGCTTGGTAGATAGAAATCACTTCGATAGTAAGAATATTGCGTACAAGCAGACGGAAATTGAAAGTAAATTTGGAGAACTACAAAACTTGCAGGAATTCAAGTCACGTAGGTTGTCGGAAAGTAAACAATTCTACAGCTTCTTGAGAGAAGCCGATGAAGTAATTGAATGGATCAGCGATCAGACGACGGTAAATAGCAAAATCTGTTTCATTTAAATTTCAAAAATACAACATTAACGAACGAGTATGTGTTCGATCTTTGGTTTTAATTAGGTCGCTGCCTCCGAAGATTATGGACGTGACGTTGAGCATGTAGAACTATTGATTCAAATATTTGACAACTTTTTGGCTGGATTATCGACAAGCGAAGGACGTGTATTGGCAGTTATAGAAACTGGACGGAGATTGCTCGAAGAGGATAATTCAGAAGCAGCAAAAATACATGTTAAGATTGACGAAACCAAACAACAGTGGGAGGATCTTAAGGAATTGGCGCATGCTAGACAGGAGGCTTTAGCTGGTGCCAAGCAAGTACATATGTTTGATAGGACAGCGGATGAAACAATCTCATGGATTCAGGAGAAGGATGCTATTCTAAGTTCCGATGGATTCGGACATGACTTGGAAACGATACAAGCGTTAGTTAGAAAGCATCAAGGATTCGAAACCGATCTAGCAGCTGTAAAAGAGCAGGTAATTTATTTCGACCCTTTCTGCAAACTTATTACACTTTCAGTATAAATAGACAGAAAATGGATGCAAAAGTAATAATTGAGCTTAATAGGATAAGTTATGTAATAAAAGAATGGACATCACTGAAAGTTTTGAAATTGTAAAGAGGTGAATTTTCGGAACAATTTCTAGTCACAAATAATTTTAATCAAACTTGCTAGCTATTTATAAGTTTAATATAAGTTTGTATAATTATTCATTTTTCCATATTTACTTACAATGTAGTCCAGCAGAGCATACCTATGTAAACAATATTTGAAGTCATACTTTATACGGAGAAAGATTAATCGCATCGACTTTGCCAAAAATTGACACGGTGTTCTTTATTTTTATTAGGTTGAATCTGTTATGGAAGAAGCAACGAGACTAGCTGAATTATTTCCGGATGCTCGCGAGCACGTAGCTGTAAAGCACGAAGAGGCTGACGAGGCATGGAATGAACTGTTACAGAAGGCTGCACAGAGACGAAGTAAACTCGCTCAGGCTGAACAGCTGCAAGCATATTTCGATGAATATAGAGATTTGATAGCTTGGATAAATGAAATGGTTGCTAAAGTAACTACGCCAGATTTAGCTCGCGATGTATCCGAAGCGGAGTCATTGATTTTCAGGCATAGCGAATATAAAGCGGAAATTGATACTCGTAGAGATGCTTTTACAAAATTCTACAGAACTGGAAGGGGACTGATTCAACAAGGTCACTTTTTGGCAAATGAAATTGAGGATAAAATTTCTATTCTGGAACAGCGAAAACAAGTTTTAAATGATACATGGGAAAAGAGGAGATACATATATGAACAAAATTTAGATACGCAGATGTTTAAAAGAGAGGCTGAAATGTTGGAAAATTGGATTATCAGTAGAGAACCCATGTTATTGGATGGAAAATTGGGAGAAAGCATTCCACATGTAGAAGAGTTAATAAGGAAGCATGAAGACTTTGAAAAAACTATAGAAGCACAAGAAGAGAAATTTAGTGCACTCAAACGGATAACTATGGTAAGATATGTTAACTGATGTTCTTAAATATCGCTTTTGTTGATAAACTACATATATGATATTTAAAATTTATATTTAAAATTTATACAAAAAAGAGATGTTTCCGCAAACAGATCGCTCCACAGAGAAAAAAATAGTAGATTTGACTAAATTGGCGGTCACGGGCGGGGGAGCGCCGATTTAGTTACTTGAATTAAATAATTTGTTTTTAATGATTAAAAATCATTTGGCGAAAAAAGCTGTAGTCAAGTCTAGCAAATTATTAATTCAAGTAACTAAATCTGCGTTCCCCCGCCTGTGACCGCTAATTTAGTCAAATCTACTATACTTTTCTTCTCGATGTATGTATTTATAACATTTCTATATGGTACGAGAACAATTCTTTTTGCGATAAAAAGATAGATTCCTGCAAGAACCGGCGAGAGTTCTTGCATCAAGAAAAAAATTAATTTCCTTCCATGGGGTACAGTGTCTGCTTAACATAAGAAAAAACCGTTTCTCTCAAATGATTTTTTCATTCGATGCAAGTATATCACAGCTTCTTGAAACAAATGAAAGAATCCGCTTGCCCCAAACAGACTTCCGATTGCCGTGAATATGTATACCTATAGTTTACTCATATTTAGGCTGACAGTGCCTTGTCTTGGTTTGTAACCTCGCATCACCACAGCCCATGTAATTCCGTATACGACTGTCAATGGGCATCTATGCCGGTTATGTATACATTAAAATTAAGTAAATAAAAGAGACTTATGAATTTATATTGGTTTATAGGACTAAAAATATAACATTTTATACATATTTTGGATATCTATATTTTTGGCGCCAAATAAACCAATGGGAAGCCATGTTTTTTATTGAAATAACGAAGTAGCTAGATTAGTTGCCTAAAAGAATTTTTTTTCTAAATTAAACAGGGAATCCAAAAATTCAATTTTCTTTGTAAAATATCCAGTGGCGCCGAAGATTGGGAGGAGGAGAAGGGGGTGCCGGCCCCCAGTATCTACGCCACTAGAGAATTTTAAAAATGATTTTAATCATTACTTAGAGGTACTACATTAGTCTGTGTGCGAAATTTCATGGAAATCGATCCAGTGGTTTACAAATTATGATGAAAAAACCAGTTTTTTCCACAACTTTGACACCCTGTATCTTTGTTAGGAAACATTTATTTACAAAGTTTTCTTATGAAAGTCTAGTATTTTTTGTTGTTCTATCAAAATTAATGACTATTAACCTGGACCACCCTGTATATGTATTGATTTCACATAACATATACTTCCAAATCTTCTTAATAGTTTTATCCTTAATATACGTATTCAAGTATTTAACAATTATTAAAGGAACCGTGCATTATTCTCTTACGTAGTTGGAGAGAGCATTCCAGAAGCAGCAACTAGCTGAAATAGCTGCTAGACAAGCTGAAAAAGAGCGTACAGAGAGAGCGCGGGTTGAAGAACGGAAGCGCAAGGAAGTTCAAAGAATCACGGAAGAACGAAAACGCGAAGAAGAACGAAGGCGGATACTCGACAGCCCTCAGCGTATGTCGCATGAAGAATTTAATGGTACTTCTGGTGAACACGGATCAGTCAATAGGTATTTATTATTTGTAAATATAAACGCTATATCATGAATTTTTTGAATTATACTATACGGGAAGAACAATTTATTGCAATTACAGCACTTTTTCGAGAAAGTGCCAAGTGCGGGGCTATCTAACTGGCGTATTTAGTTCCGCCTGTTGTTTTACGTATACATCTGGTGTAGCATCGAGAGATAGGTGCACATGGCTGACGCAGAATTTACCTCTGTGAAGTTAGCGAATGATTTAAAAAAATTTTATTTCTTGTATTATATCGTACGTCCAACGGCAAACCGATCGAGTGCCGAGACCTTGAAATTTGACTTCGGCAGTGTTTGGACGGTGTTCCAGTCATTTGGTTTCAGAAGAGTGTGCCGCGTAAGAGGGGGAAATATCAAAGTCTGATTTCCCGATAGCTGTCAATTCGGGAGATCGAAGTGTCTAACTTCGAAATCGTGGATTTGTGAATAAAGGTGAGTAATTTTTAAAAGTGATAATAAATAATCATTCGGGTTTCTTCGATGAAATTCCTCAAGTGTTTAAAAACCGGTATCCGATTTGCCAATAACTTCTGCTTCCTCTTCCACTGATATTAAGTGTTACTACACAACGAGTAGGTTAGACGATTTTCATAAAGTCTTTGACGGGTTTTTTTACATGTCCTCTTGCACAGGTGCAACCGAGGAAGATCTAACTCGTGTTTTATCTGGAGAAAGATGACTCGGTGGATATCGGACAATATCAGGCTTGTCACCGAGCGCCTATCACCCACGGTACATTAATTGTAATACGCGCTTCCCATTTCAATTATTTCAGCGTTAAATGACTTCTACTTCTTTCAAGCTATTTACTTTTCAGGAATTGTTCATCTGTAGGGGCAGCGAGCAATGATTGCGACTGATCGGAAACAAGTTCGCTTATTAAAACTGAAAAGCAATTCGGTTTGCCGAACTATTACTGCGATAATGTACCAGTTGCAAAGCATGGACCTCTAGCATGTGAATTTACAGCGTCCGATGTTTTAATAGCAACTTTACCTCTTTTGGAACACCCATCGCCCGAGCATAACCACGATTACGTTAACGTTAATCGCAGAGTAGACCGCGAGCTCGGGCGATGGTTGTTCGAAAAGAGGTAAAGTTGCTATTAAAACATCGGACGCTGTAAATTCACATGCTAGAGGTCCATGCTTTGCAACTGGTACATTATCGCAGTAATAGTTCGGCAAACCGAATTGCTTTTCAGTTTTAATAAGCGAACTTGTTTCCAATCAGTCGCAATCATTGCTCGCTGCCCCTATAGATGAACAATTTCTGGAAGGTAAATAGCTTGAAAGGAGTACAAGTCATTTAACGCTGGAATAGTTGAAACGGGAAGCGCGTATTACAATTAATGTATCGTGGGTGATAGGCACTCGGTGACAAACCTCACATTGTCCGATGTCCACAGAGAGTCATCTTTTTACGGATTAGAACACGAGTTAGATCCTCTTCGGTTGCACCTGTGCAAGAGGACATGTAAGAAAACCGTCAAAAACTTCATGAAAATCTTCTAACCTACTCGTTGTGCAGTAACACTTAAGGTTTGTTTCTGCAGAGAATCCGTGACTAATCCCTGACAGTTGGTGATTTGTACGTAGTGCGCATGTGCGGACTTTGACTAGTCAGGGATTTCTGTTGGAACACCGAACGCACTGTACTCTAGTTGTGACGACAGTAATTAATTTTAGAAGAGAGCAAATCTAACCTTTTTAATTTTCGACTAAGGTTATTGTTATTTTGTTTTATACACTACTAGTAGTGTAACAAAAATATGGATGAAAACTCAGGTACAAACAATAGAAAGGTAATACGGTTTGGCGAACAAGGGTTGCAAACGTACAGTCAGTTAAGTAAGAGCGTGTATGGCATTATTCATAAAGAAATTATTCAACAATGTTTTTTTCCACGTACATACGTTTGACATGTTCCAAGGCAATGCTCAATTATGTTAATAATGAGTCCAATCACCACCATCGACAATCACTTGACATCCCCGAGGCATAGTATCCACCCATTTTTCGACGTATTCGCGGGGAAGTGCCTTCCAAACGCGTCGAATTTCTCAGGATAGCTACTTCACAGTGAACACGTTTTCATAAACAAGCAGAAGCTTGGACGAAAACGTGTCTTCACTGTGAAGCAGCTATCCCAATAAATTCGACACATTTGGAAGGCACTTCCCCATAAATACGCTGAAAATTTGATGGATAGTATGCCTCGGAGATGCCAAGCAATAATCGATGGTAGTAATTGAACTCATTATTAACCAAATTGTGCATTGCCTTCGACCATATCAAACGTATGTACCGCATGTCCTATGGCCAAACGCGCAGGTGAGCTGCGACCTGAAGTCTTGACTTCGGCAGTATTTATGGTACAGTTAGAGTGGGCTTCAGACGAGTGCGCTGCATAAAAACGAAAAGTGTCGACTGCTCTTCTAATAGCTGTCAATTCGGGAGACCGAAGCGTTTCGTGTAACCTCAAAATCGTAAATTTTTGAATTAGTAGTGAATAATTTGTAGAAGTGATGAGAAATAATCATAAATAATCTTCCGAATTGACCCCTTAGGTATCGCTCACGCCACTTCGTAAAACTACTTCCTAGACACGCGCGGTGCTAGCGCGGAAATAATTTCTAAAACAAATAGGCATGAGGCGTGTAATTCGGTTGGACATCAAAAAAACCCGAATGATTGTTAACTCTCACTTCTGAACATTACTTACCATTTATTCAAAGATTCACGATTTCGAGCTTAGATTTCGATCTCCCGAATTGATAGCCATCGGGAGATCAGACGTTTCACACTTTTCGTAAGAACGCAGCGTAAGAGCGAAAAGCGTCGTCTGGTTTCCCGGTGGCTGTCACAATTCGGAAGATTATTTATGATTATTTCTCATCACTTCTACAAATTATTCACTACTAATTCAAAACTTTACAATTTTGAGGTTACACGAAACGCTTCGATATCCCGAATTGACAGCTATTAGAAGAGCAGTCGACACTTTTCGTTCTTATGCAGCGCACTCGTCTGAAGCCCACTCTAACTGTACCATAAATACTTCCGAAGTCAAGAATTCAGGTCGCAGCTCACCTGCGCGGTTGGCCATAGGACATGCGGTATATGTTGAAAGAAACATTGTTTAATAATGTCTTCATGAATAACGCCACACACGCTCTTACTTAACAGACTATATTTACAATCTCACGTCTTCACAGAACGCTAATTGCCGGACGGATCGGAGTAAGCCATCCCCACAGTGGCCAGCTTAATAAATACCGCTATACATGGAATATGTATTGTAAAGGGGAGAAATAACGGATTCCATAGATAACCGTGTAGATCTGATACCTGGCTTGCCATGCACACCCGGGTTCACGGATTTTGAACATAGTGACTTTTCAAAATGTCATATTTCAATATACTAAACAATGAATAATTAATTATCATGCTTTCATTAGCCAGGGCAAAAGCCGCATTAGCTAATGAAAGTTTGACATTTAATTGCTAATTGGCTGTTACGTTTTAAAATTACATTTTCAAAAGTCATTATGTTCAGAATCCGTGAACCCGGGGCCACGGATTCTTCTTCTGGTTACTTTTGCAAAATGTTTCTATTATAGGTACTCTACATATTAATTACTCATTCAAATTTCTAACATTAGCATCAACATCTATAGCAGAAATAATGGATTCGGTTTTTCAACAGTACAAATAACAATTAACAAATTAATAGAGGGGGGGGGGGGGCAGTTTTACTTCGACCAGGGTGTACACAATATCCTACAACAAATTAGGACAGTTATTTTGAATTAATCTATTTCTCCAACCTTATACCATACTTGTAAAACGCTTGCGTGCTGGTTATTCTCAGTATAGCGCTATACCGCGTTTATACTGTGTTTGTAAAACCCGCCCTCATTCATACGAGCAGCTAGTACGCATGCGTCGGACTGAAAGTTTCCTGACAATCCGCAAACTTTTCTGACTGTCAGCAAACTCGTCTGACTCCTGCTGGAACAGCGGATTTGGAATCAGTGACTGTCACGTACTTTTTGTTGGAACGCGAGAATCTTAATGCGCATGCGCCTGACGTCCGCTGACAGTCTCTGACTCCTGCAGGAACAAACCTTTAATATCAGTTGAAGAGAAATCAAAAGTTATTGGCAAATCGGATACCGGTTTGTAACAACGGTTTTTAAACACTTAGGGCATTTCATCGAAGAAACCCGAATGATTATTTCTTATCACTTCTAAAAATTATTCACTATTATTAAAAAATTCACGATTTCGAGGTTAGACGAAGCGCTTTGATCTCCCGAATTGACAGCTATCGGGAAATCAGACGTTTGACACTTTTCGCTCTTACGCAGAGCACTCTTCTAAAGCCAAATGACTGGAGCACCGTCAAACACTGCCAAAGTCAACTTTCAAGGTCTCGGCACTCGATCGGTTTGCCGTTGGACATACGGTATATTGTTTGATGGTTATTAGTTGGAGTTTCCTTTAATGGAACACTTTTAATGTTTGGGACTAATTAATTTAATGTAATTAATAATTTTAAGATTACGTGTGAAGATAGCGAACGTTATTTATATAAAATGATTTATTTAAACAAGCAACTTATCAAGAATCCGTTCATGAAGAATACTGTCCATATTGTTCGATGATTACTAGTTTTTTTTTAATAAAATAAAATAATATGGTAAAAGGTGATGCAAGTGCTCTTTAACTTTGTGCATGCATATGACGAATAAAGACATTGATAACGACTGTGTACCTATATGGGGTATTTCACGCCAGATCGATAAGCCTCGATCGTCACTCTGGAGGTAGAGTGTGATCCTCGCTAACTTTACCAGTGACGACCCTTGCGATGACGTAGCAAGTGGATTAAGCCTATTAGGGACTCCACTTTTAAAAAATCAAAACGCGTGGCCGCCACACGCGGAAGATGTGAAACTTTGATACTGATGGGTAGAAAAGAAAATTATTTACCATAATAATTATAATTTTTGCCATAATAATTATAAATTAATACACCCACGAAAGAATGTTCAGTGTTCATCAACGTTTACGGAATTGAAGAAGTTTTTTGTTTTAATATTTTTCGTTATTTAAATGTCAATCATATTTATTCATTGTTTATTTATTACATTAACACAAACTTAAGTAATTTGATACGTTTTTTAAAAATAGTTTAAAACGCAAAAACATAAAATTACTCCACAAATTTTTAAATGTCATGATATAAACATTAATGTAACCTAAGAAAAATCTACACTAATTATTTTAATTTTTTATTGAATTCAATATGAATATTTTAACGGGCTTTAAATTTAGTGTAAGGAATATCATGTTCATGGAATGTACGGGGTCCGGCAAAATGATCTCCCACATTTTAACTTTTAATAAAAACGCCATTATAAATGCTATTTAGAATTTTTTTTATTAAGGTTGTTCGACCGAGACAATACACGTAAAAATTTTGGACGCTCTGGGTTAGCGTTACGCTCAGTAAAGGTCAGTCAAGCAGAATTTACACTGTATCACTTTTGATGTACATCCAAAGTGAATCACTCAGAGTGAAAGCATCCAGGATGATCATCCTCGTTTACATATTTTCATCCAGTTTGCTGGTTTCACCTCCCGCGCACTGTCACTCTTCCTATTGAATCCATCAGGTTTTCCCTTTAAGGCATCTACACACGTATCGATAAATCGTAGCGATTTGTAACTGCACAGTTAAATCGAATTGCCCTATTGCCTCCACACAGCACAGATAACTGTGTCAATCATCAGTTGTCAGCAGGAACTCGCATGCAATATCGCTCACTGGCTGCAACAGTGTCATAACTCAAAATTGGAATTTTCCCAAGAGACGACTTTAAAAGATGAATTATTATATTATACGAGCGTTGACCATTTGCTGCCAGATTATGATAAATATCATAGAATTTTCATGATAATTATCATAATCTGGCAGCAAATGGTCACCGCTCGTATAATACAAGGTGCGGCAAAATGATAGACACTATATTTGGGATGTCAATTAAACTCAAACCACACAAAGCAAAGAAAAAAGTTTTTTATTTTTAGAAACTACATATCATGCCATTTTGAAACGTTATGTTTGAAAAATTACATCTCTTAAATGACGGCCATTATTGTCGATACACTTTTGAAAGTTTTCACGGAAGCGCGCCATTATACTCTAAGGATCATTTCTTGTGGAATCGCGACAATTTCTTGTCTTATGGCTTCCTTTAATCCTTCCAAGTTCTGTGGTCGATGTCTAAAAACTCTTGATTTGAGGTATCCCCAAAGAAAGAAATCGCAGGGGCACAAATCAGGCAAACACGGAGGCCACCCGAGATCACCCCGTAAAGACACAACTTTTTGCCCGGGAACATTTCTTGAAGAAGATGGAGTGGACGACGCGTGGTGTGCGATGTAGCACCATCCTGCTGGAACCACAGATTTTTCTCGCTGATGATCGTTTAACTCGTTCAATTTTGGACGCAAAAAATTGCTTAACATGTCAAAATAACGATCTCGTTGACTGTTACCGTTACTCCATCCTCTTCGAAAAAGTAAGGACCCCACACGCCGAACTCTTAGATATTGCACACCAGAGGGTAACCTTTTGACTGTGAAGTGGTCGCTGATGAAGTTCCCGTGGATTATTTCTCGACCAATAGCGGAAATTCTGCTTATTCACAGTGCCCGATAGGTGGAAATGAGCTTTGTCGCTGGACATGAAAACAGCTGCTGGGGGAATGTTTCGAAGAATATCCCGGCACAAATTTGAACGGATTTCAAAATCTCTTTCACTTAATTCCTGCACCACCATCATTTTATACGGATGCATTCGTAATGACTCGTGTAAAATTCTCCGAACATTTCGACCCGACATTCCCAGCGCAACTGCATGCTTACGCGCTGAACGTCTGGGAGACTGCTCTATTGAGACTCTGACTGCATTCACATTTTCCGCTGTTCTTACTGTCCTTGGTCGGCCAGTAGATTTTCGTTTAAGTGCAGAACCTGTTTCACGGTAATTTAAAACCCACCGAAGAATTGTTCTTCTGTACGGAACCGCATCATGACGACCAACATTAAACCGATTACGGAAGGCACGCTGCGTCGCTATTACAGATTCACCGTTTCTAATAAACTCCTCGACTGCGAAAGCGCGATGCGCTCCGGTCCAAGCCATGTCGATAACTGAAAATGGCACAAACTTATCTACCTAAGGCGGCTGCGTACACATTGTTGCTGCTTCTGCAAGCCGAGCAACGACTATTTGAAATAGTGTCTATCATTTTGCCGCACCCTGTATAATAATTCATCTTTTAAAGTCGTCTCTGGGGAAAATTCCCATTTTGAGTTATGACACTGTTGCAGTCGGTGAGCGATATGTCTTCTATGGATGACGACGGACTAGTAGTTTTGGGTTTAATGTTCTAAGTATAGCGATAACTATCAGAACAGGTATGCGGGAAACGGTTTATTCCGACTTATCTAGCAGTTAGCCCTTTCAGGAAAGGTGCGGGACTGCGAATTCAGTAGCAACCTGGATTCGCCGAAACAGACCGCTTGCCTTGTCATTATGACCGATGATGGGATTAATTCTAAATTAGCGCTTTCGATTTAGATTATGACAGTATCAAGCGGTAGGAACCGATGTGTCGAATTGCGTCTATTGTGCGACAGAATAAACTCACTTGAACTGAGCAGTCGATCGTCGATGACGTTTGACGCGGTACACATGGTACGATTCAACTGCGCAAATGCAATCAACACCAACTTATCGAATACAATTTGTAACTGGCGCCGAATAACTATACAAACCAAAATATCAGCATGGATTTATCATCTACGTGTTCGATAAATCTGCGCAGTTCAGTTTGTACAGATAAATCGCTACGATTTTATCGATACTTGTGTAGCTGCCTTTACAATTTTTTGACGATGAATCATCGGTTCGGGGAGGAACGACTCTTTCACCAAAAGTTGGTCGGGGGTCAATATAGTTCATCCTTCATCTTTAGTGTACACTTTGGATGAAACCAAAATGAAAGGCAATTTACACTTATCACTTTGGATGATTCCTCCAAGATGATCATCAAAAGTGACAAATGTAAATGAACATATATATATATTTCATCCTTCATTTTTAGTGTACACTTTGGATGAAACCAAAATGAAAGGCAATTTACACTTATCACTTTGGATGATTCCTCCAAGATGATCATCAAAAGTGACAAATGTAAATGAACATATATATTTCCTCCTTCATTTCTAGTGTACACTTTGGATGGAACCAAAATGAAAGGCTTGCGCTTTGGATGATTCCTCCAAGATGATCATCCAAAGTGACAAATGTAAATGGGTCTTCAATAAAAAAGGTCCGAATTGAAGCAAAATGTTTTGGTGAGGTACAGTCTCGTTCTATTCACGCACACCTAAAAGTACAATACATGAATACGTATGTATGCATACAAGTAACGCCGGATGGTGGCGACCGTGGCAGCCGCCCGCAGTCTGTCTCTCTTGGGTTCTATTAAACCTCTTCGTCTGCTCCCTAACCTCGTTTAGGCTGTGCTCTGTGTTCTGTTGCCAAGTTAGTGCTCTCAAATCAGTCGTCCCGGCCATTGAGCAGAATAAACGAACTTTCACTAATTATTTCTCGATAACCAAACGGTCAATTATTTTCGTTGTTGAAGTGAAACTTCTTTACGCTCGGTGGAGTAAGTTCCTCTCTTGGCGAATGCAGCTGTTAATGAGAACGTGAAACGGAGGGTCAAACGTTTGAGTGTATCGTGGGGAAAACGAGATCTGAAATGCACGCTTGAACCCACTCCATTGACGCGACGTTGCCGCATCTACTCGACACGCTATTTCCGAACACCGAGAAGCAGAAATTAGTTATAACTAAAGTATCAAACGGTCAATAATTTTCATCAATGGTTGTAAATTTTCGTTTTTTTTCCCCGTTTTTTGGTATATTTCTTGTATTTTAATCTTGGATTTTACATACAAACCCCGAGAAATGTGTTTTGCCCATAAGACTCTGGGTTATTTTCTACTCGGTAATTAATTTTTATCAGACATACTAAACGGTCAATCTACCCCAAATTGCACAAGGGGGTTTCTATTGATATTAGCTTGCATACATAATTATTTCATATTTAAATCTTGGAAATCGATTCGTGACCATACTACTTTAAAGACGGTGATTTTGATGTTTGTGGCCGTGAACGTACCGGGGTGGACGTAAAGGTGGACGACCAGGAACTGCAAGTGTTGCTGGATAAAAACTCTTGCCAGACGGAGAAACGACTTTCAGAACAGCTAGAAGTAACTCAACAAATTATTTCCTATTGCTTACAAGCATTGGGAAAGATTCGAAAATGAACAAAGTGGGCGCCACACTCTTTGACTCAAGCAAATAAAAATAGCCGTCTTGACATATATTTGAATCTTTACAACAAGCAACAAAGAAAGTCTTTTTTGTGGAAAATTGTGACCGGCGATGAAAAGTGGATTTATTTTGATAATTCGAAACGCTGATATCATTGCGTTGACCCCGGTGAGCCGACGACATCGACGCCAAAGTCGTGCTATGTATATGGTGGGATATGAAAGGCGTACTCCATTATCAACTTCTGAAACCTGGCCAGACAGTTACTGCCGATCGCTGTCGTCAAAAATTAACCCTTTGCCCTCGAACGGCGTCGCTACGGCACCTGGAGGAGACACCGTAGCGGCGCCGCTCGAGTGCAAAGTGGAGAGGCGATCTTTCCACTTTAGCGGCATCGCTATGGCCGCCTGGAGGGGACGCCGTAGTGCCACCACTCCAGTGCAAAGTGGGGAGGCAATCTTTCCACTTTAGCGGTATCGCTATAGCCGCCTGGAGGGGACGCCGTAGTCGCACCACTCGAGTGCAAAGTGGGAGGATGCCGTAGCGGTGGCGCTCGAGTACAAAGGGTTAATACGATTGAACCAAGAAATTGATTAAAAGTGTCCATTTACTGGCAAAGGAAAACGCCCAGTAGAACTGCTCCATGAAAACGCCAGGCCTTATGTGGGTAAACCGGTCAAGGATACGTTAACCTTTTAAGGCCGGGGGTGGTCGATGTATCGACCAGCCATGGGACGATTAATATTTAACATTTTTTTTTCAGGAATAATTCAAGCGTTCAAACGGGAAAAATAGTGTAAAAATTCCTGGAACCATCCTTCACCTTGAATGACCTTGGATCCAAGATGGCAGATCCAATATGGCGGATGATGCATTCCAGAAATTTATCAAAATTTTGAAGATAATGGCCCAAAACTTATTACTCTGGGATTTTCGGGGTTACTCATTATGATGCTGATGTCCAAATCGGTCTATTCTCAAATCCGAGATTCTCAAATCCAAAGTGACTGTTTTGTTGTTATTACTGTTTTGGCCTCAAAGTTGGTATGTTCACGTTTTTTGATGCGCTGAATACGAAAAAAATCAGCGACCCCGGAAAACCTAGAGTAAAAATTGTGGACAATAATCTTCAAATTTTGATAAACTTCTAGAATTCATCATCCGCCATCTTGGCTTTGAGAATAGACCGATTTGGACATCGGCATCGTAATGAGTGATCCCGAAAATCCCCAGGTAAAATTTCGGGCCATAATCTTTTAATTCTAAAAATGTCTGGCATTCATCATCCGCCATATTTCATTCGCCATCTTGGATTTGAGAATAGACTGATTTGAACATCAGCATCGTAATGAGCGACCCAAAAAACCCCCGAGTAATAAGTTTTGAACGATAATAATCCCTGCCAAATTTTTTTTATTGGACTTTGCCTTGCGGCCGGAGGTGATTGATTTATCGACCAGCAGTCAGGTCGGGGCCTCCAAATAGGAAATTCATTGATTTTATTTATAAATTTCACGTCTAACAAGAAGTCGATTTTAACAGAAATTTTCCCGCCACTAAAAGGTTAATGGCTCTTGATTAAGAACTTGTACTACACACGGCGTATTCACCAGACTTAGCTCCAACTGAATTTCACTTGTTTCGGAAAATGCAAAACGAATTATTGTCTGATGTGCGATTCAAAACATTTGAAGAACTCCAAAAATGGGTGAATAACTTCCTCATCTCGCAAAATGAAAATTTCTTTGCGGAAGGCATCCGTGAATTGCCTGAAAGATGGCTGAAAGTGAGGGAGGTTATTTTTATGAATAAATGTATGAATGAATGTATGGATGTATTTCTTTTTTCAAAAATAAATTCTGAATTTTGGCAAGACTGTCCTAAAACTTATTTGTACACTTAATACATTAACCTTTTAAGGGCCGGTTTTACCAATGCCAAGTTATACCTAGAATAAGTATACCAAGAATAAAGGGTCTAGTCGGGTAAGCATTTGAAAAACGCCTATAAAGGAAATAACACGAAATGGGTACCAAAACACTCTCGGGCGTGAACAGATTTTAGCAATTTTACTATTCCAAAAAGTCAAGAAGGAGCTGAGATTTTTCGAGAAATGTAGTTGAACATTAAAAATTTCTTGCTGCTCACGTAATGGACCAAAAAATTGGAAACAATTCTGGAACATAGGGATCCTTAAAGGGAACTCAGAAAAAAATATTGTATCGTATTTGGCGCGAAATTCAAATTTTTTAAAAATAAACAATTTTAAAAAGTGCTCCTTCCACCACTTCTTGAAAAGGTACTACCATAATTTTTTTTATAAACGCGTCTTCGTATCATTATTATTCTCAAATTTTTTCAGATTTTTTAATTTAGTGGCACGTGCCAAAAAAAATACAAACAAACCTTATGGGAACTGGGTCCCGGTGGATTTGGCTGGGCTTCACATGTGTTGTAGATCTTGATGTTCTGATCAAAAGTTATCATTGCCGCAACAACGGAAAATGGGCAGTTTTTGAGTTTTGAGACCTTAAAGTTCATACTTTTTGCTTTCCGTCATACGGTCTATTGGATCGAAATAATCATGTAAAATCAGGTTTTCTGTAAATTTTGCTAAAAATCACGTATTTTGTAGTTGGTGGGCTACCGATTCAGGTATCACCCGGTCAGACAAAAAATAAGCAGTTCTGGCAGGAGACTTTAAAGTTACCGCTTTTTACTCGAAACCATACGCTCTTTTTCAGCCAATTCAAGCACGCATTCAAGATCATGTGCGATCTTGTGAGCACGTGTTTGCCTCCGTATACTTATGCGCGAGCGTGTGCGTGCATGTGCATAGATTAAAACTTTTTAATGTCTGATTTTTCCACTTTTGTCTAATTTTGTCCGTGTATCTCCATTGTTTTAGGGCACAAATCTTATGGAAACTGGTTCAGTACTGAAATCTTCGCGTACTTCACATATATTGTAGTTTATGACCTCCTGATCAAAAGTTATCATTGCCATACACTCAAAAAATGTAACTTGAATGCGTGCTTGAATTGGCTGAAAAAGAGCGTAGGGTAAAGCGAGGAGAGATGGCACAGTAGGAGAGACGGACCACCAGCGATATCTTTTGCATCGTAGCAACAAGGCACGATCCAGTCACGTTGACATAGCCGCAGTTAACAGTCGTGCTTTTAAATCCATTTGTGCTGTTGTTTGTCATTGTTTTTGTTAGTTACAAGCGATCATTGTTTTTGACTACGCTAAAAATTTTTCTGAGGTTATTTTGTTCGTCAATTAAATCACTTTAAGGTAAATTTTAGCCTAATGTAGTGCAAAGTACTGGTAAGACAGGTTTTCTGGTGGACACCTAACCTTAAAACAGGCGTGTATATAGTTTCGTTTAGTAAATATTGCCCGGTCCATCTCTCCTACGCTTTTAGGAGAGATGAACTAGCATTTGCGAGGAGAGATGGACTAAGGCTTTAGGTATGATTTCAGAAAAATGCCCAACAAGTCCAGGCAAGTACAGGTAAAAACTGAACACACCTTCAAGGACTACAAGGTCTGTGGATGATTTATACTTGGCAATAACATTTTAACATTTTAGCAATATGGAAAATGAATGCGTTGAGTGTAACGAAGATTATTGGCAAACCAAGAAAAAGGATGATTGGCTTAAGTGCGTTTTGTGTTTGAAATGGCTGTACGACGGCTGCACATCTTATGAAAACATTTGTCAAACGTGCGGCATTAAAGCAATCAAGAAAAAGCGTTAAAAGTTAATAGTCCATCTATCCTACCCCTAATGGTCCAACTCTCCTACACTAACAATAAGTAGGACAGACGGACCAATTTAGTATTTTACTTTTTTCTTTTTTGTGTCATTAGGATAAGTGTTTTGTGTTTTTCAACTATATCAAAAGTACGCTCAAGTTATTGTTTGTTTTCTGTATTATTTGGTATTTTTAAATTTTTCGTTAATAAGAAAATATTTCAAATTTTGTAAAACGTGTGCCATCTCTCCGCGCTTTACCCTATGGTTTTGAGTAAAAAGCGGTAATTTTAAAGTCTCCCCCCCAGACCTGCTTATTTTTTGTCTGACCGGGTGATACCTGAATCGGTAGCTCACCAACTACAAAATACGTGATTTTTAGCAAAATTCACAGAAAACCTGATTTTATATAATTATTTCGATCCAATAGACCGTATGAGGGAAAGCAAAAAGTATGAACTTTAAGGTCTCAAAACTCAAAAGCTGCCCATTTTCCGTTATTGCGGCAATAATAACTTTTGATCAGAACATCAAGATCTACAACATATGTGAAGCCCAGCCAAATCCACCGAGACCCAGTTCCCATAAAAAATTTGAGAATAATAATGATGCGAAGACGCGTTTATATAAAAAAATTATGGTAGCACCTTTTCAAGAAGTGGTGGAAAGAGCACTTTTTAAAATTGTTTATTTTTAAAAAATTTGAATTTCGCGCCAAATACGACAATATTTTTTTCTGAGTTCCCTAGGATTCCTATGTTCCAGAATTTTTTCCAATTTTTTGGTCCATTACGTGAGCAGCAAGAATTTTTTAATGTTCAACTACATTTCTCGAAAAATCTCACTTTTTGGAATAGTAAAATTGCTAAAATTTTTTCACTTCCGAGAGAGTGTTTTGGTGCCTATTTCGTGTTATTTCCTTTATGGATGTTTTTCAAGTGCTTATCCGGATAGACCCTTTATACTCTTCTTTATACCTGGTATAAAGCGCAGGCATTTTACAAGCTACAGGTTTGCCTGGGATAACTGTTCCAGGTATAAGCGTTGGCCATCTAAAATTATTTTTAGGTTGGTAGTAAGAAGTATGTATTGCGCATGACATTTGGTCGTTTTGACAGCTGTTCCAGCGCGACAAACGAAATTCGGAGTTGTTTATTCTCAGTATAACCTAACTTTTTGTTTGACGTCTTTATTCTTTCATGACATAATCATAACCTGATCGTTGTGGTAAATTGTTATTACTTTTGAAATGGAGTTGATTGATGTACCAGTTTTTGAATCGTCATCTGATGATGACATTGACGTATTACCAAAAATTAGAAATCCGAAGAAAATACGTGGTCGATAAATAAAAGATATCCATAACAATATATTTATATTTTCGTAACAATAACTTATTTTCGAGTCGTCGATAAAAGCATCAGGTACAAAACACGTTCGAACATTCGATATCTCACCAACAAGAACGTGTTCAGTCTTAAAAAAAACTATGAGGGTTGTCGATAATTGTAATTACAATGTAAAATTGCACCATTTGGTCAAAATCTCGTATCGGACAAAATATATTCTAAAATCTATAAACTTTTAAATCGCTACAACTTAAGATTTATCACACACGCGGTGATATTACTCAGGGATTACATAGAGCGGTACAATGTTATCATTTTTTTAAGTATACGCGACCCTATCAAAAAATTCTACAAAGAGCGTTGTACGACTTGATGTCTAGTGCCGAGGTATCTTACAAAAGTGTATCAATGCAAATCTAAAATTTTTTCATATTCTACATCCTACGACGGATGTATCACTTCTGCTCCCGAAAACTCTGCAATCACGCGAATTGAAGAAAGGTATAATACCTAACTAGATAAATTTAAATGTTACTTATAGAAGACAATGCAATGGTAGGTGACTTCTTTGGTTGATATTATTGGATACCGTTGAGATTCTCTCGATTATAGACCCGAGTGCGTAAATTTTAAATTTAAACTTGCATTTTCTGAGTAAAAGAGCGAAGGGAGAAAACAAAATTTTCCCGACGTTTCTATGAGCTTCTATCCTATTAAAAAAGAACTATAATCTAAAATGTGTGGCGCGAAATTACTTGTTAGCAGGGAAAGACTCATTTATAAAAAAAGAAGAGAGATCTATTAATTTTGATTCTCTCCAGAGCTCTGACTCAGATAAAATTATAATCATGATTCAATCTCACGCGTGGAAAGGAAGGCTACAATAGCCGTTCCTCGGAGCACCATCTGACGCGAATGCTGTGACCCAGAGAAATTGAGCATCATCGAGTTCTTAAGGGGGAACGCCAGTATGACGGCCCGAAAAATGACCGTTCTTCGTGAATTTTTTTGAAAGGGTTAATAAATAGTTAAAGGGATGCGGTTTGTTGCATGCTATTAAGTAAACTTTCAACTTCATTTATATACATTTTTATTTAAAAATATTCAAAATTGACAATGTTATTAACATGAATGTAACCCGCGGAAAATAGAACCGCCCTCCATTGTCCCACGTGTTTCGGTATGAAGGATTATCTGAAAAGAAAAAAAAATTTTTTTTTAATATCTAAGGATGTGGCTATCGTTGTACGTAGGGTTTTTTTTCGCAAAATGCCGAACGATTAAAATTTTTCTTCGTTATTTTTGCAGTTTTTTTTTGTATTCTAGCAGCTTGAAAAAATAGTAAAAATCAAAATTTCAAAAAACTACGCACAACGATAGCCACATTTTTATAGATATTAAAAAAAAATATTTTTTTTTTTCAGATAATCCTTCATACCGAAACACGTGGGACAATGGAGGGCGGTTCATTTTTCCGACAGTTACATTCATGTTAATAACATTGTCAATTTTGAATATTTTTAAATAAAAATGTATATAAATGAAGTTGAAAGTTTACTTAATAGCATGCAACAAACCGCATCCCTTTAACTATTTATTAACTCTTTCAAAAAAATTCACGAAAAACGGTCATTTTTCGGGCCGTCACAGTGGCGTTCCCTCTTAGGGCCAGTTTTACCAAAGCCAAGTTATACCTAGAATAAGTATACCGAGGATAAATTTATACTCTTCTTTATACCTGGTATAAAGCGCAGGCGTTTTACCAGCTCCAAGTTTGCCTGGGATAACTATTCCAGGTATAAGCGTTGGCCATCTAAAATTATTTTTAGGTTGGTAGTAAGAAGTACGTACTGCGCATGACATTTGGTCGTTTTGACAGCTGTTCCGGCGCGATAAATGAAATTCGGAGTTGTTATTCTCAGTATAACCTAACTTTTTGTTTTTGACGTCTTTATTCTTTCATGATATAATCATAACCTGATCGTTGTGGTAAATTGTTATTAATTTTGAAATAGTTGATTGATGTACCAGTTTTTTAATCATCATCTGATGATGACATTGACGTATTACCAAGAATCAGAAATCCAAAGAAAATACGTGCCCGGTAAATAAAAGATATCTATAACAATATATTTATATTTTCGTAACAATAACTTTTATTTTCGAGTCGTCGATAAAAGCATCAGGTACAAAACACGTCCAAACATTCGATATCTCACCAACAAGAATGTGTTCAGTCTCAAAAAACTATAAGGGTCGTCACACAATAATAGTAATTACAACGTAAAATTGCACCATTTGATCCAAATCTCGTATCGGACAAAATATATTCTAAAATCTATAAACTTTTAAATCGCTACAACTTAAGATTTATCACGCGGTGACATTACTCTGAGATTACATAGAGCGGTACAATGTTATCGTTTTTTTAAGTATACGCGACCCTATCTAAAAAGTATACAAAGAGCGTTGTACGACTTGATGTCTAATGCCGAGGTATCTTACAAAAGTGTATCAATGCAAATCTAAAATTTTTTCATATTCTACATCGTACGACGGATGTATCACTTCTGCTCCTGAAAACTGCAATCACGCGAATTGAAGAAAGGTATAATGTCTACCTAGATAAATTTAAATGTTACTTATACAAGACAATGCAATGGTAGATGACTTCTTTGGTTGATATTATTGGATACCGTTGAGATTCTCGCGATTAGAGACCCGCGTGCGTCAATTTTAAATTTAAACTTGCATTTTCTGAGTAAAAGAGTGAAGAGAGAAAACAAAATTTTCCCGACGTTTTTATGAGCTTCTATCCTCCTATTAAAAAAGAACTATAATCTAAAATGTGTCGTGCGAAATTACCTCGCAGAGAAAGACTCATTTATAAAAGAAGGCTACAATAGCCGTTCCTCGGAGCACCGTCCGACGCGATTGCTGCGACCCAGAGAACTTGAGTATCATCGAGTTCTTAATCTAGAACGAATTATCGAACGTCAACGTCGCGGTGGAATTTCTACTGTCCGGCGATTGCATTGCGATATATCGTTTCCGTAAGATCTCTTGAAGGTCGTTGTAAGAGCTATTTTCTCGTTTGGCTCGCAAAGGTCTCCCACCCGGCGATCTGAAAAACACGTTTAAAAGCCCACTGTGAACAAAATCAATCTTTCGCAGCCACGACATTCTGACAATGCGAAACTCCTCTTTGTTCCTGGCGAATAAAAAGTTTACCGCGATAAAATTGTTTAATCGTACCTTGTGACGAGTTTCATTTTGACTTTGTTGATGTTTTTCAGTATGTCGCCCATTGATTTCTGGGAGATCAGTGGCGGTTTATGCCGATCGATGAACTTGTAGCCCTGTAAACTAGCTCTCCTCGCGATGTTAGGAGTCGTTGGAGGTTGCTGAGGTGGCGGCATATAATAATGACTAATTAAAAGTTTTAACATTATGATAAAAACGATTACCTACAGTAATTAGCATTGATCCCGAAGCAAGAAATCTTAAAGTCGGCAATAATTTTGTTGCTGGCTGAATTGCTGCATTTCTTGGCGACCTCGAAGCAATGCGATGTCGTATTTGTCCCAATAATCTCTGACAGGTTTGTTTTTCCAAACGAAATCAAGTGAAGAATTCTACAACCATTGTATTCTTCGAAATAGTCAACTCTGGAATAGTTTTGTATTAGATATTGGTTATAAATTAGTAGGTATAGGTATCCTTTATTTACTTACCGGGCACGTATTTTCCTAGGATTTCTCATTCTTTGTAAGACGTCAATTTCATCATCAGATGATGATTTGACAACTGGCACATCAATCAACTCTATTTCACAACTAATAACAATTATTATGATTCTGTCACGGTTGTGATTCTGTCACGGAATAATAGACGCAAACAAAAAGTTAGGTTATCCCGAGGATAGCTAGCTTATCCAGCGCTGAAACTGCCGGATAAGCTATCCCTGCATTTATTCCAAAGTTTATCCTATTCCAGACTTATACCATCGTGGTAAAACGCTTGCGTACAGGTTATTCTCAGTATAGCGCTATACGGCGTTTATACCGTGTTGGTAAAACCGGCCCTTAATCTAGAACGAATCATCGAGCGCCAACGTCGCGGTGGAATTTCTACTGTCCGGCGATTGCATTGCGATATATCGTTTCCGTAAGATCTCATGAAGTTCGTTGCAAGGGCTATTTTCACGTTTGGCTCGCAAAGGTCTCTCACCGGGCGATCTGAAAAACACGTTTAAAAGCCCACTGTGAACAAAATCAATCCTTCGCAGCCACGACATTCTGACAATGCGAAACTCCTCTTTGTTCCTGGCAAATTAAAAGTTTACCGCGATAACATTGTTTAATCGTACCTTGCGACGAGTTTCAATTTGACTTTGTCGATGTCTCAGTATATCGCCCATTAATTTCTGGGAGATCAGTGGCGGTTTATGCCGATCGACGAACTTGTAGTCTTGTAAACTAGTCTCTCCTCGCGATGTGAGGAGTCGTCGGAGGTGGCAGAGGTGGCGGCATATAATAATAACTAATTAAAAGTTTCAACGTTACGATCAAAACGATTACCTACAGAGTAACCGGATTTACCTACAGTAAAATATAATATATCAGGCGCGTGGTACGGTGGACCTACATGATCGACTTGTCGTACTGAAATTTGGCTTTATAAAGTCGTTTAGGAACAATCAAGTAATATATTAAAAAGTTAAAAAACGACACTTTCAAATGCTGTAAGTGCAATTAAGAAAAAATTTTTAGTTTCATTGTAATAGACCCGTTAATATGGCCAAAATTGCCCGTTTTCGTATTTTGAACCTCAAGTATCTGGAAATCCTGATCCACGTCACAAATTTGAGTCAGATTCGTTTTTAGCGCACAAAAATCTATAAGAATCACCTGGTCTGGTTCGAGAAACAAAATCACTGTTGCCCAGTGTAATAGGAAGTATATTTTTGCAGAGGTTGCATTTTATTTCTTTTTTGTAATAGGGTCTTCTTAGGAGTATTAAATATCATTTCAGAAGAAGGGATGCGTCATTGCGTTTTAAATATATATATATTTTTTGATAAGGCATTTAAAAATGCAATTCCGAAACTCAGCGTTTCCGGACCCATGTGTTCATAGGAACATTTTTTCTTATTTTCATCCAAGGAACCCATCCTTGAAGTTTGTCGCAATATTAATGAATTACCCGGTTATATACATACAGTATATCCCAAAGCAAAGTATACAAAGAGGCCCGTAGTAGGGATGTGCGATTTTTGGATCGATTCTTCAAAGTCGATTCTTTGTTTGGATCGATTCTGTACTGGCGAAATCGATCCACATTTTTGCCATTTTTGACGTTGATTTGAGACAATATATTAACAAAAGTGTGGAAACATTCGAGACAGATCCTATTAAGTACTGGCTGGCCCAACAAAATAACTGTCCAAATCTTGCTGCATTAGCGTTAAAGTATTTGTCGACCATTAGTACTGAACTGCCCTGCGAACGATTGTTTTCGATTGCAAACAACATTGTCTGTGACGAAAGAAATCGTTTAACTTGTGAACATATTGCTATGGACCTTCTTAATATCGCTGGAGTTTCATCACTGGCACTTGGAGTAAATTGATTCTACTAAAGTTTAACATTTATACAACTCGATTTGTGTAATCGCATTTAAATACATTTTTTTAATCAAATAAGAATTTTTATTTAAATTAAATTTTTTTTAGTTATTAAAGTTATATACTTACTTGAAGTGTTTGAAAATTAACATTCTTCCATTCAATGTTTTTTAATCGATTCTCTTGTATCGATTCAATTCAAAATTGCTCCATGAATGCTTCATTCGATTCACTTTCGAGAATCGATTCTTTTTGAAGAATCGCACATCCCTAGCCCGTAGTTTTATGACCATTGCCGTAGTATAAACACGGACGTTATTATTATTAATGTATATGTGGAGCATTCGACAGCATGTATCATGTGCAAAAAATTGCACATGCACAGTTTCAATTCCGAAAAAGCACTAAGGTAATCAACATAAAACTACGTATCCCTTTATATACTTTGCTCTCGAATATACTGTATACTGGGAGTTCACGCCTAAACTGCGAGATTGGGTGGAGCTTATTTCAAATATTCTGCAAACAATATGTATTCGAGGAAGCTTGACATAGGAGATACGCAAGTGCGAGAGAGAACATGTGGCGAGTGCATAAGAATTTCTCTGTCGCACAACTTCAAGCTGGAGAAGTCTAGGGAAATATGCGACAGAGAGCTTCTTACGCACTCGCCATATATTCTCTCTCGCACTCGTATGTCTCCTATTAGTCCAGTCAGTGGGGGCCAAAAAAGGCGTTTGCCCTACAAAAGGTGGGGTAATAGTAATTTTTAAATATGTTGTTAAGGTCTGGGCCTTAACAAAAAATCCAAGTTTTCGACCTTGGGGAGGGACCGCTCGAGCCGCCATCTTGAATGAAAGGGACAAAAAATGTTTTTTTTTTCAAAATGACCCCAGCGGTTGATTTTGTGACAAAAATGTTTAAATAAAAATAAAGAAGATAAAATTCCTTACATTTTTTGTATCATCGTTTTTTTATAAGTCTAATATGTTTCGAGTTACAGCGGCGGAAAGATGAACATTTTTCCCAAAAAAATAGTAACACTTCCCATTTTAAACGGTAAATTTTCTAAGAACAAATTACTCTTACGACGATATCGAAATTTTTCGACACATCAAAAATAATATATCGATTTATAAGTATCGATAAATACGACGCGATATATCGATAAAATAAAAGTATCAATATATTTATTGCCATCTCTATACCGACGCGCATCTTTACGGCTGATGCACACAGGCAAATTTTAGGAAATTCCTGGCCAAAAATATTTTTTGTATATAAAACGATATTTTAATAACAAAAAGGCGAAAGAATAATAAAACATTGCAAAAATGTTGAACAAAAAATATTTTTGAGATATTACCATACTAAAAATTATACAGGGTGGTTCAAAAGTCTTGCATAAAATTCATATATTTTATACAAGTTATTTTTTGGAAAAATGCTGTCGATTTTTTACTTGTACATTAAAAAATATTTTAATTCATACAGGGTGCCCATAAAACAGGTATCACGTGGCATTTTAATTTTTGAAATTGAATTTCTCATTTTTATTTTATTTTCGGGTTCCACGTAAAATTTTAACCACACTGTATATATATATATTACATAAAACATAAACAATATAAACAAAGAATAATTGTGCATCAATGAACATTAAACGATATAATTTAAGTAAACTAGCCTGTATTTATTTAAAGAAATCTTATAGAATGACAAATAAAAGGCTCTATAATGAAGGTAGTAAAATCTGTAAGATTCAGAATATTGAAATTGTACAGGTTACTCAGAATCATCAGAATCACTTTCGTCTTCAGGTAGCGCAGGAGTATTTTCGGAAATATCAGGTTCATCAAAAAACTGTACCACTTCAAGTGGATATTTTTTCATCGTTTTAGGATTGAGTTTTCTCATACTGGAGATATGGGGATCAGAGGAAACTAAAAAATTATGGAAAATGTCTCGCATATTTTGTTGTCTTGAAAATTTCCCTATCCAGATGCTTACAAGTAGTTTAAGGGGGTCGAGTCAGCTTGAAAAAAAAAATTTCATATTAAGATTTTATTAGGAAATAAATTATGTACATTTTTATAAAAAATACTATATACTACTCCCCCAAAATACTTAAAAAATTACCACTAAGAATAAGGCTACCGATGGCTCCAATTGTCAATATAAGCTATTTTAATTTTTGTACGTCTCGTAAGATTCAGAGTGAACCGAAGCACCGACTTGGATGGGCTACAACTTTTTCTCTTCGTAAGAAGATTCTTTCTCGTTCGAGTGTAGGGATTTCAATTTGTAACTCCACAAACGAAGATATCACTATATTTATTCGTGAAAATTTTATTTATCAAAAAATCGATATGGAAACGAGTACCACTACCACAAATTATATTCTATCATAAATTCCTACACTCAAACGAGAAAGCATCTTCTTATGAAGAGAATAAGATGTAGCCCATCCAAATCGGTGCCTCGGTTCAATCTGAATCCTACGAGAAGTAAAGCAAAGTGTAAGTGTTGGGAAATGAGCGTTAAAGTTTGTCTTATGAATTTACTACTTTTAATTGAAATCTTTGCTATTCACTTTCCATACATTTCTCTTTTAGTTTCTAAGGTCAAATAATATAATTTTTCCAACTTTTACAATAAAAAAAAATTTTCAGATAAAAAAATATATTATTGAAAGAGATGAAAAATATGAATATTATACACAATGTTATAAGTATATTTCCCATCACAGTGCATCTTATTTGCATTCTGATGTTCTATAAAAGTAATATCACGTATGTAGGAAAGATATGTTATATTCAGTAATCGATCATTTCTGCTCTAATGGCCATAACATCTCAATTTTTATGAATTCGAGTATATCGATTTTTTTTCATGTAGATTATATATATATGAGTCAGAAAACGCAAAAAACCAAAAATTGATTTTTTTTCAAATTTCAACTGACTCGACCGCCTTAAATGAATTAACAGTATGTAGTTGCAAGACGGTGGGGATAGCGTGGGTTGATGCGGTACGCTTTGAAACAACTTTTTCTTTTTATCCTCAAATTTTCATTTATTTATTTAATTATTTTTGTTACATTTAGGTTCATGGAAAGTGGAATTACTTATTTTAATGAAAAAAATTTGTTTCGTTGATTTCATTTAACTACAAGGACCTGAGCGTTCCACGGCGCAAATTCAAGGAGTCAAATTTGATTAGCAGTAGCGCCGCCATTTTGTTTTTTTCACTCATAAAAAAATGTGTGTGTATACATTTGAATGTCAATATTATTATGTAATTTTATTCATTGCAATGAATGCTCTCAGTTTTTTGTAAAAAATTATTGAAAAACCTGTTGTCTGGAGGAGGTTCCCCCCTTTTAAATTCAAAAGGAAATATATGGCAACATCGCAAAATATCGCAGCAAAATTTAACAAAAACTGGTTAACTACACTTTATGACATAATTTACGCATAATATCGCAGTTAAGATATGTTAAGCAAATTACTTTTTCTTTGTCAACATTTTTAAAACGCTATTTCTTAATTATCTCTTGCACGTGGTTTTAAAAAACCAAAAACAAAGCAAGCTACCAAAAATATACATAGTACAATATTTATAACATAACTTATTCACCTTCGCAACACAGGTCCCATAATGAATTATACCAAGTATATACAAACAGCCACTAAACAAACGCCAACACTTTGTACTAAAATATCTTTCAACTAGGTACTATTAGTATCACAAAATGGGTCGTTTATGACGCTTAGGTAACCAATAAAACAAATGCAGGTCAAAATTTCTGAAATAACACACTTTGGGTTTTTGGAATTCTGGCCAGGAATTTCCTAAAATTCGCCTGTGTGTGACGGGAGTGACGGGTGACTCACAATCAGTGTGCTCGTAGCAGTCGTAGCTTGTAATTCGCCGGTTGTTACGCCACGTTTTGCTATGGCAAATCCCGAAGTGATTTTGTGTTTCATTTGCGATAAACGTTTAAATGAAAGTGACTCAGTTGTTGTGAAAGAGAGAGGCGTGCAAGCTCTTCTCAAATCAAGCGAGAAACGAGGCAACCGCGCACACGTGTGTAAGTGTGCATGCCGCATGTCAAAAGAATTTTAATAATGAGAAACTGACTGCTGCGTATCTTCGTAAAATCGCTAACGCGCCTCCAGTAGAGTCAACATCACGTCGCTCTATTTTCCCGAGTTTTCATTTTAAAACTTAATGTTTTTTGTGTACTGAAGAAATTAATGCCGAGTTTTTAAATAAACAGAACAAAGAAAAGTTATCTCAGCGTGATGTCGTTTATCAGGTAGAGAAATCAGGAGTGTAAGATACGATTTTAAGGGGGTATTACTGTCTATAGACGCTTGTTTTTAACACTTTTACTACTGGATCTTCCTAGTGTCTATTACTACTAAATGCAGTTGTGTACCAAATTTGGTACACACAGTAGTAAAAATGTTAAAGTAATTTTTAGGAATTAATTTTGCGAAAACTATCAAACCTAGAGAGTGCCGGGGGTTTTGACGCATAATAAGACATGTTTCAACTAACAACACAAATTTTTATAAAACATTTTATTGGAATCTATACAAGTTATGCGTGCGCTATTATGCAGATCGTGGCGTGAGACGCTCGTCCAATCGGGCGACCATATTGTGGCGGTCCTAGTCGTCTGAGACAGAAGAACAAATTTTTTTTAATCTATATGAATGTAGTTATCGTCTGAACTAGAACTAAGTAGGTACGAAATTTTTTATCGCAATCGTAGTTGTTTGAAGATTAAAGTTTAATTTTCCCGAAAAATTGTCAACTAAAACATGAGAGCAGGGCTAAAATATTCAAGCTATCGGTATTATTCTAGTTCAAACCATAGGTGAAGGTTCCCTCGAAATGCGTGCCAAACCAGAAGTCAATCGGTCCAATAGTTTGTGAGAAAAACGTGCGCCCGACTTGAAAAATGTCGTTTCGAGAAAAACGCGTTTAAAGTTGATGTCTACCTGCCGCGCCCCAACGCACCGCAGCCTTTAAACCTCTGTAACTATGAGTTCTACGAATTTCAAATTAGTATTTTTTTTAGACACATTCTCAAAACCCCAAATTATAAGAAAATGCAAAAAAAAATCGAATTTTTGAAGCGTCTAGGCAGTAATACCCCCTTAGAAGTAGCTAAAGAACGATGTGATGAATGGGGCCGACAGATAATAGAGCGCATTCAACATGTGACGGGCTTGGCTGCTGTAGAAGGGAGGTACCATTTGTCATGCCAGAAGCGGCTGTATAATCGAGTACGTTCAGGACAAAAGAGAGGATATCGGCCTGCGACGGACGTTAATGAAGCGATGGATTACATCTTTTCGTATCTTGCCGAAAATTCCGAAGAATGTCAATGCTCCCTTCATGACCTTATGAACCAAATTGAAGGAGAGTATCGCCCGGATCAGAGGACCGTGAAATCTCGTCTTATGAAGAAATACGGTGAGGACATGCTTATTATCGAGAAAAATAATCAGACGCCTGTCGTTTGCTTCCGCGACACAGGATACAAACTACTTTCGGACACCTGGTACTATTATTTTGGCGGATATCCGTTCATAGGACTACGCTACGTCAGAGTATCCACCGTCCGACCGTTTTTTAAACGAAGTGAATTCTGTAATTCCACAATTTTTGCAAGTTTTCTTCCATGAAATAATTGTGAAGAAGAAGCGCGGCTGTTTTGGTAAATGGAACAGTATATGTGAATCGTTATCGCATGCGGTCATTTCTGCGGCAAGACCCCGATCTTTTTTGTCGTCGTTTCTAATCAGAGTCAGTACATATTTGTACAACAAATTTGGGTCCAGGAAACTCATCGACCTACTGTCATAGCTGAGATTCACGGCGTCTTACACTGAAACAACGCTTTTCGAGACATCAGCCATAATGCGTCCAGACACATCAATTGATCCAAATTCATTCTCACAATTTATTTGTGATAATGCGGACCACAACGTCAACACTATCGATGATTTAAATACCGTTCACATTATGGGGGCTATTTAATGCGTGACCCCTCACGATTCCATATTACCTGACCAGAACATAGCACGTTTGAAAAAATGCTCATCAGCGCAAGTTGTAGCAGAGGCTGGTTCCGTTCCGCTCGAAGTTTTCAATAAAAACGAGGATACGGGCTTAAAACGATAAAAATTGTAGACATCGAGGGAAACCATCCTCTTTCCAGAGATATCTTGCCTTCTTCTGCAGATTTTGTTTGGCTTTATGGCAAGTGGTCGCAGTTTCAACTTCCGGGATGGAATGGCTACATGGAACAGGCAACGGTTGACGAACCTTTCAAGCGATCGAAGATAATGTACCTTCCGTTCATTAACTTTCCACCCAACCAGTCTGATATAATTTATACAACACTTTTGCTCGCTGTGGAAAAATGTAAGATGTCGAACTACAAAACATGCTTCGTACCTTCGATCAGCCGCTTTATGCAAAAGCTGAAGAAATCGTCGAGAATAATCCAAAATTCGCAAATATCATCGTAAGACTCGGAAGATTTCATCTACTTATGTCCTTTTTGGGCTCTATTGGGTCTATAATGGCCGCGAGTGGATTAAAAGAAATTGTCTCTGCTATTTACGCTGAGAATAGTGTAGAGAAAATGCTAACCGGTCATGCATACGCTCGTGCAATTCGTGCACACATATTGTGTCATCTTGCTTTGGCACACGAAATTTTGGAATCTCTTACCTTTACAGACGACAATCGTGCTGTGATGGAACAACTGGTTGGGCATTTGGATAAATCGACGATTCTCAGAGCCGATGAAAATGAGGCATTCAAAGTGGTCGCGACTAAATTCAAAGAAGCGCTTACTAAGTTGGAAAACAATGTCCCCACAGCCAAACTATGGGTTCAATATTTCCAAATGATTACTTTAGTGAAACATTTCATTGAAGCTGAGCGAATGGGAAACTGGTAGCTGCATCTCGACACTATTCAAAGAATGCTTCCCTACTTTCATGCAAGCGGGCATTTCCCTTATGCAAAATCTGCTCAACTGTATTTGCAAAATATGTTGGAGTTAGAAAACAAAATGGATCCGGTTGAATACCACAAATGTACAACGGAAGGCTATTTCACTGTCAGACGCTCGAACAAGTTTTGGTCAGGGATTTGGTCTGACATGACGATAGAACAAACTTTGATGCGGATGATGCATAGTTGTGGGGGCCTCACTCGTGGTCGTGGAATCAGTGACAGCGTACTCGCTCTCTGGACTTTGGGAATGATATATTTGCATAACGTTTGCGACGCCATTGAGAAATATTGTGACATTCATCTAGAATCATCCGAGCGACACGTCGATACGACGACTTCACGCATTACTTGGGACAACAAAGACTTAAGAAACTGTTGAATTGATTTACTCAGCATCCTCCCTTCCTCGAAATCAATTCGCTTTTTTCCATAAGTACAGGAGTTGTCGGGAATGAAAAGATTAACTGAGTTGCCCAATTCCAAAACGAGCATTGTCCGTAAAATACGAAAAATTGGATTCTCGCGCCATCTGTGGCAGGAACTTAAAAGCTACTTGTGGTGCCCAAGATATTGTTAAAGGCGTGATTTTGTCCCATACAAATTGACTTCAAAATAACAAGTGAGTTCCGAAACCAGCTTAGTCCATGTCATGTTCAATTCCATAATGGATCTTGTCCAAGCCTGTCCGACTGCAGCAAAATGAGCATAGTCCACGACTGAATTCATAGGCGATATCAATATTGTTTCCAAAGTCAGCTTTGTCCGTACAATCGAGTGCACGTATTGGCGTTGTTAGTAGCTTTGTTTTTGCGCACTAAGTCGATTTCAATAACGCCTTTATTATTGAAAGTTACTTAGTAGTAAGTAGATATTTCAAAAATGAACCAGTGTAATGAACAACAAAACCTGCAAAGTTTCGACGATATTGTTCCTTCGAAAGCCAGACACGGAAGAAAGAGAATTTCTGATCCAACACAGTGGGAGAAAAACAAGTAGAAACGTATCAGGTAAGTTTTAAGGTTAACCCCAGATAGCTAACGGTCGCCGTTGCGACGAACACGGAATACACATTTATCTTAAGTATAAAAGGAAGGTTAGCTATCTAGGGTTAAGTAGGTACATGAGCGGCTAAATTTATCATTGCAGATATTCTGCAAAAACTTTGCCGCATCTACCCACCTGCCTGCACAAAACTAACAACGTATTCCAATGCGAAACTATCAACATGCAAAATGTAAGACGCTTTCATGAAGGATCTTTTTCTTCGAAAAGCAAAGCAGATCAGGATTCGTTTGTGTTGAAGTATACTTCTACGGAAACACCAAAACGCAAGCGATCTAGGAAAAACATCACTTTGAACACTGTTTTTATCAGATACTTTATGCCGCGATTGAGGAAGGAGACTGGGTTAAACATTGTGCCTGTTTGCCAAAAAGCTTTCATGTCTATATTATCGTTACTGTCTAAAAACAGGATCCAAAGCGTTTGTAAAGCTCATTTTTTAACTGGTTTACCACCAAAGGAAACTCGCGGCGGAGACACCAGGTTACGTCATTATCAAAATAAAAAAACTGCCGTGAAGCAGTTTATTGAAAAATTGCAACCAGAGTCGAATCACATTATGTTCGCGATAAGTGCAAGCGGCAATTTTTGTCCAGTGATTTATCCATGAGGAAACTTTGGTGACACTACAACGATCTTGCTGAAGAGAATGAGAAAGTCAGATATGAGTACTTTCGCAAAATATTTGTTGAGGAATACAATATCAGTTTTGGTACACCTGCCACTAATGCCTGTTCCCGATGTATAGAAGTAACGCAGCGTCTGAAACATGCTAAGAATGAAGACGAGAAGCAAAAGATCATTACTGAAAGAAGGTTACACAGTTACGTGCAAACGCATTTTTCGAAATCTTAAGACTTGAAGGTGAGAATGAAGTAACTTTATCTTACGACTGCCAAAAAAACATGGTCATCCCTAAAGTACCGGATCAGGCAGCTTACTACAGCAGACAGCTCTATACCTATAACTTTACAATATGTGAGGGTCACTGAAAAACGAAGCAAAATTTGAGAAACACATTTATTTACACCTGAACTGAGGTAGAAAGCCAGGTTCAAAAAGTCCCGGTACGGTTGATTATCTCAGCGTGAAATCATTTTAGAGAAAAATGTTTAATACAAAACTTTTAGAATTTTTCCATGGCTACCCAATGGTCATATTGGGTTTGACCTTGACCATGACCTTCATGTCTGTCTGTTTGTATGTCTCTTATGCCTTCATAAATCATCCGATTGAGATGAAACTTTGGGGAATGGTTGGACGCATGCCCGCGAAGTTTCTGAGTTAGTAAATCTTATAAAGGGTGTTCCCCTGATTACCCGGTACGGCTGATTACTCCAAATAAAAAAATAAAAAACATTGTCTATTCGCTGGCCTTAAGATAAATTAATAAAAGAAATCTACGTTCCAATTTAAATGAAATACATGTATTTTTTTTAGCGTAGCATGGCTCCCTACCTATAGATATCTGCTAAAAATTCGTCAAATGACGGCCAAAATCAATCCACAATCTACCCGTGCGAAGCCGGGACGGGCTGCTAGTAACTAATACACTCGGCCTGGAGTAACAAAATTCTTATTGTTCGGCGAGTGTATCATTTATGATACACCAAAAAAATAAACAAAAACCACAAAATACCAAAAACTATTATATAAGGTGTTTAGCCATACCAAATATGGGAAATGCTTGCAAAATATATCTTATTGGTGAAAATTATTTTGGCCTGTGAGGTCAGATTTCCAAATTTTTACTCGGCAGCGAACGTGTTAATATCAGTTGAAGGGAAATCAAAAGTTATTGGAAAATCGGATACCGGTTTGTAACAACGGTTTTTAAACACTTGGGGAATTTCATCGAAGAAACCCGAACGATTATTTCTTATCACTTCTAAAAATTATTCACTATTATTAAAAAATTCACGGTTTCGAGGTTAGGCGAAACGTTTTCATCTCCCGAATTGACAGCTATCGGGAAATGAAACGTTTGACACTTTTCTCTCTTACGCAGAGCACTCTTCTTAAGCGAACTCTAACTATAAATGACTCGAGCACCGCCCAAACACTGCCGAAGTCAAATTTTAGGAAAATTCAGGTCTCGGTACCTGTTTGATTTGCCGTTGGACATACGGTATAGGGTTCCTAAGCTAGGGGTACCCGAACCATACCCTACCAAGGATAGGGAAGTATGGCATACGTGCCTTCGGCCTCATATGGCGTACTTCCTAATTTGGTATCCATCGGCAAGCCAATAGCTGTCGGTGAGATGCTAGTATGGGCGAGAGATCCCTATTTAACTTTTGTCGACTTGCTGACGGTGAAGCTGTTGCAGGCGCGCTTTCAACAGTGGAATTGGGGGAGGGGCGTACGTGCACTGCGTAAGATAGCCTCTCCTTCGGCGGAACCGGATGCGCCTTGGACTGGATATCATGTCAGTCAATACTTATGCCGTCAATCTACCATTTGCCTATACTTGTTCCGCCGACATTGATCGGTGGAACAAGTATAGGCAAATTATGCCACACCCGCCATGACTATCCTGAGCGGAACACCCTGTATATTATATATGTAAACGCAGTTCTTAATCAAAAATGAAGATCTGGAATTTAATAAAATTCATATCTCAGGCTAGCGTTCACCGATTGAGCTCGAACTAAGTCCAATCGATTCGGAATTTCCGAATTATGTGCAGAATCTGGCTTCCAATAAAGATAATCGGTAGTCCTCGTTATATATATTTATTTATATTATATATTTATATTATATTGTATATAAAACTATAATTTTTGACGCGGTTACCACCCGGAAGTCAAGAGTAGTAATACTCATAAATATAATGACAATAGCCGCGAAAACCTAAAATTTTTGACATGAAATGAATTAGCCCTCTACTCATTGAATCTAGTAATTTGAGAGTTTAAAACGACTTTTTGAGTACTAGGTTGGAACATAAGTAGTGAAGGATTAATTCCATTTGTTCATTTACATTTTCCATATTATTACTGTAATTTAAAGGAGGAAGAATGTATATTTTATTTGGAATACTTTTAAGGTACTTGGGATTTTTAGATATCCGTTGGAGATATTTTGTAAATGTCTCCTATCAAATACTGTTTAAAAGTCAATGTATTTTAAATTTTATTATCTTCATTTCAATGAAGCATGAAATACGATATTCATTTGGTTTCCAGGTTGCCGCCGCTCAAATGTGGAACAATGGCAGAGCCCCTCGAATCTGTTGCTGTACAAAAATCTCATAGTATTTCTCACGTTCTTGGCGATAAATTAAGGCGAGGTAAGTAATTTGTACTACACACGAAAAAAGTGAATAGCTGATCTTTAGCCATTCACTTTTTTCGAAATCATGAATTAATCCGACTTAGATATCACTTTGTTCCTCACAATTTTTTTGATCGTTAATTTGCATCTGAGGTTAAAGTTTCAAAATTAAAAATGGCGAACTCGATTTGACTAAAATGCAAAATAATACAAAAATGTTATTAAATGATTTTTATAATTTCAAATCCAGATGAAAGATTTTAAAGTCGCTGAAAGTAAGTTCGTAATTCGAAGTATGAAACTCAAAATGACAGTAAAAAATGGTAGAATTAAGAGCAGGAATGGTGCTGTGTTCTTTTGAAAATTCCTTTACAGTTGTTTCTTAGTTTTATTGATTCCAAATCTTCCAAGATTTCTAAAACAAATTTTTAAAAATAAAATGCAATAAATCCTTTATTCTCAAGTTATAATGAAGTATTCAGTGTTTTTTTTAATGGGCATGTTTACAACTTTTTGTACAGCTGTTTAAAGTACATGAATCGGAAGATTAGGGTATTAAAGTAATGTAGGTAAAAAATGGGTCATTAAAATAATGTTTTTCCAGTATTTTTGAGATGTTAAAAAAGGCATTCGTTTTAAAGCGTCGCACTTTCACCGCCATTTTAACTGACCAATCAGAGTCGCGCAACAGATTCTCCACCATTCACAAACCCGGGTTTGGGCTCTTGCCAGTGGCTTTAGTGATGTCACTAAGGATTTCGTTTGAATCGAAGTCAAACTTTAAACACTAAAAAAAAAGAAATTAGTGCTCAGAAAAAAAAAACAAACACATCTTATTAATAAGCACAAAAAGTATTAACGAATAAGCAAAAAAAAAAAATCGTGAACATGCCCATTATATTAATTGCGCTCATATTAAATAATATTACTTAAATTAAACTGCTATCGCGGAGATGGTCCAGTTAATTGAAATAGTTTTGCGTATGTATGCAATCGTTAACGAGGTTAATTTTTATAGCCACTTCGGAAATTAAACGCGCAGAAAGTATGAAAGTAGATACGAAGAAACCAAAAAGAACACCAAGTTTTACGACTAGGAGACGAACGCAAAGCTTCAGAAAACATCAACATATAGAAAATATAGAAGCTTTGCCACCTGTTGAAATACAAGGCTATCTGGAAAGAAAACATGAATTGCAAAGTGCTGGCAAGAAGGCTGCTGTACGGTCTTGGAAACAATATTATACCGGTAACTTATTTCGCATAATAAGTAACTTTATCATCGCTGAATATATTAATGCAATAATGTTATTTTATTTATTAAACTATTCTTGAATATGTATATATTTTCAGTATTGTGTGGCCAATTGTTGTGTTTCTTCAAAGATACAGAAGATTTTTCTGCTAGCAAAGCAGCTACAGCTCCTATAACAATTTTCAATGCTACCTGTAAGAAAGCGGATGATTATACGAAAAGAAAGAATGTATTTAGATTGAAATGTACAGATGGCTCGGAGTTTCTATTTTTGGCGTCAAATCACCAGGAAATGGATGACTGGGTTAATAAAATTTCATTTCACGCTAAGTTACCTCCAAGTCTACAGCTTTTAAGTTATGATGATTCCCAAAAGGTAATTAGATCAACTAATAATGGCTTTATTGTATACACTTCAGCATATATATGTTATTTTAAATGAAGATTAAATTATAAGAATCTACATCACTTTTTATTTATTATTTAAATGCTCAAAGTTGTCTATTTTAAAAAGTTTAGAGAATAAAGGTGATTTTCTTATGGGAAAAGAATATACTGGTGAACACAAAGACAATAATCATAAGTGAAACAAGATCGATACGTTGATTCTAAATCCCCCCCCTTGCTCTGACATATGATTCTTTTTAAAAAAGTGAAGTCAAACTTTGAAAAAATCGCGTTTCAGGGGGTCTCTAAATTCATGTTTCTAAAAAATTAGATATTCTAACCGAATTTTGGCTTTAGATTTCAATTAAAAGTCAAAAAATGAATAAGGAGGTTTCAACGGGTATAGGTAGGTTTTACGGCCAATGGCCCTCGGCCACATCCGCTATATATTATATGTATAAGCAGTGTCGTACACACCTCGATGAATGTTTGTCTATACTTACTGGAACCTAATCCCGGAATCCACAATTGGAATCATATCCCGGAATACAATCGATATTTTGTATCCATTCTTTAATGCTTAATCCGAATTTGCGGCTAATATTTCACTAGTATGTCTTGTTTTTTTTTAATGAAGTCAGAGATTCCATGGAATTCGATTCTCTCGACATTTGACCTTACTTTTCTGAAAAACGTGACATACTAGAGCAAAACGGAAGAAAGGTTTAGAATCAACGTGTCGAGACCTATACAAATATCGTGGGCTTACTGCCAAAAGTGACCAAGTCAAAATTTTAACTTTGTGAGTTAGTCACTAAGAATAGCTACTGTTTTACACTACCAGAAAAAGTGACCAAGACATATCGATAGCCTCAAGTCAGAGAGGCGTATACGCCATTATACGCGTATACTCATAGGCCCCTCTGACTTAAGGCCATTGATATATTCAACTTATAAAGTCTTTCAGTTGAATATATGACTTGGTCAATTTTTCTGGTAGTGTAAAACAGTATTCTTAGTTACTAACTCACAAAGTTAAAATTTTGACTTGGTCACTTTTGGCAGTAAGCCCACGATATGTCCGAGAGCAAAGTGTACAAAGGGACCCGTAGTTTTATGTTGATTGCTGTAGTACAAGCACGGACATTATTGGTGTTAATGTATATGTAGAGCATTTGATAGCATTGCCATGATACGCCAAAAATTGCGCTTGCCCAGTTTCAATCTCGAAAAGTACTACGGTAATCTACATAAAACTGCGGGTCCCTTTGTATAATTTGCGCTCGGACATACTGTATAATTTACCTTGTTAAATTTGTGATGAGAAAAAAAAAGTCTAGTTTTGAACACCAATCTTATTTACACTTGTAGTATCATTATAAGTATACATAATGGCATTGATAATATATTATAATTAATAACATTTGACATATTAGCAGAAACATTATTTGCATCTAATAGTTACGGTCATTCCATTCCACATCAATCACTTTTTGGAGTAAATTTTCAATTTCCATCAAATATGGGTATTTTGTTGTCAATTGCATTACACATACTAATGCTAAACGGTTTTTGAAAATTTAGAAAGATATAAAAGTCATAACTAGGGCTAGGAAGTTCGTCTCGCTAAAAGGTCCGGTAATGTAGAGCCTCTGAAATCGCGATGTTCAGCGTTTCGTAAATTCAATGATAAGTAGGGAATCGCAGCACATGCAAGTGGCTCCAAGCTCAGTTGATATTGCAGAATACCTGTTAAAAATAATAATACCGATAAAATATGGATAAAAACTCCTGCGATAAAATATTTTACAAATCACTATGTAACTTGTACAAATAATCACAAATTTTAAAATCTCCATTGGGACAATAAAATAAGATATTTTACATCCAGCACAGATCTTTCTTCGTAGAAATTTAAAGATTTTAAGAAAATATTATGTAGAAAAAAAAGAGACCCAAGAATTCTACGCCTAGACGGTACCGCTCTTGAAACGAGGCATAAGTTTCAAATTCGACGTGCACCTATTCGTAGTTTCCCGTGTCCAAGTACATGAGGCAACGATTTTTGAAGTTCATGTCTAGCGTGCCCGTAGCTTTCGGGCTCCGGGTATATCTCCTGGACTTTTTCCGGGACATTATTCGGGACGTTTTCAGAGAAATTTCCCAGGACTTTCACTGGGACGTATTCATCGTATGTTTTCAGCTCTAAGAGCCAACTCACACGGTGCGACTTCACTGCGACAAAACTGTCGCACGCTGTCGTAACAATCGACGACTTTCCTGCGACAAACTAACACAACGACACCGCCACTGTAGATGTCATACAGACAAACGCGAGGTGCGTGTCGCACTGCTGTCGCAGGGAAGTCGCACCGTGTGAGTGCTTCGCTGCGTCTCCATGCTGATTTGCCGCGTGCGACGTACTCTCTACCAATTGCGACCGAGTGCGACAGGTTTGTCGCAGTGAAGTCGCACCGTGTGAGTTGGCTCTAAATGTATCCCTTCGTAGTTTTCCGAATTGAGGTGTACCGTGACGTAGTTTTCAAAACCCAGGTTGAAAGCACCGCAGGTTTCAGACTCCAGGTGTATCCCTTCGTATTTTTCCACGTCCAAGTACACTGCATCGTACTTTTCAAAGTCGAGGTACAGCGCACCGTGCGCTCCAGGCTCCGGGTGTATCTCCGGAATGTTTTGCGGGACTTTTTCCGTGATATTCTGTGGAACTTTTTCCGGGACATTCTCCGGGACTTTCTCTGGAATATTCTCTGGGACGTTTTCCTGGAGTTAGCGAAAGATAGGCTGGGGACGAGTAGTCGCACCCGAAAGCGCCAACCACGGGACTGCCGAAGTAAAAAATTTGCGCTACTCTTACAATAATTACAATTTTGTTTGTAAAGTGACTGTATTTTTGAATTAATGACCGGAAAGTACATGAGAGTGGCTGGCTACATGTTCATTTTTTTCAGGTTTTAAAAAAGTGGCATACCCGAAAAAGGGATTTAAATATTTATTAGTATAAAAAATATGAATTATTAATTTTTTTCACGTTTCATATTTTTCGTATAAAGCTAAAGTATATTCGTGTTAATGTGCAAAATTTCATTAGGCTGTGATTTTAACTTTTAGTGCTATGATTTTTTAAAATAAATCAGTCCTAAAACTTCAGTATTACAATTTTTATATTAAAAGAAATTTGTTTAATCGTTTGGTGTACGTATACGTATTGGCAATACAATTGACAAAAACATCTCAGAAGGAAATTGAAAATCTACTTCAAAAAATGATATATTTGGTATGGAATGATCCAATATAGAGGAGTAGATTTTTTGAGCTCAGTAGTTGTACTAAAAATATTTAATACAAATTAATAGACGCGAATGTAATAAAATATATGAGACTTTATACATAATTATAAGCCGCCTGTTTATTGCACATAATCAACTCATTCCAATATCCAGTCTGATTATTATTTAAGTATTATACAAGATGTCCTAACCACCATGGACAGTAGCATACGTATAGATAATATACATATTATGTGTGTGTGTGTCCCAAATGAGCAGAATTTCTGTAAATCTTCTTAAACAAAAGTTGTACCATTCGATTTAGCGCATAAAACGTACTTAATAATTTTATAATATCAACTTCCGGTTTGAAGAACCGGCGTGCACCTTTCAATTTAGATTTGTAAATTTTATTTATTTTAATACTGAAAATTTGATTTGCGTATCCGAAATTCCGAGATTTCCAGGGTTCAATTTCCACTCGTTTACTTGTATTGCATGCAATCCGACGTAAACCTAGGGACAGAATATCAACCCGACTTGAACATAGGCTTCTTATATTTGATTTCATGGGAAGCTTATATTCACGTCACATAGGTATTCTAGCTCTGGGTTTACAAATAAGGAGTAAATCAAGCATTATCTTATCCAAAAACATTCTCATCTGAAGCGTATCAAATCTTTAAAATTAAAATCTAATTTTGCGTATGTACACGGAGATCACTACTTTCACTAATACTACACTATGCAACAAAATTATCGCAACAACTTATTTTACTCTAAAAATTGTCAAACTTCGGAAGCCCGTAGCACAGCGAAAAAGCATCGTATCCCTATCTTTTTTTTTAAATTAAAGTTTAAAATCTCAGCTTTACTACCTCAAAGTTTATTTTTCGATTTAAAGCACCGAGAGATTAAGAGACCCTGAAAATCAAGGTCATCTTTTGAAACTTAAAAATTTGCAAAGTTTGCGCATTGACACGGAGTTACAAAATTTTTTTTTCAAATTCTGATCACAAAAAATGAAAGTTCAACTCTTTACCTTTAATTAAAAAAAAAATGTTTTACTTTCCGATTTTTCTACACCATTCTACAGCGTTTTAAATAAAAAAAAACTGAAAATCCCGGTTTTTGGGAGTATTACTCAACTGAACATCAATTGCGTAATTTTTTTTGACCTTGTAAATTTTTGTTTCGAATTATTGGAGGTCATATATTGCGTCCAGGTATACTTGGACTACTTCTTCAGGGATTTTGGTATCGAGATGGGGACATTTTGGGGCGAAATTACATAGAAGCCGTTCGTAAGTTAACACGGGGTATTGGGGCCAAGTTAGACGTTGATCGCGAGTTAATCGGGACATTGGGGCCAAGTTAGAGGTCGCCGAAAAGGTATTGCACGTATGTTATAATTTACTGTACAATTGTACCTGGACGAGTTCTATAGGAAGTTTCGTGTTCGAACGGTATTTTCACTCCTGAACATCGAAACATTTTGTAGGCCATCATCTGTTCTTTGAGAAAAAATTCATATGAAAGTGATGCATTTCGATGCCCCAATAAAGCCCATGCATTTGTCTTAAAAAATATTATTATTTATCGCATTACCTGGGCCCTGTAACACGGGAAAAAAACTGGATTTTCAGTTTTTTTTTATTTAAAACGCTGTAGAATGGCGTAGAAAAATCGGAAAGTAAAATTTTTTTAAAATTAAAGTTAAGGAGTTGAACTTTCATTTTCTGTGATCAGAATTTGAAAAAAAAATTTTGTAACTCCGTGTCAATGCGCAAACTTTGCAAATTTTTAAGTTTCAAAAGATGACCTTGATTTTCAGGGTCTCTTAATCTCTCGGTGCTTTAAATCGAAAAATAAACTTTGGGATAGTAAAGCTGAGATTTTAAGCTTTAATTTAAAAAAAAAGATAGGGATACGATGATTTTTTGCTGTGCTACGAGCTTCCGAAGTTTGACAATTCCCCCCCCCCACAATTTCCAGTGACCAAGTCTTCCGCTTCTTAGTTTTCGATGTCAAGGTCTTTCGCTCCATAATTTTCGGTGGGCAAGTCTTCCGCGTCATAATTTTCGGTGTTCAGGTCTCTTATTCCGTAATTGTCAATGTCCATGTCTCCTGCTCCATAGTCTTCGGTGTCCAGGTACTCTGCTCCATAGTTTTTGGTGTCCAGGCCTTCTGCTCCACAGTTTTCGGTGTCTAGGTTTCGTTCCTGCTATGGGGCGAAAGACCTAGATACCGAAAACTGTAGAGCAGAAAACCTGGACATCTGAAACTGGCGCGGAAGACCTGGACACTGATAACTACTTATGGATTGAAAAATCTGGACACCCCGGAAACTTTGGAGCGGAATACATGGACATCGAAAATTATGGAGCGGAAGACCTGGACCCCGAAAACTATGAAGCAGAAAGTGTGGACATTGAAAACTATGGTGCACAGGTCAGGAACAATGGAGATTTTTCGGCGGAAGACGATGGGGTCAACAAATTTGAACTTAGATTCTAAAGAAATTAATTTTAAAAATTTGAACCACGAAACCGGTCATTTGATTAGAAACATTCAATAAAAATGGTTCTCTTGAAACTAGTAATTGCCGTGTACATACACAGAATTGGATTTTAATGTAAAACATTTGACGCTCCAGATTAAAATGTTTTCAGAAAATGAAACGCTTGAGTTACTTCTCAATTACACATTGGGCTCCATGCAACGGGCGCAAACGGGTGAATATTACAGCCTTAAAATTGGGAGCTACGAATATGTAAATCGAATTTTCGATAGCTTGTTGTATTCGCTTTAATAACAGTATTAATTTTGGTTTATAATAAGTAATAGTTAGTAGAAAGTAGATATTAAAAAATTATCAAGTTCATTGTATGGGCTAATTTAAGCGGTACAGCTTTCGTTAAAGAAGATTTTCAGAAATCACACGCGTTTGGCAGATATATGCTATTGTTCATGGTGATTGGGATACCCCGTACATCTCATATATTCTCACATGGAACCCACCAAGCTTTTTTTTGACCGGGCAACGATTCAAGAAGAGATTAAAGATACATATCTTATACATAACCATGGAATACCTACATGAAAGATTTCAAATATGCAAAAATCATCTCATGATTGTTGATAGATTATTTTAAAAATATTACTGGAACATTCCATAGATACTCGTCCCTGCAAAAAAATTCCGATTCAAGCAGGTTTGATATCATAACAAATCGTATCATATCATTTTTATCCGACAAGTTTTTCGGCTAACATTCATTGTCTATCGTTATTTATGTACCTAATATATCGTATTCGTTTTATATCAAAATTATGTGATTAAATTATTTTCGTTTCTAATGATATTTTATACAATGATAATTTTTCATGAAAAAGTGGAAGAAAATATATCGTTTTCTAATTGTGTCAGTCACCTATCATAGTCAATGTAACTTTCACTAATGAAAATCTATAGAAATGTATCCCAATTTTCTCGTATTTAATCCCAATTCGTTTTTTTTTTTATTAATTGATGGTACAATCTCAATCATTTTTTATTTTTGTCTATCGCCTATCATACTCAATATAGGTAATTCACGAACGTAAATCTGTCAGAATTTATCAGTTTTCTATATATATGAAATATGTTCATTTTGAATATACTTTTCAGGGAAAAATATACTGAAACTGTGTACAACACTAAGAGACTAAATTCCATGTCATCAAACAGAAAAATGTTTTTTTTTTCTTCGTGAATAAGACTTTTGATTTGAGTCTGGCTTTATACCAAAATTTTAGGTTGAATTACAACATTTTTAAGCGTAAGCTTAAATAGAGACGAGACATAATATGTTCCCTGGTATCATTCTGTTGCATTTTACTAGTTACCCATTTCTATAATCCCATAGTTGTCTGCTTCCGCATATGGCCATGGATCTTGTTCAAGACCTTGTATTTGACAAGAATCTTACTCGAATCTAGCGCAAGGCGTCACGAAAGAGCCGATGTACAAGCTCACTGTAAAGTTCTGTGTATGCGTTCTTATCTACAGCAGCTATGCTACTAAGGTTATTTATTATTGAAGATTTTAAAGTAAGAATGTGTATTTAGAGAAGCTGTATAATCGAAAATGATCCACGTTTAATTTAATTTGACCCAATTTCAGATTACACTTAAAAATCTTGTGATTCGGACTAAAATAAAAATGACATTCTGGGAGGAAAAACACATTTTTCTGCTTGATGTCGTAAAATTTTGTCTTTTAGTATTACAAATAGTTTCAATATATTTTGTCCTGAAAGGTACGTTTAAAGTGAACATTTCATGTCGGCATCATTTTTTCATAATTAATTGTTGCCTATAAATCAACCGAAACAGATTATAAACTGTTGCCATCAAGTATAATTTCGATAACGTTTATTGATTGAACGGTTTGTAATAAAAATTAACCTTAAGAGGCCGACACACCCCGTCTGGAAATGCAAAGCTATATTTTCAACATGGTGCATAAGAACCTTTTGTATTTTCGCCACCACACTTAAAAAACATAAAACTAGGGCCCTATAGAAAAAAAAAAAGAAAATAAATTTCTGATTTTGCCGATGGATTACAACAAAGAAATTTATTTGTTTTTCTATAGGGCCCTAGATTTGTGTTTTTTAAGTGTGGTGGCGAAAATACAAAAGGTTCTTATGCACCATGTTGGAAATATTTCTTTACAGCCGCGACAATTTTCGGGCATTTTTGTCGCGGCTGTAAAGTAATATTTCCAACACATGGTGCATAAGAACTTTTCGTATTTTCGCCACCACACTAAAAAACATAAATCTAGGGCCCTATAGAAAAAAACAATTCTTTGTTGTAATCAATCGGCAAACTCAGAAATTTATTATTTTCTTATTTTTTTTTCTATAGGGCTCTAGATTTATGTTTTTTAAGTGTGATGCCGAAAATTTAAAAGGTTCTTATGCACCATGTTGAAAATATAGCTTTCCATTTCCAGACGGGGTGTGTCGGCCTCTTAAGTTCCGGGGCCCTTCGGAATGGCATAATTAATACATACATATACAGCCAGATACAGCTTGAAGCGTTAACTTACATACCAGTGTTGCGGGTTCCATATCAATAGGCGCACCCCTCAGCCACATTTTCCTGTAATTTCGCGGTAATACCGATATCCAAGATCTAAACCAAATGAGTATCAGTCAATTTGACTCTAACTACAAATGAAATATTTAAGTTTTTGGCTTGATTGTTCTCTATTCGTTTCCGATCTTAACTGTCAATATTACTACGAAATTACAGGAAAATATCTCGAAGGGGTGCACCTACCGATATGGAACTCGGTACCCTGGCGTGTAAATTACATCTCAAGTTGCATACATTATGTAATGCGCTACTCTCGGAACTGGGAAAAAACAACTCACATTTGTACGGCAGCCAGGAGTCCCTTGGCTCTCGCGCACCCACGAGTGTCTGAGTGTCGTATCTAGGTAACGCTACCAGGCATGACCTTCACCCAGTAATTTGTTTGTCGAAAAGTTACATTTTTTATTTTTATACAGTCCCAGGGAAGTGGCGCTCTCATACTTAGATAAAGAAAATTTTGTTGAAAAGAAGTGGCAAGTCTGTAATATTTTAAAAGAAGAATTGGTAGCAGCTGTAAGGGATTTGCTCTTAAAGTCAGAAAACTGTTTCTTTCTGTATTGCTCCTTCTTTGACAATAAATAAAAAAATAATAATTTGTATACTACTTAGCCCTTTAATGGGCGAATTTACTTCTAGGTATCCTAGTAGCCTAGTAACTTTTTTCGTGAGAATTTAATTTCGACATATATTTTAACAGTGAATTTTGGACGTACATATATTGTAACTTATTTTTTCTTACTAGCAGGGGCTTGAAAGGTTACGAAATGCAACTCCAGATCATGGAGAGTGTGGCGATAACGTATCAACGGGAAGTAGTCATGCTTCTACGCCTGAGATGGAAAGAAAAAATTCTATCATTAAGCGTGATATTTCGAATCAGCATTCCCCTTGCAGAGTTCAAGTAGAATTTTTACAAATGCATGGACAAAATCAACAACGTCGTAACCCACGAAATGTTGAACTCCTTGCAATGGAGAGATCTACTGAGCCCCCACAGACGCAAACAGAGTTTTTGCAAATGCACAGGCAGCAACTACTGACGCAACAACAACGGTTGATCCAACACGAACAATTGCAAACTCAGAGAGAACAGTATCAACAGTGTTTAGGTGGTGAATCAAACGTAACACCAAAAGGCATACCGCCTCCAATTCCTGCCAGACTGCCAAGTTCTGATACTGTTCAACTGCGCCGTAATGGTAAGAAAATGAAACATAATAGAGTAGAAATATGATTCCTATTCTCTATTTCTTATAGTCGCTATGATCTTTGCTCCCGGCTGATGGTATTCAGGTAAAAGAGCTACGTATTTTAATTAAGCTATAAAATTTGCTCTATAAGCTATGCTACGTGTACTAGAGGATAGGGAGAATAGTAGAGCGAAGGCTCGTGTATACCCCCCCTCCCCCCCGTGGGAATTTCTGACTCACATATTTTTTTGTTGGTATTGCCATGTAGTTTAAGGTTTTAGTTGTTTGCCTCTTGTCAATTACAGCATATCCCGGAAAAACGTGGAAAACTACAGTGTTTCGTCGCACTGAGCGACAGAATTCGGAAGGTCGATTCATACCCCTTAATAGCGTCTGTAGATCACAAGTTCGAAGTTCTAGAAATTCTATTGACATCACAATAGAACAGACAATCAATTGATATACCAAATGCACCGGCGGCATAGTGGGTTACAGCAGAAATTTCCGGGCATATGCACGATGGTATATTACAAGGTATGAACGTGCTAAATATGTAGAATTGGCATTTGAAAAAGCAAGTATGTTACATACATCAGATTCCTCTCACCGAGACATGCAAATAGGAGAAATGAAACGAAGTGAGCAAAGTGTCTTGAAAGTAATTGAAGCTATTGAGTAATATATCAATCCGTTTGAAGTTGACGACAAGGATTCTCTGTTCTGTTTATCATCTGGAAGGCCTGCACCTGAATCGGTGGAAGAAGATTTACTCAATGTATATATTCTGGGGAAAGCTGCCTGCAACACTTTCCTACAAGACAAATTTATTTTAAAGAATAAAAAATTTCATGAACCACTGAAGAGACAAAAGCTTAAAACTTTAAAGAGTATTCAAGAGAAGATAATTGAGATAAGAGCAGAAAGAAATATTTTTGGTCGAGCTTTGCTCCTGTCCCAGGAACGTCAAATTAGCCTAGAGATGCTGTTATCCTATCCATTAGGACCAGTACCATGGGCATTAGCAACTGCTGACGGGTGTCCTACAAAAACAGACAAGGCCAAACTACTCCATGCTTTGGAGATCAAGGGTGCGGTAAATGAACTTCCTAAGGTTGAAGAATGCATTTATATGATTGATGGCATGGCTTACTTTCAAGCTCTCAGTAATATTCCAGAAACCTTTGGTGAGCTCGCCGAGATAGTCTTAAGCCGCTTTCCAAAATGCAAGAGGATAGATTTCGTAACGGATACTTACGCAGATGTATCTATTAAAAACATTGAGGAACTAAGAAGGGGCCGTGGAGATACCTAAGACCAAGATTCCTTGGGATTGAAAAAAAATCCTCAGTAATGGCAAAAACAGGGAACAACTTGTCAACCTTCTACATAATGAATGGAAACAAGACATATATGCCCACTATTTTCATGGTAGAAATCTTTACTCATCACACATAATGATCAGTGCATGTTGTTTACTAGCGAAGACAGTTCAACTGTGAATTATACGATACAAGAAGAGCTATGCTCTTCACAAGAGGAAGCGGATACTAAAATTACATTACATTGCTTTCATGCTTCTCAATCCTGTCAAGACAATTTGCCTATCAGAATTAGATCACCAGACACAGATGTTTTTATGTTGTTGTTAAGTTACGCCAACGAAATTGAAAACGTGTTACTGTTTGATACAGGAACTAGAAACAAACGAAGGGTCATTAATGTCACCATCATTTCTCGGGATTTAGGTGTAGCAACGAGCCATGCTATGTTGAATATGCATGCATTATCCGGATGCGACACTACCAGTTCATTTGTTCGTCATGGAAAGTTGTCAGTAAAATCTAAATTGGAAGTTTTCGAAATTCGTGCCTATCCTTAGATCATTAGGATCATCACTTACAATTACAGACATGTTACAGACAGGACTAGAGGAATTCGTCTGTTGCTTGTACAGTGATAAGGGATACACAGATATAAATAAGCTACGGTACGATTTGTTCACACAAAAATACTATCCCACAACGACATTTGCATTGCCAAATACACAAGGTGTCGAATTGAGTCTACTACCTCATTGCAAAGCTTCACTTGAAAAGCACAACAGTCGTGGAAACTACCAGTGCCTCAATGGATAGGTATATGGGAATGGGAAGATATATGGAACAATGCACATGTCGCTAAATCCATACTACCAACTACAGTGGGACATGGCTGGAAGATGGAGAATGGACAACTGAAATTTGATTGGATTAAAGGGGATCCGTTGCCGCACAAATTAACCGACGTTATGGAAAGCTTTCATCTAGATGAGTTTGAAGATGGAGATGATCCAGAAGTAGTTAACTTAGCCGATATAGTACATGAGGATGAAGAAGGAGACTGCTGATTACAGATGCTGTTATAAAATGAAATACTCTTATTTGATTTTGAGGTTGAAAGTCAATTTTCATTATTATAACTAGAATGTTTTCGTTTATATTCACTGTAACGTTGCAAATCGTGCACGTTACAATGTGACGAAGTCCTTTACGTCGCACCGCCGGTCCCGCCATCCCCAGAGCATTATTTAGAGCGTTAATAATTAGTTTTGTTAGAACCGGCTACCGTATCTAGATCTGTAAGACTAAAATAGAGCTACAAGGACGCTGGAGCTGGAGGACAATGGGCTGCAACGAGCGCCAGATGCCGTGCGGCAAAATGCCTACGACTTCCCTGCCAGGCGCAGGACTGGGACTTGCAGACGAGCAGCGTACCCGGCGAGGAACGTAACCTGTGTAGATAGGCACCCCGTTTCTTTGGCACGGATGGACCACTTGGGAGTTAGCGTCGCATCGAGATTCTCCGCGTGATCCCACAGGGGAATGTTCCGGAGGAATCTTCGAAGGCTAACTCCGTATCGGGATCCTCCGCGTGATCCCGCAGGGGAATGTTCCGGAGAGATTCATCAAGTCGTCATCCGTGAGGGGATAGTTCCGGAGCCACGAAGAAATCCAGCGAGCTGCGCACGCATCCGAACCAACAAGGAAGGCGATATTGTCTTCGATTGGCGATCTACGGAGCGGGCGCGCAGCGGTAATAGCAGCGTCGCGCATGCAAATCAGCGGGGGAAATCGATCTCCAATTAGATCGCGTAAAGGGCTCCTAGAGTGGGGAAGGGCCATCTCTCCGCTTAACGAGCCGCAGCGATCCCTGGACTCTTCCTCTTTCGTGCGGACCAGCGGTGCGACTAGACGTCGCCTACCAAGCAGTCACCTGCGGAATTTTTCCGGTAAGCCGATTCCCTATTAGCGACACGTGGCCGTGAATAGTAATTCTTAGAGTCTCTTTTCATATCGTACTGCCCTTGAAAGGCCTACCGTTTATCGTTTATCGTTTATCGCGTGGAGGTAGCGGACCCGTGTACCCGTGTTAAATCGTAGTATCTTTATCTTTTCGTTTCGCGTATTAATCGTCGATCGTGTGTGATCGCGTAGTGATATCGTTTAAGCTATCGTATCTGGGGATGCTTGGGAAATTCGGTAGCATCCGGCAACCGAATTTCCTGAGACGAATTGAGGTCGCTACCAATTTAGTAGAATATGTAACGCCGGTAGTGCGGTTAGGAGAATATCTAGTGCCGATAGTACGGTGATATCTTTGTGAGGCATTCCGTGTGCTCGACTCTCGACTCTCGACTCTTTACTCTCTGTTGTCTAGTATCGATTCGCGATTACCGTTAGTTCTAGTGATTCTCTTTGTTCCGAGCGCGTTGTATTCGGTTATTATCTTCGCGGTCGAACCTCGCGATCGGTGCGAATTCGGTTATCTGTTGTCTTCGGGCGTATCTCCGCGATCGGTGCGAATTCGGGTATCTGTTGTCTTCGTGCCTATTTCCGTGTATTACCTTCGGTGTTAGCTTCGTGCGTATCTCCGGTATTATCTTCGCGTGCCGTCTTCGTGTGATTATCGGATATCTGCGCTCTCTATCCGACTATATTATATCGCATAAGTTATTCTTTCAATAAATCCTAAGTGTTATTTCTTTGATTAAAAGCAGCCTCAAATTCATTTCTTTGTCTCACGACCCCGCCCCTCTCCTTCGCCGATACGGGGCTGAGCTAGCGGAGTTCCGTTTCCGGTTTACGTGTTCTGACTGTGGCCTATCGCGAATATCTTTGGTGTCTCGGGACACCTGGCGCCCAACATATCTTTATCTGCTGTCTTACCCGAGCTGGGCCAGTCAGAGAGCGTGCCGAAGTGTGCGACTACCCGGTAGCGCCGGGTAGCGTCGTTACATCACATAATGAGAATTTTGTGTTAAGGTTCATATTTACAATAAAAAATGGAAGAATATGTAACTAAAAACTCAGGGAAGAATTCCTGCACAAAATATTATTTATAAACATACCTTCTTCAACGAAAAATTTTAATGAAATGAGAATTAATTGAAAAAGAGTCATTTTCTCCGTGTTTTCGTGGTTTTTCATGTTTTTTCGGGATATGCTGTAATTGACAAGAGGCAAACAACTAAAACCTTAAACTAGATGGCAATACCAAGAAAAAAATATGTGAGTCAGAAATTCCCACGGGGGGGGGAGGGTTTCATATTGGTAGCTCATGGTCTATAGGGAGTGGGGCGAAAGACCCATTTTAGAAGAACGTACTGGATAGGAATAGAATTATATGGAGTGTCCCAACCACCGTGGACAGTATATAGTACATACATATATATCTCCCAAACAAGCGTAATTTCTGAAAATTTTCCTTGACAAAAGTTATACCATTTGACTTGGCGCTCAAAACGTACCTAATAATTTTTTAATATCCATTTCCAATCCAAGATATTCAGAGTTGAATTTCCGTTCATTTGCGCCTGTTGCATGCAATCTGACATACAAATGAGGAGTAACTCAAGCGTTTCATTTTCCGAAAACATTCTCGTCTGGAGCGTCAAATGTTTCACATTAAAATTCAGTTCCGTGTATGTACACGGTAATCACTAGTTTCACGAGAACCATTTTTATTGGACGTTTATAATCTTATGACCAGTTCCAACTTTAAAATTCTTGGGATTAAGTTCTCTAGAATTGAAACGCGGATTCGTTGACCCCATCATCTTTCGTCCTGAAATCTCCATCGTTCCTGACCTGCGCACCATAGTTTTCGATGTCCAGACCTTCTGCTTCATAATTTTCGGTGTCCAGGTCTTCCAATCCATAATAATCGTTATCCAGGTCTTCCCCTCTACAGCTTTCAGTCTCCACTCTTCCGCTCCATAGTTTTCCGTATCCAAGTCTTTCCCCCCATATGAACGGAAAATTTGGACACCGAAAACTATGGAGCGGAAAACCTAGCCACCAAAAACTGTAGCGGAAGACCCGGATATTGAAAGCTGTAGAGCAGAAGACCTGGATAACGATTACTATGGGTTGGAAGACCTGGACACCGAAAATTATAAGACGGAAGATTTGGATACCGAAAACTATGAAGCGGAAGACCTGGACACCAAAAACTTTGAAGCGGAAGACCTGGATACTAACAAATATGGCGCAGAAGACCTGGAAACCGAAAACTATGGAATGGAAGAGCTGCACACCGAAAACTATAGAGCGGAAGACCTAAACACCGGAAATTATGGGGCGGAAGATCTGGACACCGACAATTATGGAGCAGACGACCTGGACACCGAAGTCTATGGAGCGGGAGACCTGAGCACCGAAAACTACGGAGCGAAAGATCTAAACGCCGGAAACTATGAAGTGGAAAACCTTGATATCGAAAACTAAGGAGCGGAAGACCTGGACAATAGGAACTGTGGAGCGGAAAAATGGTTTTCGTAAAAGTAGTGATCACCGTGTACATACAGAACATTGAATTTTGATTTCAAATACAGGGTGACCAGGTCAAAGTGTATACAACATTTTTGCCCGTAAAATTTTTATTTTAATGAAAAAACAAATTCTGTCAACAAAAAACAATAACTAATAGTCCACATCACATATTTAATTGGTTTCAAAGTGCCCTCCTTTAGCCGCTACACAGAGCCTCAAACGCGTACGAAAATTATGAGCCGTGGCACGCAACTCTTCCAACGAGATACCGTCCCACTCCCGGCGTAGGGAATGCTTTTAGTCCAAGAAACGAAGCCTTTAAATCGAATTTTGATTCGTATCGCTGCATTTTTTTATTAGAGATAGGTTTCGGTACTAGAAAACTTCCCCTAAAATTTTAGGACCGAAAACCACCGGCAAAGTTGTTAAATAAATTAATTAATCCTGAAAATCACGTTCCTCGGCGCATATCTCTAGAAGGACGAAACAAATCGAAAAATAGTTGAAATGAAAAATGTAGAGGCGAAAACAACAAATAAAAAAGGTTCAGTGAATTTTAAGTCGCGTTGTTTAACCGTTAGAGCGTTTCAAAGGGGTTAAGGTAAATAACAATTTACTGTGGCTTTAATAATTAACCAATTATAATGGTTCTTTTTTTAAAATGTTTGTAGAAATGTAGACTTTTATTTCAAAGATGCAATTTTTTTTTACGACTGTTTAAACTAACGATTTCGATTGTTGAAGTTTTCAACTTGAATTTTCATGCGGTTAATGTCAATTAATTTTTTTTTTTTCACTTCGTATCATTACTTATATTGTTTGGAAAAAAAAGTTCCTCTGACATTTTCTCATATCTGCTCTACTTTACGACATATGAGAAATGGGGCGAATAATTTGTGACGGCCCTGATCGACAGAGATGAGTGTATACGTCTGCACCGCTTTTGCTTCCCCTGCCGCGTGTAGCGAACCGACCGCGACCCTTCCCAATTTCGTCTATTCTGCAAGGGAACAAGTAGGTAGTCGATGCTTCTCGGGTATTTTCGTAGCTTTTCGGCGCGAGTCCTTGTCTAATGAGTTTCTTTCTCTACTATCGCCTCTATCTCTGTACTCTGTATCGATAGCGCAGCGGTAAATTTGCCGGGCTGGGAGTCTCGACGTCGTGGATTCACGACATCTCATGCGTTCTCTGTAGTAGGAAGGTATTGAACATGGCAACTCATTTTTTTAATTTATGAGAAATAAAAATAAATACACAAGGCGGAGTGTTAAATTGACCTCATCAATTCTAACCTTTCTAATATTTCAATATTTTCCATTCCAATAAGTTCCAAGCATAAAAAAGGAATAATAACTGCGTGGTTGACGAGAGTCGTTTTAAATTGTAAAAAAAGAATTGAAGTGCCAAAAAATATGATACATAAAAGAAAGAAATAGGAGAAGGTAATTGAAGGGATTGACATTTTTCTCCAGGAGTAATACTGAAGATTTCGTCACTTCATTTTAATGCCATGCATCGCATTCAAAACATAATTCTGTTACAATTAGAAATATAGAAATATAAAAATTTTTTCATTCTTTATAAAACATCAGTCAATTTCCATGGCCTCTTCTTCATTGACATCATCAGTTTCATCAAGTGACTCCAAACGGCACCTCTCAGCAGCTTCTACGTTCGCGTCTTCGTTGTCGTCGTCGTCGTCGTCGCTAATATTTTCATTGTCTTCTTCGTTGGTCATACTTCTTTCCGACCGCAGTGAAGCATTTTTGCAACTCTCTCCGTTGCAACTTTTGCATAGTACAGTGCAATGTAAGCCCGCTTTTTTGCAACTGCATCGAGCAGTACCACAATCCGTCTTACATCCACAGCTAACCTGATAAATCGTTGACAATATTGAATTAATATTACATATATACAAAAAGCGTATGAAAATTTGCAAAGTGATTATCTTACCTTCTCCAATAATTCTTTCGAAGCCGGGGCAGCATTAGACATAATTGGGAGCAAGAAATACGTTGTTCTTCTCCATCCCCATTTTTCTGGATCCAACTTGTATCCTAGCCAATCTTGGACCTGGTAGTATACACGCTTAGCATGTTCTCTCAATGCTGCTGTTGTAGGTGGTAAACAAGCCAACGGTAACTCCTTTTTGGCAACACTGACAGATGACATGAAAATTTCGTATCTTAATTGATTAATCGATGTGTTTTTCTTGCCGGCTGAATAAAGGTACAGGATGATTCGTTCAGCAGCTGCTGACACTTCATCGACGCTTTTTCCTGGATTGTAAAAGATCATTGCCGCTTCTTGCAGATCTGAATTTTTCTCGAGTGCAGAAATGATGGTTTTTTTTTCCTTTTTTATACAGTGCACTTGTTGAATCACAACCAGCGAATGCATGAGCAAATAATATAAATTTCTTCACGTTTTTGTGCGTTGACGTTGAATAAATGACGTTGGCTTTCTTCCCTTGAGCAACTTTATAGAAATATATAGCCTCTTCGTCAGAGGTGAGCCCAATCAGCAAAACAAGAAGATCAACATCGTTCCCCACTACTGCGACATTGTTTCTCGTACACTGCTTCAATTCAATTGCACTTCTCACGATTAAAGTATCACCATCTTCATCAGCTATTTTTGTAGTAACGTTATTTCGTTGCAAAAAGGATGACATGTTGACGAACTTTAATTTATTTGCGACGTTTGATAAGAATTTCGATTGAGTTAAAGTGCTTAGTTTGTCTTCGGCTACTTCAATATCGGCAGCTAATGACTTTTCTTTCCTACGATATCTTTCGTAGGATTTGGTACCAATTATTTCATTACTATAACCATCAAAAACCACCATCGCACTCGCTCCAAAATGTTTGTAAATATAATGCAGATAAATGTCACAAATTTCTCCGAAATTTCGGCCATGTGGCCAAACTACCTGATGCAATAACCATCCTCCATCAATTACGTAGAATGCGCCAGTTAAAAATTGCTCATTTCTAATAAGTGGTTCAAACGCTTTGTACAGCTCTGCTTTTTGGGTTTTTCTCATGAAACCACGTTCGTCGAACAAACTCAATGGAAAGGGAGATAGCTCATACATTAACGCATGACGTGTTAATTCTAAATCACCATTGAAAACGACAGAAATTCGTTGAAATAATAAATAAGTATCGATTGTCACTAACTCGTCATTATTTAAATGCATTCCGTCTTTTGCAGCAGCAAGATTTTTAACTTTATATGCAGCAGAGAGTGAAACATTACCCGCGTTTTTTTCTATCATGAATGCCATACCTTGCAGTCCTTTTTCCACAGCCGTGTGACAATTGATATGGGCTCCACCAATTACCCCAGTGGATAAGGATGTTAATGAACTACGAGGTGCGAATGGATCATGTTGCTGTAACCAAAATAGCATTAGTTCAATATCTTTATCGTCTCTTTTTATTCGACCCCTGCTAAGATCGACATGTTGCTCGCTCGTGGCAGACACTAGTCCAACATAATTTTCAAGACGTTCCATGACATTAAAAGCTGATGGCATCGCCAATAAGTAACGTGCAACTACGCTTGGAGTTACACCTCTTCCATGCGTGAGGTCAGTGCCGAAGAATCTGTTCAACGTCTGTTCAATAACCATGTCACTCCATACGCCCGACCATGCTTTATCCGATCTGTGTATTGTGAAGTACCCTTCGTTTGTGAATTTTTGAAATTCTTCGTGATCCATCACTGCTTCCAAGTTCGCCATATCCTGGAGGTATATTTGCGCGCTCTTTGCGTAAGCAAAGTGTCCTGTAGCGTGAAAGAAAGGCAGTGCTTTTTCTACAGCTTGTAAATGCAGACGCCAATTTCCGAGACGTTCAGCCTCAATTATTTGAAGAACGACAGTCACAGCTCGAAAGTACTGGACCCACAACTTGGCAGTTGGTCCTGAGTTTTCCAAAAGACAGAGTTTGTCTTGAAATTTTTGTAATTGTTGTTTGATAAGTGGCTCAGCATTACAATCACCAATATGTGGAGGTTGCGAAGTCCAATTTTCAAAAAATGTCTCGATGAATTCTAGCTCTTCTGACAAATCTATGCTCTGACAAATCTTGATACCGAGGGCAGTGAAGGTCAAGATATGTGCTCGCACAGCCCTTGCGAAAGCATGACCAGTAAGCATTTTCTTGATCGATTGAGGAGCATAAACTACAGCCCACAAGTCTTCCAGTCCACTTCCATCCATCGTGAAACCAATTGAACCAAGGAACGACATTAATAGATGAAAATTTCCAAGACGCACTACAACATTTTTCAAGAACCCGTCAGTTAATTTCGACTCCTCGACGATCGAGCGCGCTTTCCAATATAATGGCTGATCATATGTGACGAAAGTGGTTTTTTGCCCCAATTTCGCAGTTTCTGCTACAGCATATCTTAAAGAGCTATTGATTGTAGTCAGCTTAGATGGAGGCTCATTAATGAAAGGCACGCATGTCACTTTTGATACTGCGTAAGTCTCATTAGCGGTCAAGATTTCCATGTAACCTTTCCATGACGGCATTTGCGCAATTCTTTTGTACTTAGCAGCCAAATATGCTACGTAGCATGGTGTTAATTTAGGTGACTTTCCTAAATGAAGCTTTTCTGTTGCAACGAAATCAATATTCTCCATGGAATCAAAATTGCAGTTAGCATGAGGAATTGTTGCAATCCGTTTTTGAGATGCTAAAACAGCAGCAGAGGGCATTTCATTTAATTTCTTCGATCCACCTTCACTACTAATCGAGTAATCCGGCGTATAGACTGCTATACCGCCGAGGTAATGAAACGTTTCACGACCATCCAGAGTTGCAACGTTATGATCCGTGTTGTCGAATACAAACTGAACGAAGGCTTCTTCAATAGTTTCTGTTGGAGGATCCATAATCGTCGAAGCTTCGTACAGTTTAATATCGTGATACGTAGCACAAACTCCTAGTTTCGACAGAAGATCGATAATCAACCGCGATCCCGTCTTTCGATATATATAGACACCAATAGCTAATCTCAGAGTCGATATAAAAGCTCTTGGGCGGAGAACAGAGACAATTACGTGCGCAATAAAGTCACGTACGATGTAATTATCTTCTGCTCCATCGTCATCCTTATTACCTACTAATAAATCACCGAGAAAGCTTATTAATAGCTGAGGAATGTCAGACATGACGTTATCCAGAAATCTATTCGGGGGTGGATACGAGTCGTTCGTATAATTATGTCTTATAATTTCCTCACGTAGTATTTCAGCAGCAACTTGTGTAATAGTTCTTTTCTGCATGTTATCTACAGAGTTGTCACCACAGAACCAGTCGCTACAGATTTGTGAAACATTGAATGTTTTGTAATAAATTACAGGCTCTTTACCGCGGTGTTGAAGAATAAAAATGTCCTCGCCATATTTTGCTTTCAATTTTAGAAATAGTAATTGACTGCTAATAGAATCTTTCCCCATCACATTTTTTAACTGCGTTAAAGTGAACTGAAAATTTCCAGAATCTTCAATGTATCTCGTGACATCTTCAAACATAACTTCTACCTCGGGGTCGACATTCTCATTTTGTGGCTTCGGGGAGCAAATATACATGAATGTATGGTAACATTTCTGGTGGTAAAACGCTCTCACACCTGCCCTAGAGAGTTTACATTTTGCAATCGTTTTATAACCATCTTCCCCTCATCATCGTTTCGTCGCTGAGCAACCTCCATCACTCTATCTTTCAAATAATTCTTCTCCACTTCACGTACTATTTTATGTTTTCGGTCTAATACATTACCACAAATGACACACAGTTCATCGAAGGAGAAGGCTAAATCCTCTGATGCTGAAGATGTCGATGCTACTTGAGGTGCTGATGTTGAAGATGAGCATGATGCTGATATGCTAGGGTTGGAAATTTTTGGTCTACTGGCTGGCAAAGCTGAATATCGTACTCTGCAGACAGAGTGGAACCTCATAGACGATTTTGCAACCCACAATTTCCATTTTCCATCCTCTCTGGCTTGACTCTTCGTAATAAACGTTCTTAAACCTTTTTCCTTCACCTCCACAATTGCCGTCGAATTTTCCAATGGACCATTGCAGAGAGTACACGAAATACTTTCATCCATTCCGACGGAAAACTGAGGGAAAAGGGTAATATTGAAACAAGACAAAGAAAAATCGTGCAAGTTTTTAATTACGGGGTTATAGACCAGGAGATAGTGACTGTTCGGTCGCCGCGCGATGATTTAATCGGATCTCCTCGGGGTCGTAAATCCCGAGGACACTATGCGTGACGCGACTATTAGATTATAATCTATATTAATAATTATTAACCGAACGACTGAAAGGTAGAGATTCAGACCAATCGGCTAGTTCAATAACATACACTGCACTCACTAATCAACGATCGTATATTAATTTAACAAGTTACAGTTGAGGTTGTTAGTTACAATGGTTACAATTGAGCGCGCGCTGAATTGACGCGGTACAAACTCAGAACTTCAATCCGTCGGCTGGCACGCTATGGCCTAATTGACAGGGAGCGAATGTAACTGAGTCGTGTTCAGATAAAGGACTGACACCTGAATGTATTATCCACGTTCCGCGATACCAAAAATATGACGTAGAATCTTGATTAAGGCCAGGTTCTGCTGGATTACGCTCATTTTTGAAATAATTAGTATTAATTGTACAAGAAATATTAAAAATCAAAACTTTGTACAGGTGAAAGTACACATATTTAACTACTAAAAAAAAATATTTTTGAATTTTTTTTCAAAATGGCGGCTCCCAAAATGGCGGCTGAAAATTGTCCAATTATTTGGTGGTTGGAAAGATTTCTCGAGAACCAATCATCTGAAAGCAAAAAACAAAAGAGATTCTTAATCTAGATGGAATTGGTTATCGTATTGACCACTCTGAGATTTTTTCACCGAAAAACAACAAAATGGCGGACTTATGAATTTTTCGACCTATTTTATGCACTTACAATTGTTTATAACTTTTTTAAAAAACAATCGATATATCTGATTGTGGTCAATACGATAGAGAGACATCTAAGAAGCAAAATGCCGTTTGAATCAAGTCGATAAATGGAATAGTTTTTGAAAAAACTTTCCGACCAGTTGAAAAAACGTGGTTTCGAGAAAAAGCAGTTTAAAGTTTTTTTTGTGAAAAATCGTAAAAAAAAGTGGTTTTCACTTACATATCCATTCCAGCTTCGTACACAACTCCTTCTCGATCTTCGTAGGCATCATTTTCCAGGCTTCTTGCATTTCTAGCCGCAGTTCGCTGCTCCTTGGACGCTTCAGAGGCTTCAAACTCGGCCCGATCAACACGCTTCTCGTTGACCTTATCAGCGTACTGCCTAGCTTGCGGACCAATTTTGATGCCCATTACTTCCATAACTTTCAATATTGCTAGGAATCCTTCATTGAATATGCAAGCAGCACTAAGAGCCGCAATTTCCAGTGTTTGTTTTCCAACAAACTTGTGTTTAGGGGCTATGTTCCATACACAAGAATTATAACTTTCGTTATTATTTTGAGTATTAGCCCCTAAACACCTCTCGAGCAGCTTTTCGTCAGTCAAATCTTCGTAAATGGGTTGTAAAAGTTCTTGTACTTCTTGATCAAAAGCCGGAGGATGTTTGAAATTCTGCGATTGACCTGTAGCTGCTGCCTTTTGAAAATCGCACCAGGAATCCGCTCCGGCTGGACAATACTCGTGCTGCGGTCTAGCGTCGGTGGAGCACTTGTGAAAAAGTGAAGCGAGAATTGCTTTTTTCATGTCTGTCACAGAGTCGGGATGGGCAAGCACAGCTTTTTTGAAATAGGTCGATAATTTTGAAAGTTGAGCTTCGGTGAATTTTAAAGATTGTACTGGAGGTTGGTCTGATTTTTTAGTCCTCTTTTTTTTTGGTACTACTTCACCTCTTTGTAATGCCTGTTTTGTTTCCTGTGCTTTCAGAGCTCTCTTTACTTTTGCAAGGCCTTTTTTTGCTTCCTTGCCGCGTTTATAAATGCTCTTGCCTACATGTAAAACACACGCTTTTTTCTTTACTTTCAGAACATCACCGTACGGTTCACAATCTTCGAGATGTCTGAAAGTCTTGCTATCGCCGTCGCCGATGTAATACTCATACATAACATCGTATTGCTCCACAGACCTCAAGAACATTTCTTTCACTCCTTCGACTTCTATGAGACCGGCACTTCCATCGTGATCTCGCGTACAATTCCCTGCTTCACAATGCTCAGTAAACCAAGCATCGAACTCTGGTGTATTTTCGGGAAACTGTTTCGAATAATTGCGGCATGCTTGGCAAATTTTTGACTTGACGACAACATCTACGACTTTATTTGAATATTTGCCAATCAAACTCACAATACCAAGGAGAGCTGTATAACCTCTTTTAGGCCAAGACCCATCACCCGAGACAGTAAGCCGATTTTCAGGAAATCCTTTTTCTTTATTTCTTTCTTTCTCTTCTTTGACGGCTTTTCTAAAAACTACTTCACTGACGGCTTTTATTGCAATGTCAACATGCTGTAAGCACTTATAATAACCGTCTAAACTCAAAGCACTCACTGAAATGTCCATCAGTCCACAAAAATTTAACAATCCATAAAAGCCAATTCCTAGTAAGCGAAATACATAAACCATCCTTCGGTTTATTTCATAACCGCTACTTATTTTTGAACAGGAAGGGATTGCTTCACTTTTCTCACAATCACAATTCATTTGTAATTCAAAACCAAGTCCTTTCGAATTACTCTTTCCAAAATCGGGTTTTTTATGACAGTTTGCACAAATAACTCTCTGCTGCAATGATAAAAATAAAGACCACTGAACGATTACGTAAGCTACAGATGGATAGACAGTCGGTTCAAATTGTGCATCTGTTTCTTCGAGTTTTTTAGCAGCAGCACTGGTACTTTGAGTATTACTATCTGAGGTGTATTGATTGCCATGAAACAACTTTTTTCTCGGTTTATAGTCAAAGTCTCTTCCTTTTTTCCGGTCTGACATGATGATTTCAAGCGCGCACGAAAATAAATTTACCAACGTAAAATCTGATGCCTACAAGGACTCCAGGCAGACTAAACTGTGCAGGACACTTTAGAAATGAATGAGAGAGAAAAATTTAGAAAGTTGGAGGGGTAGAGAGCAATATGAGTCGGCTCGGCGGCTTGCAGCAGCTGCCTTTGTGCGAAGGGCTCGAGCGGTCAAGATTTGCCTCGGCGCGCGTGACTCACACCGCTTGCCCACGGCTTTCCTCGCCTCGCAGGCCTTCGGGACCAATTTTAAAACATTTCTAGGAGTATTTTTGAGCAAAATATGCAATAAAAAAAAATTCGATTTTTTGAAAAAAATCCAGCAGAACCTGGCCTTAACTTACTGATTCCGAGTGAGGTTGATCGGCGGAGTACGACACGTACGACACGTTTGAAGATTTGTATTACATTTTAAGAGACGCGGCTTGTCTCGGGTTATATACCCCTAAATCTACCGTTACGTGGGCTATGGTAGGGATGGCGTCGGTAAGCAGAAGATGACGCTTAGGAAATTTCCGAGTCTATGCCGAAAGAGCGAAGATGCGAATTGTTCGGAACAATGATATAGTGCATATGCCGCCAATATACCGCCAAAGTTGATGCAGACCTTGTCGAAGCACGTCATGTCGGTAGAACCTGATATTTCTACCGTGGCATTGTACCGCAATTCTGGAGGAACTTTTCTATCTGGGAAGCTTTTCTGTATTTATTTTCATTTCTCATAAATTAAAAAAATGAGTTGCTAAAAAAATACCTTCCTACTACAGAGAACGCATGAGATGTCGTGAATCCACGACGACGAGACTCCCAGCCCGACAATTTACCGCTGCGCTATCGATACAGAGTACAGAGATAGAGGCGATAGTAGAGAAGGAAACTCATTAGACAAGGACTCGCGCCGAAAAGCTACGAAAATACCCGAGAAGCATCGACTACCTACTTGTTCCCTTACAGGATAGACGAAATTGGGAAGGGTCGCGGTCGGTTCGCTACACGCGGCAGGGGAAGCAAAAGCGGTGCAGACGTATACACTCATCTCTGTCGATCAGGGCCGTCACAAATTATTCGCCCCATTTCTCATATGTCGTAAAGTAGAACAGATACGAGAAAATGTCAGAGGAACTTTTTTTTCCAAACAATATAAGTAATGATACGAAATGAAAAAAAAAAAAAATTAATTGACATTAACCGCATGAAAATTGAAGTTGAAAACTTCAACAATCGAAATCATTAGTTTAAACAGTCGTAAAAAAAAATTGTATCTTTGAAATAAAAGTCTACATTTTACAAACATTTTAAAAAAAGAACCATTACAATTGGTTAATTATTAAAGCCACAGTAAATTGTTACTTACCTTAACCCCTTTGAAACGCTCTAACGGTTAAACAACGCGACATAACGGAAAAATTCACTGAACCTTTTTTATTTGTTATTTTCGCCTCTACATTTTTCATTTCAACTATTTTTCGATTTTTTTCGTCCTTCTAGAGATATGCGCCGAGGAACGTGATTTTCAGGATTAATTAATTTATTTAACAACTTTGCCGGTGGTTTTCGGTCCTAAAATTTTAGGGGAAGTTTTCTAGTACCGAAACCTATCTTCAATAAAAAATGCAGCGATACGAATCAAAATTCGATTTAAAGGCTTCGTTTCTTGGACTATTTAGCGCCTCCAAATTTGTATGAGGTTTAGCACAGGCTCTGGCCTCCAAAATCGACCACACGCTGTAGTCCAGAGGGTTGAGGTCGGGCGAGTAGAGAGAGGGCGGCCATTCTTGGGAGGTAATGAAATCCGGAAAGCGCTCTCGGATGATTTTCAGCTGCTGAGGGATCCGGACGGTACGTTCCGAGCCTCCTCTAGGACGGTCCTTACTGTTGCCAAGTTCCTTGAACCGTTTGATCGCCCGACTGACCAGTGAACGAGCGATATGAAGCGACCGGGCGATCTCACAGTTGCGCTTTCCAAGCTCATGTAACTCAATAATTTTCTCTCGTTGACTTGCTATCTTAAAAAAGCATGATTAATATAAACAAAAAATTGCGACAAAATTCATACAAGTAGTTCAAGAGTTGAAGAATTTATTTGCGTAAACAAAAAACCAGCAAAAACCAAGGCGTTCGTGGTAGAACCGATAGAAATTTGTATACACATTGACCTGGTCACCCTGTATTTGACACGCTACAGACGAGAATGTTTTGGGAAAAAGCAACGCTTAACGTACTTCTCACTTGTACGTCGGATTACATGCAACGGGCGCAAACGGGCGGAAATTCAACCCTGGATATCTCGGACTTCCGGATATGCAAATCCCTTTCTCGATGGTTTGTTGTATTCGCGTTGAAAATTACATTAGTTTCGTTTTATAATAAACAACAGTTACAAGTCAAAACTGAAAGATGCGCGCCATTTTTTGAAATCTGAAGTGGATATTAAGAAATTATTAAGTACATTTTGAACGTCAAGTCAAGCAGTATAACTTTTGTAAAAGAAGTTTTTCAGAAATCATGCTCGTTTGGGAGATATATACTGTTTTACCTTAGCAGGCAAGACATAGCCTCTGTAGTTTTTTTTATCAATGTTATTTTCAGTACAATATTCTTCATATAGTGTATACATTTTTGAAATATTTAGGGTTGACGGCAAATATTTGCGTTTTGTCTTCATCCTACAATAATGGATTTTCACTGTTTCAAACATATTAGTATGATCTCGAACGGATTGTTTTACGGCCTCACTGAATTTTTATGTGCTTTGTCTCTACGATCTTCTGTGACATGTCCGGAAGAGGTCAATTTATTGAACACTGTTCTAACTGTTTCAGCACTTATACTTAATGTATTTAAGAAATACGTTTTACATACTTGGATTTTGTTTAATTTGTATGGAAAATAGTATGCAAAAGTAAAATTTCTTCTACTATTTTCATTTGCTCTTTGATCTCTATTTTCCTGTTCTTCTATTTCCTCTCTGGGACGTTTTCTACTTCTTACCTTCGTATATTAGGGGTAATATGGGAAAAACCAACCAGCCGTGTGGAAAGACCGACTAGGTGTTTTTTATTTGAAAAAGCGCGCCAACTACAGTGTAATACAGCGCTATCGGTGGGTATACATGCAGACTGTCAAGCAGAAGTGCCGGTGATGCTGTGGTTAGACTTTGTGGAATTTTGTGCATTAAAACATTTTTCAACCTGAATTGTTGTAACTATTTCGAGTTCTGAAATAGGTGAGTACACCAAAAAAAAAGTGATTTCTTTCCAATATATATATGGCATCTATTAGCTTGAACATCTATTGTGTTGAAACCGCACGCAGACATTACCTCATTTTTGTAATAATATCGTACGGGAAAAATTTTTAGAAGCATGCGCATTATTGGGTAGAACCGACCGCAGTGGTCGGTCACATGCAGAATGTGCAGGCGTGGAAATCACTCAACCGTACATTTGCCATTTTTGCCAGCCATAGATCTTTTGAGAAATCATAAAACTTTGAAGTTACTTATTGCTTGTAGTTACCATGCCTACATGTTTGTCAGCTTTGTTCTTTTTTTCATGTCATTAAGGGACATTTTTTAAAAGCTTTTATGGTCGATATTGCCCGAATGGGTAGGGTTACACCGATCATTTACATTTATTCTATTTTATGAAATAAATATTTTATTTTATTTTATTTCTATGTTTCCGCTGTCTCTTATTCTTCCCTAATTGTACTTTCTTACATTTTACATAAAACAAGCTTTAAATTCTAGCTGGTTTGGTATATACTAAATATTTTCCTTAAGTGGTCGGTATTCCCCATATTTCCCCTACATTCAACATACTTTGAAATAATCCTTTTGGCGACTTATGTCATTAAGTTCCCAAAATGTTTTTAAAATTGAATTTCTCTTTTCTTCGGTGATTTTTTATCGCATTTTAATCTGCAATTTTTGCAAACTGCTTTCAGTTTCTTTTCAGGTTTTTCATTTCCTTTCCAATCTGTGTATGCTTTTCCGCTGTTCCTTAACATTTTGATTTTATTTTTGTTCTAGTTATCTTCATTCTTTAAACGTTTACGACTTCTCCTTGTTTCCTTTGGATCAAGTGACGATGTTGAACTGTCAGAAACAAATCCTTGTAAATCTTGTTGCTTTTGTGCTCTTAAAAGGTTAAAATCAGGGTCTAGGTCTTTATCGTCTCTTCCAAACGGATCTGACTCTGAAGAAGAAATATCCAAATCCACATTAATCGTTTTTAGTGAATGCATACTCTTAATTCTTTTAGATGTTGAGAAATTTGATGTACCATCTAAAGGATTATTACATAGTTCGCCTTGAATAATGGAATCTTTAGATGTATGAAGTGATGTTTCAAATTTACTTCCATTAGCATTTGGTTGCAGTTCGGGTGCTATAGCTATAAACATAAAAATAATAGAAGATATTATCAGTATATTTAACTTTTACTTACTGTCTGCAGGACAGGACGCACTTGAATAATAAGTTCATGTCATTTATTGTAAAAGTGTGAAATAGAACATCATCCCTCGATGTTTCTGTCTCTCTCGGTAACAAATAGGCAGGAGGTTCCAAATTGGCACAAGAACCCATTAAAGATACAGCATCTTTTATTTTTCTTCCTAAAAGTGGGCTCTGATCATTTTGCTTTAGTTCTCTTAAAGGAATCCTTTCATTAAAGCTCGCTTGCTTTTCTGAAATTTAATAGAGAATTTTCACTAAACAATTTTTTTACGAAAACTATTTTTAAAAAACAATACTTTCTCTTATACAAAGAAAATTAATTCTTACCGTTTATTTCGTTGTTGTGAACCATATTTACTATTTTTGTGCCCTTGAATGAAACATCCTAATTTGAAAAAACTAGGAAAATTTATAAATTAGTTTGGTCAAGTCAGAACTATACTATCTCCACCAAAAATCAACATTAACTATTCTAAGTCAAGTCAGAACTAGTCTATGTCCACCACTTTGCGCGATTTAGAATACTGATGTACCCCGTGCAGCAGTTGAAACAATTCTGCTCGAAGCCGAAATAACGCGCGACACATAGGCTTATTTTTGAATCGGCAATTCTCGGGACTATTCGTTGATATGAACTTAGACTACTTCTGTGCACTAACAAGGAAACCGTCCCAGGTATACCTCGCCGATTTCGTTCATTCTGATATATGTTATTCTACATCGAAATCTAAGAGATACGTATTTTTTTTACCTGCGGAAAAACATTTGTAGGGGGTGAAATTAACCCTCAAAGTTGACAGCTCCTAGGAGTGATTGCTGGTTTTCACATACTTGCAATTGATCGTTTGAAATGAAACCAAGTGGATAATAATCTACATAAAAAATGATGAAAAATGCAATTTATTACATTTCGTAAGGGTAATTAATTAAAAAATTATCAGGTTTTTTTTGCAGCAATTCTGTGAATTTCAACCACTATTCATAAATAAATCATATTCCCTACTCGAATGTGATCACGTTCAAATCTTATTGGAGAATTGCCTATTTCTAGCGAGTCTTCGTACTCCAAATATCATATCTAAATCTTTTGCTTGTGTGTGCGACTCTTTAAAGTACTGCCGCAAACCATCTTCTTGTTGAATAAGTGGCTCGTCCAATTTCTCTTTCTTCCAAAACTTCTTCGTCTCCCTCCCCCTCCTCCCTCTCCCTCTTCTCCCTATACTTCCCCATCTCTCCCCCCTCTTTCTCCTCCTTTTCTTCTTTACTAATCTCCATCTCTATCATCTCCTTTCCTCCACCTCCTCCTTCTATCCTTCTCTCAATTTTCAAATTTTCTCCTCCCCTCCCCTCCTCCTCGTCCCTCCTCTCTCCCCTTCACCCTCCTCCACGCACCATCCTCTCCTCCTCCTCTTCATCCTTCTCCTTTAACCTTTCGGTACGAGCGAACTGTCTGCCGTGACACTCCCGCTGTGTACGGGGTGCCGCGACGAAAATGCGCACATAGCACATGGTCAGTCCTTTTTTGTATCAAGATTTTCTTTTGTTTCCTGTAAACATTCTGTAAAGGGCCTACAATGTGTTAAAATTTATGAACGTTTCGAAAAAAAATGTAACTTCAAATTTGTTTAATCAATTGAGATCAAACGACAATTATACGTGTAGCTGTTTTTTTTCGGAATTCTTGTAAGAAAAGACTTTATTAGAATAATTTCTAGTATGTCAGAAATATGGCTCCGCTGTTGAATCAATCAAAGCAGATAAGAACGCAGAAACGATTGTTTAAAAATCGAACAGTCCAAGGTTTTATGCGTATGTGCAAAATATATTTTCAATATGATCCTCTCATCTCTAATACGTCGGTAAAATAGAATCTTACCAACTGTAGATATCGTTTGTACACATGGACTGTCACATGGATGCCAGATGTATCCGGCACTCATCCACACAGGTCATCAGGTGTGTATGCCGGATATATCTGGCGCTCGGCCACACAGGTGACCAGATGTATGCCGGATATATCTGGCTCTCGGGGCCACACAGATGACCAGATGGATGCCGGATATATCCGGCGCTCGTACCGTAAGGGTTAACCGTTAACCGGTAACATGTACCGTATGTCCCACTCCCCGATAGCAAAGTGACGCCACCGTGACTGCACACTACTTTCACGCGGTGCGTTCGAGTGCATGCACTGGGGTGTTCATCTGGACGTCCAGCGTGAAGCCACACTGCAGTCACGCAGTGTAAGTACGATGGTAAAAGTAGAATTTTGCAAAAAGGGGGCGATAAAGTAGGATTTCCCGCCTGCCTTATCCGCCTACTAGAGTGTCGGTTTTTTTTCTCAAACCCGACCCGGCCAGGACTCGAACCTGCGATCTTTAGAAGACTGGGAACGCTTCTCGCATTCTACCAATTGCGCCATCGACTCCTTGTGGTGGAAGTCGACTAAGAGAGTTATACATATAATATCAATACCTGAAAGCAACTACTGTGACTAGTGAGATAAACCTGAAAGCCGATTTCGAGCTATGTGTCAAACGTAAGCTAAAACCGGCCTTTATACAATGCAACACTGAGATATCTCAGTGTTGCATTGTGTAAAGGCCGGTTTATATATATCTCATTAAATTTTTAAAAATAGTTTGATACTTTCTTTTTCAAAACAGTAGTGATTATGATAATTAATCATTCATTATTTATGGAATAATTCGGTACAATTTGCACTGTTTGAAACATCATTATAATATCAATTTTGTTATTTTCTAATTTAACACATTCGCTGCCATTTTTAGATTGATTGCATCACGCTCAGAGCCGGTAACAGACTGAATAATGTAATGTGCACGACAATGTGTCCCCGATCGGAGCCGGCGGCACAGGCGCAAAGTGTCAACTGGCTCCAATCGGAGCCGGTGGCAGCGAACGTGTTAAAAATTTTATGAAGACAATGAATTTACCGACATTCATGGTCGGTAAATTTACGAAGTGTGCACGTCGAAAAGGCACCGTGACTGCACTGAGTGTAACCACTGTGTCTTTACGCTGTGAACTACTCAGTATGTTCACTGTGTAGCCACGGTGCTTTTAGTTTGTGTACGCCACGCGATCATGCCACGGTGAGCCCACAGTGGTGCCACTACGTGGCAGCACTGTGTGCGGCTAGCGTGTAAATCCACCCTTTGCTGTCGGGGCTCTGTACGGGCCAGTTTGAATTTACCTTCGGGGAAGCTTGGTCGGTACTTGAGTGATTTAATACCGGTAGAAGTCGAGTCAGTAGTTAGAGTTGGTGTCAATTCGGGAGATCGAAGCGTCTAACCTCGAAATTATGGATTTAAATGGAATGGAAATTACTCACCATTATTCACAATTTCATAATTTCGAGGTTAGACGCTTCGATCTCCCGAATTGACACCAACTCTAACTACCGACTCGACTTCTACCGGTATTAAATCACTCAAGTATCGACAAAGCCTCCCCGAAGGTAACCTCAAACTGGTCCGTACAGAGTGGGACATACGGTACTGGCCAGTTTGAAAGTTACCTTCGGATAGGCTTGGTCGGTACTCGAGTCATTTAATACGGTAGAAGTCGAGTTGGCAGTTAGAGTTGATGTCAATTCGGGAGATCGAAGCGTCTAACCTCGAAATTGTGAATTTGTGAATAATGAAAATTACGAAAATAATTATAATTACGGTATAAATGTCTCGATTACCGACCAAGCCTATCCGAAGGTAACTTTCAAACTGGCCAGTACAGAGACGGACATACGGTAGTCTGTCAGACCACAACGCACGTTACTACCCCGACAGCACAAAGCGTGGATTCACACGCTAGCCGCACGCAGTGCTGCCACGTAGTGGCACCACTGTGGTCTCACCGTGGCATGATCGCGTGGCGTACACAAACTAAAAGCACCGTGGCTACACAGTGAATACACTGAGTGGTTCACAGCGTAAAGACACAGTGGTTACACTCATTGTCAGTGCAGTCACGGTGCCTTTTCGACGTGCACACTTCGTAAATTTACCGACCATGAATGTCGGTAAATTCATTGTCTTCACAAAATTTTTAACACGTTCGCTGCCGCCGGCTCCGATCGGAGCCAGTCGACACTTGCGCCTGGCCGCCGGCTCCGATCGGAGACACATTGTTGTGGCACATTACATTATTCAGTCTGTTACCGGCACTGAGCGCGATGCAATCAATCTAAAAGTGGCAGCGAATGTGTTAAATTAGAAAATAACAAAATTGATATTATAATGATGTTTCAAACAGTGCAAATTTTACTGAATTATTCCATAAATAATGAATGATTAATTATCATAATCGCTACTGTTTTGAAAAAGAAAGTATCAAACTATTTTTAAAAATTTAATGAGATATGTATAAACACGCCTTTACACAATGCAACACTGAGATATCTCGGCAAAAATATTTGAATATAATATATGTATAACTTAGTCGACTTCCACCACAAAGAGTCGATGGCGCAATTGAAGACTTTGCTGCAACAAGGAGGTATCTGTCATTTTGGACTAAAATGAGTTATCTATTTATATATATAGGAAACAGCAAGCCCCATCTTGTAGCGAAAAGGGGAACTTGTATGTACATCGTGCAGGCCGCTGTAATGTGGTTTACAGATACGCCATTGGTACTTTGGTGCAACAAAGAGGTATATGAGTCATATGACTCCTTCTTGCGCCAAGCGCATGCCACAATAAAGTTTTAAGGTTATGGCATGGGTTGTTGTTATTTGAGATATTAGTACTCCCTGTTCTAACACGAATTTCCTATTTGGTGCGTTTTTAATAAAAATGAGTGAATCGGAAACTGAAACTGAACCTTATAATGGAAGCTCTAGTGATAATTATGAGCCATCTGATTTAAGCAGCAGCGAAGAAGAAAATCAACCTACTCAACATGTGAAAAAAAGAAAAACCCGAAATATCCTCGCATGGAAACGAAATGTGCGTAAATCGCTTTTAGCGAAAGGAGTTGCTCATACAAATTCAAGAAATAAACCGAGACAAGAGCAAGAACTACAGGAAATAACTGCCTCTGCATATGGAAATGTTTTAAGAAAATCTCAGAGCATCAACGTACTCAAATACTGGCTAATTTTAACAAGATGGGCGACAAAATTCAACAAGATATTTATCTAACTGGACTTCTTTCAAGCCGAGTAATAAATAAGAAGCGAAGTACTGGGATTCGGAGAAAAAGTTCTTTTATATACACGGTAAGTGTCTATCCAAAAACGATATTTAGCATATAAGAAACTACAAAAAACACTTAGACGTAACACTACATATTTTTTTCTTTATGCACAAATGACATACAGTACTCAAACAAAGCTTTTTTAGGTCCGACTTGGATCTTTACGACACAGAGTTTGTAAAAGAGGTTTCTGTGCAATGCATGGGATTTCTTCTAAACGAATTGAACGACTTGGACATCACGTTTCGCAAAATGGCGCCACTACAGCTCCTCCTGATCGACGAGGGAAACATCATAATAGGCCAAACAGTGTTCCTGACGAAATCGTTCGGCAAGTTGATGAACATATTAAAAGTTTCCCGCGACGAAGTTCACACTATAGTAGAGCAAAAAATATAAACAAGTATTATTTATCACCGGAGTTAAACGTTACAAAAACGCATGAGCTATATTTAGCAAAATTTGAGCCTCGCGTTTACGCAAAATGGCATACCAGTGAGAAATGCAAGCCGAAAGTTAGTTTTGATTTCTACTTTCGCTACTTAAAAGCTAACTTTAAAATTAATTTTGGTCATCCGAGATCAGATACCTGTCAAGTTTGCGACAAAATTCATACGTAACTGAAAGGGAAAAGTTTGCTGTCTGAAAATGAGGTGAAAAGTCTAGAAAGCGAACGAGAGCTTCACCAAAGGAAAGCTAAAGCTTTTTTTGACGACTTAAAGGTAAAGTCTGAAGCTGCAAAGAATCACCCAACGATTGAGACATTGTGTTTTGATCATCAACAGAATGCTCCATTACCTAAAGTTCCATCGGGAGATGCATTCTATTTACGCCAAATGTGGGTGTACAACTTTTGTATACACTCTTCCAAATACAACAAATCTTATTTTTATATGTATGGCGAAACAACTGCTAAAAAAACCCCTAACGAAACAATAAGTTTTTTGGATCATTATTTTAATAATACGATCGATAAAGCAGTAAAAACTATTTATTTGTTTTCCGACAACTGCGGAGCACAAAATAAAAATCACGCTGTGGTCCAGTATCTTCATCTGCTTGTAAAAAAGGCCGATTCCACGAAATAGTGCACAGGTATCCAGAGCCCGGTCACAGTTTTTTACCTTGTGACAGAAGTTTTGGAGTGGTCGAAAAACATTTGCGAAAAATAGAACGCATTTACCTTCCTTCAGAATATATTAAACATTACCAAAATAGTAGTCGCAAACATTTTGTTACAGTAAATGTTACGCAGGAAATGATTTATAACTTTTCTGATGGTTTAAAATCATATTTTAAAAAAATCACAAGATCTAAAAAAGAAAATTTTGCAATATCACAGTACAAAGGAATTAAATATTCCAAAGAACATGAACATGAAATTTGGTGCAGCAGAACAAGCAATTTGCTCCAATATTCTGTGTTTGTTGTTCTCAAAAACTTAAATGAAATCCCAGAAATAGAAAAAATTAAATTGTATAAAGGACCTTTGCCGTTAAAGAAAGCTAAATATGACAATATGATGCAGCTTGCCAAAAAGTATGTTCCTCTCGCCGATATTACTTACTACCAATCCCTAACAGCTGAACTAACAACTTCTCAAGAAACCGACTATACAGACGATGAGGATATTGCGGTAGAATAACCAAAACTTATGTACTTAAACTTTAATAAAACAGATTATTTCATGTGGTTTGTCTTTTTTTTTTATTTTGGTAGCAACAAGGAGGTATCTGTATACTGTTTAATTATTTTTCGCAGAAAATTACAGTATTTTGCAAATATTTGACTTCATAATATTTGGCTCACATTATTGCATTTTCAATTTAATTGTAATTACATTATTCTTCCCAAAAATATAAAAAAAACAGTTTAAATGCTCTCCTGAAAAATAGTAAAAAGCACAGATACCTCCTTGTTGCAGCAGGGTCTTCAATTGGTAGAATGCGAGAAGCGTTCCCAGTCTCCTAAAGAACGCAGGTTTGAGTCCTGGCCGGGTCGGGTTTGAGAAAAAAAACCCGACGCTAGTAGGCGGATAAGGCAGGCGGGAAATCCTACTTTACCGCCCCCTTTTTTGCAAAATTCTACTTTTACCATCGTACTTACACTGCGTGACTGCAGTGTGGCTTCACGCTGGACGTCCAGATGGACACCCCAGTGCATGCACTCGAATGCACCGCGTGAAAGTAGTGTGCAGTCACGGTGGCGCCACTTTGCTATCGGGGTAGTTATGTTATAAATGTTCATGTTACCGATTAAGGGTTAAAAAACTTAAGGGCTGAACAGTAGTTCAGCGTTAGAAATATATTCTATGAATGCGATCGGAGCAAGCCTTTGATGAAACCCCTTATATTTACTGTTTATATATTAACGAGGTCTCGCACCGAAACAGTCATCCTATTGGTCATCCCAAAACTCTCTCAGTTCCTTAACTATTATTAGTACACGTACATTAGACGTATAAACATGGAATAGGAGAAATAATTTATAAAGTTTTCATATTACGTATATATTTTCCTAATGGGATCAGGAATAAAACCCTACAAAGTTCCCAATTGTCCAGTATCCGCAACATCCCTTATTTTGCAAAAAACAACTCTCGGATCGTACATTATGTCGGTTTTTCTCAATTTCCTCGTAAACCGTTGTTCAAACGTAAAAAATGTACAGAACCATAAATGTTTGCCATTAAATTCTACATAAAAACTGTTCTATAAATATGTTAGCTAATCCTTACTGAATTCTCGAAAAATACGTTTAAAGTTAAGGATAGTTTTTAGCAGGCCGTTAAAATATGTCAAGTTTAGCGAGGCGTCAACGCACCTGTGACACAAACTTGTGGTATGCGTTACGGTGGATTATTTACGGATTTTAAGGTCAGTTTTTTTAGTCAGTGTTAATAATTTGTATTATTATTATTATTATTATTTCATCCTTGTACCAAATTTTTAACAAAGTTCCAGAACGAACTGCTGACTTGAGCGATCATTGCGAATCTGTAGTAGATGGTGGTAATTTGATTCACCGTGTGGCATGGCCAAAACAGGGTACATTTCGTGACATTTACTCGGCCTATGTTAACTTTATACGTAAACACTATGGTCACTATGTAACTTATTACAAAGAGTCTTGAACGATAAAAACGACTCCTGAAGCGCACTTCGGCTACAATTGCATTCAGTGAAAACACACCAATACACGATCAATAAAAGATATTGTTAAGTAACATAGCTAAAAAAGATCGTTAATTTCTCAACTTGTCGAGAGGCTAAATTCTGAGAATATTAATACTCTTACTGCTTTAGACGATGCTGACTTACCAATCGTTACAACCGCCATCGATCTATCAAGTCAACACGACACTGTAGCGTTGTTGGTCAAGATGTCGATCTTCTTTCTCTTATATTGCTCTTGCTCCTGAAGATAAGGATATTTTGTTTTTGAAACCAGCCCAAGGAAATATAAAGAAAAGGATTTATAGATCTTCTGTGATATGCAATCATCGAACGTTAGTAAAAATATTAAAGAAACTGTTCTTTTTGCACATGCGTTTAGTGGTTGTGATACCACTTTTGCGTTTTTCGGAAAAGGCAAATGTCAAATCGTAAACATATTAAACAAGAGAAAAGATTTGGAAGATGTTGTTTATATTTTCAGCAGTTCTCAATCTACGAAAGAGCAAATTGAAAGTGCTGGTGAGAAATTCACACTTGCGTTATACCGTATGTCTGACGGCAAGCGCAACACCACTTCGGCAGTTTTTACCGACGGTAGTCGAATCTTGCATTAGATCCAATGCAATTTTCGACCACCGTCGGTAAAAACTGCCGAAGTGGTGTTGCGCTTGCCGTCAGACATACGGTATAAAGCTGAACGGAAAGAAACTTCTTTGAATAACTACAGATTTATTTATTTTAATAAGTTGGTTGGCCAATCCAATCATGCCGTAATTTTATCTAGATTGCTACCAACATCTGCAGCATTAAAACAGCCTTCTTACCGGGTATTTCACCAAATTCAATCTTGGCGAGGAAAAGATATACAGCCAACGCGCAGTGGGGTTGGAAAATAATGGGCAACATTTTATCACCAGTGTTTACTACCGTGGCGCCGGCTCCGATTTCTGTTCTGAAAGTTATATCGTGCAGCTGTAAAAAAGGTTGTGGTAAGCGATGTGCATGTCTTAGACTTGGATTACATTGTTCAAACATGTGCTCCAACTGCCATGGACAGGGTTGGTTAAATGCACCACCTCTGACGAGATATTTTATATATATTAAGAAGATATTAAATGAAGAGGACCTAACAAATGAATTAAAAAAGACGTGTTAGTGGATTAGGCCTATTGGGGACACCATTTAAAAATAACTTGCCGGGAGCTCTACCTCGTGGGTGGTGTGGAAACGAGCTCAAATTAGAAAATGCATAGTTATAATGCTCTAAAATCCCTTTCAAATTTTAAAATTTGATTTAGATAATACTTATGTAGCGATATTATAGCACTAGAACTATGAAAATCACTACAATTAAAGCCACATTTTACATGCTAAAAACTACACCTAACTTTGAACGTTATTTGCGGAAATTCAGAGAGGATTAGCTAAAATGCTTATAGAACAGTTTGTGTAAAATTTAATGACGAACATTTTTGGTTTGGTTATACATTTTTACGTTTGAACAACAGTTTACGAGGAAATTGAGAAAAACCGGCACAATGTACCATCCGGGGGTGTTTTTTTTTTGCAAAATAAGGGATGTTGCGGAAATCGGCCACATGGGAACTTTTTGGGAATTTATTCCTACTCCCATTAGAAACATAATTTACATAATATGAAAACTTTATAAATGAATTCTTTTAAAATGTACTATTTCCGTGTACTATAACTTTGAACGTTATTTGCGGAAATTCAGAGAGGATTAGCTAAAATGCTTATAGAACAGTTTTTGTGTAGAATTTAATGGCGAACATTTTTGGTTTCAAACATGTTTATGTTTGAACAACAGTTTACGAGGAAATTGAGAACAACCGGCACAATGTACCATCCGGGGGTGGTTTTTTGCAAAATAAGGGATGTTGCGGACATCGGCCACATGGGAACTTTTTGGGGATTTATTCCTACTCCCATTATAGGAACATAATTTACGTAATCTGAAAACTTTATAAATTATTTCTTCTAAAAAGTACTATTTCCGTGTACTATACCGTGTCCCCTCAACATTATAACTTGCACTTTATACAAATAGTTTACAGTTCTTAGGGAGGAATCTCCCACTTCTCACTATTACGGTCATTGTGGTCCGCACTGTATGTCACCAAAAATTCTTTTCAGACATTCAACATCTCCCACCTCATGAAAGACCTCAATCTTATCAACACCGACCTACAAGTTTAAATCACAATGGTTCGGGCCAGCATATGTCAAACAACATGGACCCAAATTCTCAGTATCAAGGTAAAGTAGCTTTAACCTAAATACCTATAGAAGAATTTTTATTTTATGAAGTAGTTCGGTATATTGTGTCTATCCCCATTTTGAAATTTAAATGAGAGTAGCATGTATTTCCGAGTTGTAAGATCCAATTTTAAACCGTAGTGAAGTGAGAACTAAATAATACAATTTTTCTTGGTTTAAAAAGCCTTTCCAGGTTCTAACATTTCAGTAAAGCTTAATTCCATCTTACTCAATTTTAACCGACATCATTCAGTTTCGTATTCCATTAGTTTTGACTAACATTATCAGTTGCCAAATCGTTTTTGTTTGTCAGCACTTGATTAACCATCTTTGCAACGTTTATGAAGCGGGTTAAAAATTTTTTCCTTTCCAATAAAATATAACTACCTACATACATGTTTTGGCAATATTCGTTAAATGCTGTAAAAATGGTTACCTAGTTTAATATCTCCAACAAAACATTGCTTAACATCTAAAGTTATTAGTGAACGCTAATTGGTTGTAGAATACTGTGTCAACATGGAACATTATTTAAGTTAAACTATGAAATTATACTCTAACTACAAATTAAACTACAAATATTACTACTTATTATTACTAAAAATATTACTACTTTGACGTGCGTCATTTTTATAGTTATAAGTTCCCTAGCGTTAGATACGTAGATAGTCATTAGAGAGCGCTTGGCGCTTCCGGGCAGCGTGCAGTGGACATTGGCCTGCTCGCGGGGGATTGGTGCGACGGATCGTCGAGCATGACACGTCGCGCCAATCAGGGGGACTGCCGCGGGTTGCCCCAACTCGACCGTTACCGGCCAATAGGGATCGATAACGGTCCCCCCGCGCTAGGTATATAAGAGCGTGCGTGGAGCGTAGGAGTCATTCGGCGTCGAGGGAGACGCCCAGCCAGACATATCTCAGACCTTCTCAGGACTCCTCCAGGAATAGACGATTCAGTTCGCATTTGGTTTTTTTCTCTCTCCTCTCGACCCTTCCTTGCCCGCGGCGCCTTCACGCCTTCCTCCGCTTCCTTGACCGCGGCGCCTTCCACCGCCTCCTTCCGCGGCGTACCCACGTCTTTCTCCGTTTCCTTCCGCGGCGTTTTCACGCCTTCCTCGACCGCGGCGCCTTCGCGTCTTCTTCCGCGGCGTTTTCAGGCCTTTCTCCGTTTCCTTCCCCGAGGCGCGTGTCAACTTATTATTTAACTCTACAAATTGATAATATCTATTAAATAGTATAAAAACTTTAAATCAGTAATTTAAACTAAAAAATTCATTCTGTGCTTCCTATTATACTGAATATTTATTTTCAAGACTGTTGGGTTACATTTTGAGCTTATTTCTTTTTCTAAATTTAGGTCCCGCGATATCTAAATACAGTATTATGGAAGGTCTATTAGAATCTGAATGGATATTGGAGCAGTTTTCACATACGAGAATGACAGCCAATAACGCAATAATTAAAAGATTGAGCCATTTAAAAATAATAGTTCCTATACATACTTGTGAATAAGATAACCACTTGAAAAAATAACTCACTAAAATTTTGAAGTGAAACTTCTTTGCGGAGGGTACTGAATGCGCGCCCGAGGAGATGAAAAATCGTAACGAAACCCACACACTCTACCGCTTTCGACCGTGTCTCACTCATACAGCGCTCTCGACCCTGTCCCAACACATCGCTGTCGACTCTGCCCCATTCCACCGCCCGCGATCCTGCCCCATTCCACCGCTCCCGACCGTGCGTACTTTAAAGTAGTATGGTCACGAATCGATTTCCAAGATTTAAATATGAAATAATTATGTATGCAAGCTAATATCAATAGAAACCTCCTGGTGCAATTTGGGGTAGATTGACCGTTTAGTATGTCTGATAAAAATTAATTACCGAGTAGAAAATAACCCAGTCTTATGGGCAAGATACGTTTCTTGGGGTGTTTGTATGTAAAATCCAAGATTAAAATATAAAAAATATACCAAAAAACGGGGAAAAAAAACAAAAATTTACACCCATTGATGAAAATGATTGACCGTTTGATAATTTAGTTATAACTAATTTCTGCTTCTCGGTGTTCGGGAATAGCGCGTTGAGTAGATGCGGCAACGTCGTGTCAGTGGAGTGGGTTCAAGCGTGCATTTCAGATCTCGTTTTCCCCACGATACACTCAAACGTTTGAGTGTGCCGTGGTTTTGTCTACTGGGCCACGAGCCCATTGATAATATGCGTTGCCACACATAAAAAGACGCTAGTCAAAGGAGGCACATTATTTGAATAATAAGTGAAAAATAATCAAAATAATCGACTAATTCTAATGGTCATAAATTTTATAATTCACAAAGAGAATTTTCAATTATAAATCATAGTTTTTTAATGACTTTTTTTACGGACACTCAACGATCACTTTGGAGAGTGACCATACTACTTTAAAGCCATGTGTTGACTTTGCGAGGCTGGCTCGCGAAGCCACCGCCCGAAGCGTGCCACGTGTTGGATCGCCTTGCCTAGTATAGTGAAGCTGCTGCCGTTCGTTTGTCTACATATTCCGAGGCAAAAACGTCTTGAGGCCTTGCGCGGCGTCCTCGCAAGCCAGCCTCGCAATATACATATGTGTTCCATCGCAAAGGGGAATTCTACGTCATTTCTTACCGCTCACTATTATCGCAACCTAAGTAACGCACTAATCTAGATTTAATCTGTACATCGGTCGCAACAGCGAGGCGGGCGGTATGTTTTGGTGAATGGGGGTTGCGAATGCGTTCGCAGTCCCACACCTTTCCCTCAAAACAACCTCGCAGTGTAGGTATCTAATTGTAAACCACTTCTACATTACGGAATTACTGTATCTCTTTGAATCCAATATAATCGCCAGTAATATTGTGAGTACAGTGTTAAATCATTTCAAATAACCGATACTGTTTAAATCCACCAGTCGTGTCACGCAGTAGTGCCTTCGGGATTTACGACCTCGAGGAGATCTACTCTTGATCGCACATGTTATAGTTATTAATTTGAAACTGAAGAATAAATGAAGCAAAAATCAATCGCTGTTTAGAGTGTGCAGAGAGAGGGTCTCTTTTGTGTTGCTCGAGAGGGTTTCTTCGGGCAATGGAAGCTATTGTTCATATTACGAGGCGACGCAGTGTCGCACCTCCACTAAGAGGACTGTTTAGGCTCACCATAAATCTAGCGTTTAGGACCCTTTTTGGGCGTATCCTTGGGAGAAGCCAGACTAGAGGGCGCAGAGTTACTTGTGAGTTGTTTGTATTTCGTGTTTGTCGCATTTTTAGTTTTCCGGATTTTACCGCATCGAGTGGCCGGCCATACCGAGCTCATGTAGTCTGCGATCGGAGTCGCGACTTTTCTCGAGTAACCACCGTGCATGTACATTCTTTCGCGCGCGCGCGCGCGCGCGTGTGTGTTAATTTACAATTATTATTGCAAAAAAGGCCACAGAACGGTCGAAATAGTACAGTGACAGGCAACGTGTTAAATAAACTTTCCATTTCGTAAACGTCAATGAACACTGAACATTCTTTCGCGTGTGTGTTATATTAAAATTATTATGGCAAAAACAGGAAAACAACGGGCAAAAGAGTTTCGTGAGAGGCAACGTGTAAAGAAAGCGATGACGAAGGTACTAGGTACCGAAAACTAGTACAGAATGAAATCGAGGATGGAGAGAAAGAATTAAATTCACACAATCAAACATTGATGGATTTGAGCACAGTCGAGGGTGAAAAAAAACAACACAACGTGTGGCCGCCACACGCGGAAGAAGTGAAACTTCGATACCAGTTTCTCTGAATTTGATTCCGGTGGTATCAATTGGCTCTACGAAGAAGCATAGTAAAAGACTTGTATAGAGCCAATTGAAACTAATACCACCGGAATCAAATTTAGAGAAACTGGTATCGAAGTTTCACTTCTTCCGCGTGTGGCGGCCACATACGTTGTGTTCGTTTACACGACCTCCAACGAAGATTGCAGTCCGTGTTTTGCCTCCCTCGAAAAAAATATTTCTCTAAAAACTTGAATGTAGTGCCAAGTACCTCTACCAAGTATTTTTCAAGGCGAGTAGTAGAAGAGACGAACAAGGGCGCGTGAGAACTTCGACTAATCCTTCAGACATCTCCTGTCGGCTATTCTGCAAATCACTCAGTATAATCAAACCTAACGAAAGTGACCGAGATCGAAATAACAAATGACTATACCAAAATACGCCACTAATGTTAAAAATGGTATTAGGTAGGCCCCACAGTGTTACGACCAATGGAAAAAATTCAAAAAATCAAGTTGTATAAAAACGGTTCTAAAACACTCGTAGGTAAAAAGAAATAATACCCAAACAAGAAACTGAAGCATGTTTACGAAAAATTCCACCGGCACCTGTGCAGCACCGCTCCGAATATCAGCTTGTTTGAGCAGTCTACGTTACACACAGAGCAGGTGTGCGACGCGGAGATTCCGATTTCACGCAAAATGTGAATACGCCCTAAAATCATCGGTTTTTTTGCGTCGATCCTATTCACTAGGGTAAGTACTGTGTTTCCGACCTATTATTTGTTATTCTTATTGGTTGTTATTGTTTTAATCGCTCTTTTAAGTGAGGTCTCATTTTACTCTAACTCTGTCAAAGTTGTTGACCTTCAGAGGGTTTCTCTAACCAGTGTCGCATGATGTCGAGCAAATTGTTATTGTAACGTACGGAGTACAATAGCCTTTATTCGCCTATGTGATATTTGTCTGCCAGTACTTGCCACTCTTTGGTATAGGTACAGCAGTTTCTTATTGCTATTAGGTACACAGAATGTGCACGAATCGGAAACTCTTCGAAACGTGGTCGTCTGTCCAGAACGACCGATCGTCTGTTGTTTCGACCTTTATAAAATCCAGTTTTAATCTGAAAGAGAATTTAGCGGAAAGTTAAGAGGACGATTTATAAAATTATGTTAAAACAACATGTTCAAATATCTACAAAAGTGCAGAAGAACTCGCGACTTCTTTTTAGAGAAAAACAAGGATTAGCTTGATTCTTGGCATACTCTTCCTGAAAAAATAACCTCTCAAGAGTACACCAACCACCTCGGATTCAAATAAAGCAGGAAGACCAAAAAACCCTTTGAAGAATGCGGCAGGAAAATAAAGAAATGGAGTGGAAGATTTGGTCACAACAAGATCTCATGAAGAACTTAGCTTTGCCGCAGAATTATCCGGACAAAGTTTGTCAAATGTTAATGATGCTACGTGTTTGTTGCCAGTTGATGCTTTATCATTGTATCTAGACCTTGACCTAACAGAGAGAAAAAATATGAAGTTTTGAGAAGTACAGTAAATGCATTACACAAGGACTGTTTTCCTAGTTTGTATACTATTCGACAGGCGAAAAAAGGGGCGTTGCCGAAAATGACTGTAATTAAAACATCTGCGGAAGTAGATTTATAAAATGTTATGAAGAAAACTGTTCATAGCATATCAAAATCTGTAATAATAGGGAAAGATACAAGAGGTAAACTAGTGGGTAAATGTGGCTTTGGCGGTAATGGTAGTCACAGTACGTACTAACAAAAATTTGAAAATTCAAAAAATACGGATGAATACTTGTATTTAATCGCCTTTGTTCCTCTGAGATTAATTGACATAAATTGAGGCGAGTGTCTGTGGAATAATGAAATCCCTGGATCTGTTTTATTTTGTAGGACCATTAAGATTGTCCTTTGCAAAGAATGTCCTGAGCTTGTTTAACAAGAAGAGACTTCTATGCAGGCTAAAATAAAAAGCCTTGAAAATTGTACTGAGAGTGTAACTGGCTATAGCCTCAAAAAGTATGTTTTGAATTTCTTTTGACTATGGTTGATGGAAGTGTTTGTAACATTTTGTAAAAAACAAACTCTGCCTCAAAATGCTTTGTAGAGCGTTACCTCACTGAAAAAAATCTTTAGTTTTAACAGCAATACATTTCTGGCTGAGACTTTCTAGCCATTCCCCCCTAAAAATATTTTTATTACAGTAATTCTATTAGTTGTGTTTGAGATAAAGCATTACTATGTTAGCAGTCCAAGTATTGCTAACAGAGTATGTTTGATGCAGCAATATGGCATCTGATTACTTAAGGTATTTCAATGGTGACAGTCGTATTCAAATTTTTTGCTTCAGGACTTAGTACAACTGATCACAAACTGTATTACGCACGAACGAAACTTTTGAGTAACTCTGTACTCTGAGCTCCTTGCTTCTCAGAGACCTCCTGTGTACAAATGTACCTCACACATATACACTGCCTGGCCCGATAATCGTGGCAACAGTGCTTCTCTTTCCTTAGAATACCGCTATGTGCCTGCCACTACGTGCCGTAGTGGGGGCTGCCGCGCCATGCCACTGGCTATCCCCTCTCCGGTAGCAAAAGTACTACTGAAGTCCCATAGTCACAGGAGAGGGCTAAATCAGCTGTGCGCACTGTTGCCACATCATCGTTACTCGTCCCCACCACTTTGCAGTTTCAAGACAAATCTCAGTTTTTAAGTTATAATTTCTCTGAAACTATATGGCTCAGCACTTCCAGTTTTTGTGAACATAATCCTACAATATCATTTTATTCGCCGTTAGTTTTTCTTTAACATTGTAAGATTGGTTCTGTAGTTATAGCTCAAAACGTCACTGAGGTACCGTCTTTCTACATGCTAGCCATTGAAAGTCAGTGTAGAAAATGCTACTTTGTATTAACATTTTCTTTTAAACTACATGGCTCAGCCTTTTGAAATTTTGGGAATCGATGGGTAATATTTCAGTCTTTTGATTGGCAAAATTTCATGAGATTCGTAAGAAAAACGCAAAACCATGGAAATACCTTAATATACTAGAAAGGTTATGCTAAGCAGATTGACGTATTCTTACCCCAACTGTATGATTATACGCAATATAGGTATAGTTAGCTGGACTATGAGTTAAGTACGATTAGTAAAAAACGTATGTTTACATCAACTGTAAACTTATGTGTAGTGTGACTGAACGGTATGGCTGGGTGGGCTATACTGGATGTCTCGCGCAGAACCGCACAGTTGCAGGGACCTCTTCGGCCGGGCTTGGTCGGTATTCGAGCAACTTTTACCGGTAGAAGTCGAGTCGGTAGTTACCCCGATAGCCAGGTGACTACAGTGGTGGCACTGTGAGACCACGCGGTGACTTTGAGAAATATCACAGTGATGTCTTGGTGCGTGCCCACTGGGGTACCACTGTGGCATCACACTGTATACACAGTGGATAAAGTAGGATTTTGCAAAAGGGGAACGCACGCAGTGACTTTACCGAGGTTTTTCACTATGTTCCCGTGCAGTGCCGCCGCCTGCCACCCGCCTACTAGTGTCGCTTTTTTGTCACACCCTACCGGGATTCGAACCTGCGATGTTTAGGATACGAGATGCTTCGAAACTGGGAATGCTTTCGCATTCTACCAGTTGAGCAACCGACTCTTCAAGCGGTGTTGGTCCACTCCGGTCATAATATAGAAACCGGACATGACAGTGACTGCTCTCGAAGTTTCTCATTATATTTTTTAAAATAATTTGATATTTTTCTTTTTCAAAATAAATGTCAACATAAACACGTAACATAAACAAAGAATTTGTAAATAAAAGTAGTTTTAAAAGTGCAAGTGCAATAAACCCAATTCATAAGTGATGAATATCGGTATCGAAGATATCTTATCAATTCTAGGAGAGTCAAAAATGCCGCTAGTGGAAGGAGAAGCGGTATTGAAAGCAGAGAGAGAGAGAGGGATTTTCCTGCGGAATCAAAAAGAGAAACCAAAATGCAGTGAAAATCATCGCTTCTTGCGTACAATCGTCACATGGTACTATTTGCCCTACCGATTTACGTACAGAAGCATTGCAAAATCATGTTTGCGTCTTCCTCTGGCCCAGCTGCACTTGTACGTTACTTCTTTATTGTTGTTTACCAGTAAGATGTTCACTTCAACTTCGGGAGGAGCACTTGTTACATGTGACGATTGTATGCAAGAAGCGACGATTTTCACTGTATTTTGGTTTCTCTTTTTGATTCCGCAGGAAAATACAAACTGCTTTCAATACCGCTTCTCCTTCCACTAGCGGCATTTTTGACTCTCCTAAAATTGACAAGACATCTTCGATACCAATATTCATCACTTATGAATTGGGTTTATCGCACTTGCACTCTTAAAACTACTTTTATTTACAAATACTTTGTTTACGTTACATGGTTATCTTGACATTCGGTCCGTAACGACGGCCATCTTAGGAAGAACGAAACGCCACCATACGGCGGTGTCCGACGCGAATAAAAATTCCGTAAGGCGTCAGCGAATAGACCAACCAGGATCAAGTATTCCGTTGTGGCAAAAACTCGCACTCCAGATCCTCACTGTGGCATCACAGTAACGCCACTCAGTGACGCCACCGCGTGACGCTTGGGTGAAAGTCACGCTTGGCTATTAGTCTAAGATCCGAACTAGAGACGTTGTTCACCGATCTGCTTACCGGATGAAAAGTATTTTTTATGAAACATAATACGTCAATGAATATATCGCGAATGGGTAGGCTAATAAAATATGCTCAAGACTACCCTTAAAACTATATAAACAGGTGAGCTGATATGAGCAATTTGCACCGATCTGCTTACCAATTAAACTATGTATGAAAATAAAGATAATTTTATTGCAAACATGATGGTATAATCCTACCTGCAAACAATCGGTCATGAATCACGGTTGTAAGGCTTTGAAATTTATCGGAGCTAGCCAAGATGCGCGTACTACAGGCAAATTTGCTATAGGACGCAACGTAGGAAGTGGGCGCGACGCGACGGTTAGATGAGAGGTTTTTTTACAAAAGGTTTTATTGGCTGAATCTGTTCATTGAGAGGTCAATATGTAGAAATAGAAAAATAATACTCGAACTCGTTCCGGAACCGATTGTTTAAACAAGTGAAATGGACGCTTTTTAGGTTTTTTATAAATAACTCGAAAAATATCAATTTTAGAATAAAAATAGTTATTATCAATTTTATTCCTTGATAAATTTTCTACAAAAACGCTTCTACACTTTTTTACATCCGACCAATAGTTTACGAGATACGGCTCTCGAATTGCGTGAAATTTTGTGGGGCTTCCGTATTTTTAAGTAATATACACATTCAGGTTTTATCAACGTCCATATGAAGCAGTAAAATTTATTATAATATAAAACAAGGCAGGACTTGTTGATTTTCAATTAAAAATTAATCTGAAGCAAAAAATTTAGAAACATGAAGAATACTTTTTTTTGTTAAAAATACATTTAAATCGATAAAATAAATTTGTTGTTACATATTTCAATTTTTCTTCTTTTGGGAGCTGGTGAACGAAGGTTTGAATCAGAATCACTCTCATCTTACTTGCTTCTTCTTCTTCTATTTCCACGGAAAGGAATTATTCAACATCGATGTCTATCAACTCATCGATTTCTTCTTCAATGTCAATATTGTTATTAGTATTAGAGCAGCTTTTCCCTTGGCAATTTAGACAGATCAGGAAACAGTGCAGCCCAACTTTGCGGCAGCTACAGTTGCCTGTACAGCCTCTAAAACATCACGCAAATGGTTTGTAACAATTCTTCTGGTGCAGCAGGAGAAGTGGTGGTACAGGGTAGTAAGCCATTCACTGTTTGTCTTCAACCCCAATCGGTTGGATTCAAATGATTACCACTCCAGCATTGGATTTGGTGATATACGCGGAGAGCATGTAGCCTTGTAGCATCTCGAGTTGGAGGTAAAGATGCCAAATTAAATGAATTTTTGGTGGAACCTTTTGCGAAACACTGAAACCGAAATTGATCCAAATACATTAATGTTTTTTTAGCTCTATATAAAGCCAAAATTAATTTTTGAGCTGCAAAATCGAGGTGATCGGGATGAGGGTGTGTACAAAGAAATTGTGAGATAATGTTCTGCAGATCATTATCATTTTCTAATAACTTGACGTGCTTCATTTTGCCCATTCGAAAAAAAGCTGAAGTTGTGTCACAACCACTGAAAGCGTAGAGGAATAGAAGAAACTTGCGAACCGATGGAAGTTGAAAACTTTCAGTTGTATTTAATTTCTCTTAAGGGGTAAGGCCACCATGGAACTTTTCAAAAATCGATTTTTTTTTTATTAGCTTAAAACCTTCCTTAAACCCTCAAGAATAAGAAAAAAAAGGTTTCGTAGTCAAAAAAAATTTCGAATCGGTCGTTTACGTCAATTTACAGAGACGCCGCGCGGCGCATTAACACTTAGCGCCATAGCCAACTATACGGTTTCCACCGCGCTCGGGCGAGCCAAACTACATTGAATAGGGAGATCTCCCCGATTAGTGGGCTAACTGTTAATTAAATGCATGTTGAGGCGTATTATCGGAGTTGAGGCTCGTGTCATTAGCAGTGAACATGTTCTTTGGCCTTCATTTTCAATTTTTCTATGTCTAGCTCTTTTCGTAATTGTTCTAACAGCCCTTCCTATAACGTATGTCTTTTTTTTGGTCCAATTCAAACTCCAGAACTTTTCAAAAATAAGTTGTCTCTCTTCTTCATTCAATTTATAACATTGTATAATACTCCTCTTTTTAGTATCTTTACAATTACATCTCGGTTTAAGGCACGTCTCTTTCCGTGGAACTGTAAATTTGTTTTGTTTCCTTCCCAAATATGCTGCTCCTTCTTGTCTCTTCTTTTTGTTGCAGTTATATTCCCATTGTAGATGGTCACTTACAATTAGTCTTGGTTTTTTCCTTTTTCGTTTTTCACCTACTTTAGTATTATCATCTTTGTCTTCCATTGCAACCTCGTCCTCACTCATAACCCATTCTTTTTCTGAATTTGCATTCTCAATATCATCCTCTTGATCATTCTGTCTATTGGATGCATCGAGTACTTCATCGCTATATTCATTGGATACACTGATGTGTGAATCAAGTACCTCGTCAACTAAAGGTATATTTTCTTTTGATTTTAGGCTGGGATCATTTTGAAAATGATTTACATTTTCTTTGGTTTGCTCTTTATTCATAATGCTGAGTATTTTAAAGCCTCTAGATTGTGTATTCATTCTAAATAGTTATTTTCGTTATTAGGGCGTGAAGCGCTGTTTTTAACGAGTGTGAAGTTTGCCGCACGAGCGAAGCGAGTACGGCAATCACACTCGTTAGAACGGCGCGAAACAACCGAATAACGAATTCTATTTTTTGTCACTAAGTGTCAAATACGAGATTGACGATTTCACGCACTGCGCAGGTTATTTCACGCACTGCGCAACTTTTCACGAATTGGTGTGTGAAAGATGATTTCACATGCGTCGAGGACGCCCATGAAACCGAGTATTTGACACCGAGTGACAAAATAGTTATTTTCGTTATTAGGGCGTGAAGCGCTGTTTCTAACGAGAGTGAAGTTTGCCGCACGAGCGAAGCGAGTACGGCAATCACACTCGTTAGAACGGCGCGAAACAACCGAATAACGAATTCTATTTTTTGTCACTAAGTGTCAAACACGAGATTGACGATTTCACGCACTGCGCAGGTTATTTCACGCACCGCGCAACTTTTCACGAATTGGTGTGTGAAAGATGATTTCACATGCGTCGAGGACGCCCATGAAACCGAGTATTTGACACTGAGTGACAAAAAAAGTAATGGTATATTGTAAGTGACTACATCGTTTAAGTAAACTTTTTTAATAGTGGGACTCTCTATTTTTCAAGTCAGATTAATACTTCTAAATTACATGAAAATTCATATGCAGGCAAAAAAATGAGTTCCCCTAGTACCTAATACTTTTTTGTAGTAGATACAACAATAAAACTATAAACAGTCAAAAATATAAAATCCTAACTCTGGGAGAAATAATAAACTAATTTACTCATACTGTATTATATCTATTAAATAATAATTGCTCTATTTCAATGTGAAATGTGCGTAACTCCAATTCAGTGAGGTTATGAAAATTGCGTAAGTCCCATGAAATAATCAGCACTTATTTAAACAGGTATACTAATTATTGTTAGTATACAATATAAACATTTCACTTACCTGTAGTGTTTTCACTATAGACATTATTATATTGTCACTGATTTCTTCAATAATACTAGATTTTTCACAATAAACAAATAACAACTATGCAAGCCTGACTGACAATGGCGTCAAATAATGGAGTTATGCACATTTCATGTGGCTGTGAACACATCGGGGGGGACTTGTGCATTATTCTATTTCCCCAGTTTAGGCGCCATCTAGTCTTTTATCACGGAGTTTTTGAGCTCAGTTCATAGATAAAGTGATGGTCAGATAGATGGCACTAATAGCCCATTTTTTTTTAATTTGTGGACTTATGTACTTTTCATGTGAAGCCGACGATATATTCATTGACGTATTATGTTTCATAAAAAATACTTTTCATCCGGTAAGCAGATCGGTGAAAAACGTCTCTCGTTCGGAACTTGTACTATATCGGGGTAGAGTTAGTGTCAATTCGGGAGATCGAAGCGTCTAACCTCGAAATCGTGGATTTGTGAATTATGGTGAGTAATTTCCATTATTCACAAATTCACGATTTCGAGATTAGACGCTTCGATCTCCCGAATGGACACCAACTCTACCAACTACCGACTCGACTTCTACCGGTAAAAGTGACTCGAATACCGACCAAGCCCGGCCGAAGAGGTCCCTGCATCTGTGCGGTTCTGCCCGAGACATACGGTATACCGGTAGAATTCGAGTCGGTACCCCGATTGCAAATTAAATATTTGTTTTAATATTTTTGCCGAGATATCTCAGTGTTGCATTGTATAAAAGCCGGTTTTAGCTAAGACCACTTGAAGAGTCGGGGTAGAATGCGAAAGCATTCCCAGTCTCGAAGCATCTCATCTAAAGAACGCAGGTTCGAATCCCGGTAGGGTTTGAAAAAAAAACCGACACTAGTAGAGGCGGGTTGGCAGGCGGCAGCATAGGCGTGCGCGCCCCCTTTTTGCAAAATCCTACTTGCAATTTAGCAATACGGTATAGCTGACACAGCTATACTGCTCTTCTAAATGAACCAAAATTCCCGCGCAATTTAGCAATACGGTACAGCTGACACAGCTATACTGCTTGTCTAGATGAACCAGAATTTCCGCGCAATTTAGCAATACGGTATAGCTCACACAGCTTTACTGCTTGTCTAAATGAACCAAAATTTCCGCGCAATTTAACAATATGGTATAGCTGACACAGCTATACTGCTTGTCTAGATGAACCAGAATTTCTGCGCAATTTAGCAATACGGTATAGCTCACACAGCTATACTGCTTGTCTAGATGAACCAGAATTTCCGTTCAATTTAGCGATACGGTACAGCTTACGTAGGCATACTGTACGTCTGAATCAATCAGAATAAATAACTGGCTCAACAGTACAGCGCAGCTTGACACAAACATCACGATATTGTTACTTTAAACATATTAGCTTAGCCATACTCGTCTGGCTGTCTTAAGAAAACTTCTGGCTGTGGCCATGGTGGCAAGAAATTCTGGTTGGTTCAGCCAGAATTATTGCTCAATTCCCTGAAAATTTTTGCTAACTCTAATTGAGGAGCTCGCGTGCAAAACCGGATATATCCACTTTTACAAATTTTTCAAGAGATAAGAAAAACACTTCATATTTATTTTAAAAAACGGTATTATTATTTTGAAAAAATAGTTTTAATTTAATGGGTTTGACCAACTGAGTGACGTATATTTGTTTGTAAAAAAAGTAAACAACTCGGCGTTATTGGCAAAAAACATTGGATATATCCGGTTTTGCACAGAAATGACACATTGAGTAAACAAATATTTATGTTTTTTAAATAAACGAAACAAGTAAGTTATTCAAGTAGTAGTTGCACAAAGAACAAAAGAAATTAAATATGTATTGCCGTCTCTTCGTCCAGGCGAAATTTGGATATAACCGGTTTTGCTCCAAAAATGTCGAAATTCACTTAACAATATTAAAGGGATTTATATTCGTCTACAGCCGGTTTTGGCTGTAGACGAATATATGCACCTATAGATATTACGACCTAAACTCGGAAACCACCAAAACAAGATTTTGTGTAAAAAGTGGATAATATCCGGTTTTGCACGAGAGCTCTGAAATTACTGGAATCAATGAGACTGATATGATTCAAAAGTTTTCTGTGATCTTACGTGTTATTTCAAGTGGTTCAGCTGTTGATTTGGAACAATTGAAGAGGCAAGTGGTTGAAGGGATTATGTAACATTTTTAGAAAAAATGAGATTATTCAGTGCATGAAAGTGTTATGTCCGAATGTAACTTCTGGTAAATCTTGGATAGCTCTAATTCCATTAAAAACCCAGATATTACATGGAGTATGTTTAGTATGCCATATGTCTACTGAATGGAAGATGGCCTACAAATTCAAATATCTCAAAACCAACTTTTTGTTACATAACCCCTTCATCCACTTGCCTCTTCAATTTAAATTGCTCCTTTGTTAAACCAAAGACCTGTATCTGAAACATTATTCTTGGTATTACATGCCAAGTACTTTGTATAAACTCTTCTTTCACGCAGTTGAAATCATGAAACATTTTGAAATACCAATTGGACAATTATTGTCTGAGGAAGCTCTCGATGGTTTAATTATACCGAGTGATTTGCAGGATAGCCGACAGGAGATGTCTGAAGGATTAGTCGAAGTTCTCACGCGCCCTTGTTCATCTCTTCTACTACTCACCTTGAAAAATATTTGGTAGAGGTTCTTAGCACTACATTCGGATATCAATACTTTTTTAAAGAGAAACTAGGGGACATCCGCCCCCTACTCGCTTCGCTCGCCAACCCCCGGGGGCTATCGCCCCCGCGCCACTGTTGCGGCGATCCCCCAAGGTTTTGCAGCAGCATCACGTCGTTGCTGTCTTCTCCGTTCAATATGTTCTGCGTCCGTCAATTGTAGCCGTGGGCCAAGGGTAATAAACGGAAAAGGACAGCTTACTTTCTCATATTTGTCAGCCGCACGCCACGCCTACTGTGACGTCACCACAGATGCTCGGTTTATGAGAGCCATAAAATGAATATGGATAATGCATTATTTTATTTTAATTTTGGGAAATTAGGACTATTTCATTTTTTTAAATGATTGACACAAAATGAGAAAGTATTATTGTTTTTTAAAATAAAAATTAGATGAAATTGTTTTTTTTTATTAAAAATTTGGGTACATAGGATCATAAGATGATTATTTATTGTAAAGAAGCAAATAACACACTTCTATTTATTTTAAATAAAGTTTCATTCAAAAATAATATTAGACTTCAGCAGATTAAACATAATATGTTGCTATAATAATTATTAGGTATGGGAGTTCGTAATGAAGTAGAAGCACTGTGTTTTCACTGGCAAAATATTCTTTATTAGAATGCGCTCAGAAGGCACATCTTTATACTTTCAAAGACTCCAGAGAACTGACCAAGAGGGCATAGGGGGATCGTGATCTGGTGCGTCGATGTCTGGTTTCTTTCTGTGGTCCTCTTAGCAGAGGTGCGACACTGCGTTGCCTCATAATATAAACATTAGCTTTCTCGCCCCAAGAAACCCTCTCGAGCAACACAAACCAGAGCCCCTCTGCACAGTCTAAACAGCGATTGAGTTTTGCTTCTTAAGGTCCAGATACATATGCTAGTAAAAAAGCATGCTTATGAGCATGCTTAAAAGAAGCATGCTCTTTTAACTGCTACACTTGCTCGATATGAGCATGCTACTTTTAAGCATGCTTCTAAATAAGCATGCTTAAAGCAAGCACTCGGATACACATGCTATTTACTAGGAGGCTGTCTGTAGCAGGCAGGCTGTAATTCGTGAAAAACTGCAACTGGCGAATATTTGTTATCGCGCTCAAAGATAAAAGAGGAAATATAATTTGTAATGTATGTCACATTCTGAGAAACAGCGATTAAATTTTTATCACGGTCAAATTTGGAATTAAAATTCCTTGATTCTTTTTATGATTTTCTAGACATTTGTCAGTTTAGCGATTACTTTGTTCGCTCGATCAAGTTACTTCATATACTGTGAAAAGAGTTTATTTGCAGTTAATAAATGTATAATTGATTACGGCGGAAAAAATATTTTGTTAGGCCAAGTAAATATAATATTAATTATTACAATGTCTCTTCCATTCAAACAAAAATAGAGTAATAGCTAATGAATATTTACTTGGCCCAAAGAAACATTTTTTCCGCCATAATCAAGTACTCTGAGGGAAGAAGTCTAGTTAAATACAAACCTATATATAAGACAAAAATTTATTTGAGATAAATTGACATTTATTTACATCGAATAAAAGTTTATTTACATTAAATTAATGTTTTGCATATCTTTTTAATCGAGTACGAACCTAGTAGAACATTTATCTAATTCAAATAGAGTCTTATTCAATGAGAATAAATTCCTTTTCATCTCAAATAAAATTTGTATTAGGTTCAACTAGACACGACGGAACACGACTAGACGCGACGGATATGAGCATGCTTATTAGCAAACACCGTCTACACTTGCTCATAAGCGTTCCCCTTTTCACCCCCGCCTCAGGAAGCATGCTCGAAAATCAACCGTCGGTCGATTTGTGAGCATGCTTATTTTAAGCATGCTCGAAACGAGCAAGACTTGGATACACATGCTACTAGGAGCACTTCCTGGAAAAAAGCATGCTTGCGTGCTCGAAACTAGCATGTGTATCTGGACCTTTATATTCTCCAATTTGTCAGATAATAATTCTAACACGCCCCCTAAAAAATCAATCAGTGTTACTTTAAAGATATTGCTCAAATCACGCATACATACGTACACAAGTAAACCATTCAGTATAATAAAGATGAATTCTCCTTGCACTCTCTGGGGCTATACAAGTGGTCCAACATTTGTTGCAAAGGATTAGGGAAACCCAGAAAACCTAATCAGACCACGACATATTTACTCTATTATTAATAATTACAATTTATAATTATTTCAGATACATTTTCAGTCTGAATTCCGTGAATCTTGGCATTGGTAATGGTTTTGTCACAGTATCTGCCAATTGGTGACCTATAGGAACATATTTTAATTTTACTGTATTTTTCTCAATGTGCTCTCTCAAAAAATGGTACTTAATATCAATATGTTTTGTCTTCTTGTAATTTGTTGGATTATTAGCAATGCTAATACATCCATTATTATCTTCGTAAATTACTATATGTTCTCTAACATCGAAACTTATACTTTCCGATAAAGATTTAACCATAACGCTTCTCTAACAGCTTCAAACAAAGCCATATATTCCGCTTCTGTCGATGATGCAGTGACAGACAACTGTCTTCTGGTATTCCAACAGATAGTGTATTTCTCAAGTAATTGATATATATATCCAGTCGTACTGTTCCTGTCAATTTCGTGACTACCCCAATCAGAGTCAACATACCTGTAATCAGAATATTTTTATAATCGTTCCTAGTATATGTTAACTTGATATTAATTGATTCTTTCAAGTATCTCAATACTCTCTTTAAGCTAACCCACAATTCTTTATTGTTTTTATTTGTGAATCTACTTAAAATGTTAACAGCAATACTTAAATCAGATCTTGTGCATACCATCAAATAGGTACATCAAACATCCAATGAGATTACGACATGGAGCATCATACCTACTTCTCATCAGAATTCAATGCTTCATAGTTTAGTTTATTTTCCATAAGTGTATTGGCTGCTTTACAATCTTGCACATTGAATTTATTTAGAACCGCTTTTATGTAAGTACTTTGATTTAAAGTAATTTCATTTTTATTTCTCATCACTGGAATACCCAGGAAAAGTTTAATTTCATTTAAATCAACCATTGCAAATTTCTTCATCAAATATGATTTCAATTCAGTCATTGCATCACACCATTTAACTGAGGAGTTCGTGGAACTGTTAAATGATAACTTATACCGTTCTGTTGACAATAATTCTTCATTTCATTTGACAGGTACTCTCTGTCATTATCACTATACAAGTTAACATTTTTTTAATTCAAACGCGCCTCACTTTTGGCGACAAAATCTTGAAAATCTGTGAAAAGTTGCGATTTATAAGTAATTAAATACGAGACACAATAATGAGTGTATTGATCGACAAACAAGACAAAATAATTTTTATTATTAACCGTAGGAGGTGTGATAGGCCCACAAACATCTGAATGTACTATAAACAATGGTCGTTTCACGTTACTTTTATCTTTTTCCTTATGAAATGGTAATCTGGATTGTTTACCGTTTATGCACGCCTCACATAATTTATGATTTGGTACTAATTTTCCAATTTGATCTAAATCTTTTACCATTTCATTTTTCTGTAATTCCACAAATGTATTTTTACCTATATGGCCCAAACGCTAATGCCATAATTCATAATCAACGTTTGTGGTATTATAAATCCTAGTAACACAGAGTTTTGATTAGTGATTACTTGAACCTTAATTACAAATGAATTACCAACAGCCTTACCAATCACATTATCGGTTTACGATCTTTAGTGATTTCCACATTTTTGTCAATGATGGTCCTCATGCCTGCAGCTCGTATCTTTGGGATGGACAACAAATTGTTTGGCAGCTCAACACAGTAAAGGACATCTTCCAGTGTTCCTTTAACGCCTAAATTGGTGATAACATTCAGGGAGCCCCTCTTTGTTGAAGTAATGTAGGTTCTTGTTTTTGCAATTCCAAGTTTCACTGGTGGATTCAAATCAACAAAATTTCCAGTTAAACCCAATCGGTTAATTATATGATCTGAGGCCACCGAATCCACGAAAAATGTAATTTCATTTTTCTTATCATCCTCAAATTCACAATTGTTGATCATAAATACAAAGCTGGAAACGTTCTTTGACGGTGACTGTTGTACAACGTGAGCTATTTTCCTTTTCTCCGTCTCTCTCTGTTTATACTTGAGTCCTTTCAAATAATAACGGTATTCACTCCTGACGTGGCCCGGCCGTCCACATTGATAACACTTTACCCCAAACGGTTTTTCAGTTTTTAAATTTCTTCATTTGTCCAAAATTTTGAGAATATCTTTTTGGCTTTTGTGTTTCAAAATTTGATTTTCTTACTTCACTCTCGACTTGCAATACTTTTGCACTCGTGTCATCACTTTCGGTCTTTACTTTAGATTCGTGATCCAAGAGTTTTTGCTTTTATGTACTCCAACGTAAGTGTATCTTCAGTCATCGTTTCAAGTACCGTCGATACAGTCTCGTAGATTGCTGGAAGACTGGATACCAAATACGACACCTTTTGACTCTCGGTTACCGATGCACCTGACGCGGATAACTCGATTATTAAGTCATCGAACACTTCAAAATGATCTTTTAATAAAGTTTCATTTTTCATTTTTAATCGACCCAACCTGTTCCGCACTGCTAATTCAGTTGCCTCACTTTTTCTTTCTTATGCACTCCAATTTCGTTTTTGCCGTAGCCCCTGGAGTATCGTATTTAAGAAACGCATCACCTAGATACTCGACAATGGCACATTTCGCAAGTCTCTCAGCTTTTGTCCATTCAGCTGTCACTTCACTAGGAGCTTCTTGATCAACAACTTTCAGCACATCAAGTTAATTGAACAGATTGCGCATTCTGTGTTTTCACGCATTATATTTACTACCATTAAACGACGGAATCTTCCTCCTCGTCTTTAAACTATCCATGTGGTATTATTAAACTCACTAATCTGTTCACTAAAAAAAACTTAGTGTCTCAGCACGTTTAAAATCACTTAATTAAGAATATCGCTACACAGTTTATTCACGATATCACTGGGTCCATAACCTATTAGGTATGGGAGTTCGTAATGAAGTAGAAGCACGCATGCCCACTCACGCTTCTCTGGTGATTCTATTGGACGAGGAAACCCACGGGGGTGCTCATGCAAAACTCGCAATTTTTTATATGGTCTGTTTGATCGCGGACATACTGTACAACCGGTTGCGTCGAAGTGTCCAATGAACGTTAAATCAAAGTAAGATATCCTTTTCCGTTTATTATCCTTGGCCGTGGGCGACGCATGACGTAATCCGCTCGACTGGCTTGCAGCGCGCCAATCGACGAGCAATAGCATACTGCATTCGGTTGGCGGCCGACATGTCGGTAGGCCATTGGTGGGGGACGGGGTTTTAGGTCGGTCGGTCGGTCGGTCGGGTCGGTCGTCGATCCGAAAAACTATTTTATATAATAGAGAGACAGAGAGATATTTTTTCGGAGGGAGGCAAAACACGGCGTGCAATTTTCGTTGGAGGTTTTCTTAATAATGATTTTAGTGGGTTATTGTTTTAAGCGGCCTCATCCCCCATAGTCCTTGGCGTACTTTTTTTTTATATCTTTGATGTATTTTGGAGGATATCACTAGTTTTTTCAAAATTTATATTTAGTAGTACGAAAAAAAGGAAGACAACCAGTGAATCTTCGAATTCTTAAAATTCCCCGAACTAGTTTATTTATACACATCGAAAACATTACAAATATAACAGAGAGTCTACTTGAGCATGAACTATATGTCGATTCTTATTAGTACTCGATAAATGTTGGCTTCCGCCATTTCAGTTAATCTTTCTCGATCTCATACGTATCATTTTTCTATAATCCTTTCTCGATTTCGTTCCTATAATTTTTATAATTTCTTAAACTGATTTATCCTCGCTTGTAGAAAATATTATAAATATAATAAAGAGCCTACTTGAGCAAGAATTCAAGTCGATTCTAATAGCACTCGAAAAGTGTTGATTTTGATTATTTCAATCCATCTCTCTTAATCTCGTACATCTGTGTCTCCTGATATTTAAAATATTCGTTCCTTGTCTCTCTCTCTATCTCTATCTCTATCTCTATCTCTATCTCTATCTCTATCTCTATCTCTATCTCTATCTCTATCTCTATCTCTATCTCTATCTCTATCTCTATCTCTATCTCTATCTCTATCTCTATCTCTATCTCTATCTCTATCTCTATCTCTATCTCTATCTCTATCTCTATCTCTATCTCTATCTCTATCTCTATCTCTATCTCTATCTCTATCTCTATCTCTATCTCTATCTCTATCTCTATCTCTATCTCTATCTCTATCTCTATCTCTATCTCTATCTCTATCTCTATCTCTATCTCTATCTCTATCTCTATCTCTATCTATCTATCTATCTATCTATCTATCTATCTATCTATCTATCTATCTATCTATTGTAACAAACTATCAAGAATACTTGCAAAAGTTTACCAATGCCGAAGTAAAAGCCGATCCTCTCGCAGTGTTGAATAAAGGTTCATTTTCGTCAATTCTTCTCGACGTTGAATGCTCCTATGCGGATTTCTGAGTCTCTTGACTCTTACAATTCCTCCGACTGGTTTTCCTTCACTAGTAGAAAATACTGCAAATATAACAGAAAGTATACTGCTAGCCAAAATAAAAGTTCATTCTAATAGGTACTCGATAAATGTTGGTTTTTATCAATCCTCGTACTCTAATTTTCTTATGCTGATCCCTCAGTCTTTTAATTTTTTGAATTTTATCAGCTATTTTTTTTTCGCTGCCATAAAACACAATACTATTATAAGAGAAAGCCTACTGGAATAAAAAAGTCTACCTACTGAAGGATTGACGAAAACGATGGAAATCAATTTTTATCGATTACCATTAGAATCGATTTATATTTTGGACTTCAGTAGGTTTACTATTATATTTGCAGTATTTTCTATGGGCGATGTGGATTTATTTTTGCTCGTAGGAAATACTGTATTAGGTGTACAAATAAGTTTTAGGACACTTCATTTCCGTGTTATAAAAGTAATTCAAAGTAATTCAAAGTTACCGCTCACATATATGAAGGGTACACGGGAAACGGGGACTCATCGACATTTTCCCTTTTTTACAGGAGAGCAATTTACGGAAAGAAATGAGCTCTTTCTTTCCCTGTATGCCTACATTTTAATCGAGAATATCTCTGCATTGAGCCCGTTTTTTCCAGTTTCATAAGTATGGGGAATAGAACTGTAAAAATTCTATACAACGCGCGTGATAAAATATCCCAATTTTTCGATAAAATGTCGATGAGTCCCTTTTTCCCGTATACCCTTCATATGATATGGTGGCACTTGTTATGTAGTATCGAAACATAAGGGAGTCATAGGTATAACTTTTAAATTCTGTGAATAAAACATGCAGACCGATAAGCTCTTTATTAGACACTGCATTCGCTATGAATTCCATCAAGGAAAAAGTGTTAGGAAAGCATGTGAATCGATCTGTTCTGTTCTTGGGGACGACATTGTATCCAAAAGTACATGTGAGTATTAGCATGAGAGATTTAAAGACGGTTTTTTTGATGTTAGTGACCGTGAACGTACCGGGGCCCCTGTAAAGGTGGACGACCAGGAAATGCAAGCGTTGCTGGACGAAAACCCTTGCCAGATGGAAAAACAACTTTCAGATCAGCTAGGAGTATAACTAAACAAACTATTTCCTATCGCTTAGAACCAATGGGAAAGATTCGAAAAGGAACAAAGTGAGAGCCACACTCTTTGACTCAAGCAAATAAAAATAGCCGTCTTTTGACAATGTTTGAATCTTTACAACAAGCAACGAAGGAAGTCTTTTTTTTTGTGAAAAATTGTGACCGGCGATGAAAAATTGATTAATTTTGATAATCCGAAACGCTGATATTATTGGAGAAACCCCGACGAGCCGACGACATCGACGCCAAAGTTCACTGTAACAAAGTCATGCTGCATATATGGTGGGATATAAAAGACGTACTCCATTATGAACTTCTGAAACCTGGCCAGAGAGTTACCACCGATCGCTATCACCAACAATTAATACGATTGAACCAAGAAATTGACCAAAAGCGTTCATTTACTGGCAAAGGAAAACGTCCAGTAAAACTGTTCCATGACAACGCCAGGCCTCATATGGGTTAACCAGTCAAGGATACGTTAATGGCTCTTGGATGGGAAATTGTACCACACCCGGTGTATTCACCAGACTTAGCCCCAACTGATTTTCACTTGTTTTGGAAAATGCAAAACGAATTGTCTGATGTGCGATTTAAAACATTTGAAGAAGTCCAAAAATGGGTCGATAACTTCCTCATCTCACAAGATGAAACTTTCTTTGCGGAAGGCATCCGTGAATTGGCTAAAAGATGGCTGAAGGTCATTGAAAGCAAGGGGGATTATTTTGATGAATAAATCTGTGGCTTGGTTCTAAAAGAGCCAAAGTCATAAAATTCACATTTTGGCAAATCTATTTAAAAATAATGCTCTAAGTTTGAAGGCGTTTTTAAACTACTATTAAATCTTAGTTTCACAAATTTTCCCGTGAAATGGTATTGTAAGTACACATTGGCTCTTTCTACATTTAAAGGTTCTCTTGAAATACAGTTTGATTATGCACTTTGGCCCAAATCTCGAAAAATTGACGTTGGCCCTTTTAGAACCAAGCCACAGAAATGTATTTTACTTTTTTCAAAAATAAATTTTAAATGTTTGCAAAAGTGGCCTAAAACTTATTTGTACACTTAATAAATATAACTCTAACCCTATTTGGGCACGAATCAGAAATCGATTCCAATAATTCTGGACAAACGTTGATTTCCACCATTTGAGTTGATATTTCACAATCTCGTACGTTTTTATGCCGACTTCCATATCTTCCGATATCTATCGTTCTCTCGCCTTGTTCCTTTTTACTGTAAGAAATTATCAAGAATGTATGCAAAAACTTGCCAATGTCGCGTTGAAAGGTGATTGCGACAGTGCTCAATAATTGTTCATTCCTTTCGACGTTGAATTTTCCTATGCCGACTTCTGAGTCTCCAGAATTTAAGAGTTTCTCCGATTGGTTTCCCTTCACTCATAAAAAATACTGCAAGTATAATATAAAATTGACTGGTTGCCAGAATAAAAGTTGATTCTAATAGATAATAATCGATAAATTATGGTTTTCATCAATCCTCGTCCTCCGATTTTCCTATGCTGATCCCTGATTCTTTAAATTTGTTTAATTTGATCAACTTATTTATTTTAACTTCCACAAAATAACGCACACACACAATGATAAGAAAAAAGCTTACTGAAGTCTAAAAGCCTATTGGAGGATTAACGAAAACGACAGAAATCTACTTTTATATATTTGCGCAAATGATTATTAGGGGCCATCCATATATTACGTAAGACATTTGAGGGGGAGGGGGGGTGTGAATATTTCTTACACTACAGTGTAAATACATTTACACTGTATGTACAAGTATCTTACACTGGGGAGAGGGGGGGTCAAAAAGAGGCCAAAAACGTCTTGCGTAATATATGGATGGCCCCTTATTACTTACGCAGTGTTTTGAAATTGTCATCTAACCTATAAATCCGACGGTGACATCTGCTCAGCTATTGAGCTATGAATTTGGCAGACTGTGGGAATTATGCATAATCGAAGAAATACGAAACAGTTTTCCTTTAGGAGGGCAGCGCTTTCGACCAATCCGAGTTCCTTTGACGCTGACTGCTGCCGTGCCGTGCTGACTTCTATCAGAGAAACGCGTAGACGTATACAGAACTATGCCTATTTTCAGACCGAACGATAAGGACGACGATGATGACGAAAATTTATCACGAGATATTATTATGCTAGCCGATATTTTACAAATTAATAACTGGCTAGAGCGTACCGAATGATCTTTATATAGGCTTAATAGAATGCTAGTTCTACAATGTGTGTGATGTAATGAAAGTATCTTTACTTATCAAAAGGACGTATTTCCTGAGAAATGAATACCTCTTGTACCTACGCGGGTACAAACTATCCACGAAGTATATATAGCGTCTCGAGTCTCGCCGTAGGACGGGCGCTTTGCTTTAGTCCTTAACACGTTGAATGCCACGCCAGTTTTACAGGGATTACCCGTGACGCCACGATGAATTTTCTACTATGCAATCGCCGGTCACCGGTGGCCCCCGTGGCGCCATAGCCAAGTTAAGTGTCGGCCACCGGTGACCCCCATGGCATTCAACGTGTTGACGCAGTTTCAAGAAATTGGTATCGACATGCGTCAAGTTCGAGTTATAAGTTGTGAGGTACTTTTTTTTAATTCTTGCACGACAGTTCGAAAACGGCTGAAGGTGTGTCAAAAATATTTCAGTTCTTTTAACTTTTAGAGTCCGGGGGTGGTCGATAAATCAACCGCAGTTAAGTCGGGGCCTCCAAATAGGAAATTTATTGATTTTATTTATAAATTCCACGTCTAAAAAAAAGTTGATTTTAACTGAAATTTCCCGGGACTTAAAAGGTTAAAAAGGTCTATCGAAGGTGTAAAATTGTCTATCGAACAAATTTTTTTTAAGAAAATCTTTACTAATATTATCTAGAACATCTTTACTTAGTTACTAATATTATTTAGAATATCTTTACTAAGTTAATATTTTTAATTTTTAACAACAGCAGAACTTTCGATATTGGTCCGAAAACAATCCACACGATCTCAATGAAAAACCTCTCCATTCAGTAAAAGTAACAGTTTTGTGCTTAATGTCATCTCGCGCCTTGATCGGACCTTACTTTTTTGAGAATGAAAACGGTAATACGGTGACAGTAAACTCTAGTAGATAAGCTATGGGGGTTCGAGCACAGTTTTCCGGACGGGTTGCCTACTTTCAGGGGAAAAATGGCGGGAAATTTGAATTTAGCGGAAGTGCGACAGTTTTCCGGACGGGTTGCCTACTTTCAGGGGCAAAATGGCGGGAAATTTGAATTTAGCGGAAGTGCGCATGCGCCGTGGCGGGAAATTTGAATTCGCGCATCACGTGACCCAGCGGAGCTCTGTGATTGGTCGAACCCCCACTCCTCGACCCAATGGAGCTCTGTCATTGGTTGAACCCCCACCAGATGGCGCCACTGTCGACGCTAGGTGTCGCCACCGTAGGCGGTGGCTATTTTGAATTTTACTCCGATAGAGCTCTGCCATTGGTTGAACCCCCACTCCTCGGTCTACACTATCAACGCCAGGTGGCGCCATTATCGACGCTAGGTGTCGCCACCGTAGGCGGCGACCATTTTGAATGTTCCTCCAACGGAGCTCTGTCATTGGTCGAACCCCCACTCCTCGACCCAACGGAGCTCTGACATTGGTTGAACTCCAACTCCTCGACCCCCACCAGATGGCGCCACCGTCGGCGGCGGCCATTTTGAAGTGCTCATGCGCCGTGGCGGGGAAATTTGAATGATACTCCTCCTCGACTCCCAACATCAACGCCAGGTGGCACCACTGTCGGCGGGTAGTCAACGCCAGGTATCTTGCTACTGCGCGTCCGATGACGTCATCGTTTCTCGTGCAGGTTCCGACAGGCGCGTGCAGGTTCAGACTTGCACCGCGCTACTGCGCAGTTTCGACCGCATCGCATTCCTGAGTGATGACGTCATAGCATCGCTACTGCGCAGTTGACCGGCCTTTGAATGCATGGAGGTTTGGGCTTGCTCCGCGCTGCTGCGCAGTTTCGACCCCGTCGCATTCCTGAGCGATGACGTCATAGCATCGCTACTGCGCAGTTGACCGACCTTGGAATGCGTGCAGGTTCAGACCGTGACCCAACGGAGCTCTGCCATTGGTCGAGCCCCCACTCCCAAACCCCCACCAGATGTCGCCACCGTCGGCGGCAGCCATATTGAATTTTACCCCAACAGAGCTCCGCCATTGGTCGAACCCCCACCCACGGAGTTCCACCATTGGTTGAACCCCCACCCACGGAGTTCCACCATTGGTTGAACCCCCACCCACGGAGCTCCACCATTGGTCGAACCCACACTCCCCTACCCCCGCCAGGTGTCGCCACCGTCGGTGGCAGGCCATTTTGAATTTTACCCCAAAAGAGCTCCGCCATTGGTCGAACCCCCACTCCCCAGGTCTCGCTCGTAACACCATCAGGCAGACCTCCACCTCGCTCGCAGCACCATCTCGACGACGCTCGTAACGCCATCTGGCGGACCCCCACTTCGCTCGCAGTGCCATCTCGATGACCTCCCCACTTTGGTTTTGGTTGAACCCCCACTCCCCGACCTTACTCGCTCGCAGCGCCATCTCGCTGTCTCCGGTAGAGCCATCTCGCGGACTCCGATCTCGCTCGCAGCGCTATCTCGCGGATTCAGACCTCACCTGTAGCGCCATCTCGCGGGCCTCTCGCAGCACACTTTCCCGCGTGCATCATCATCATCATCATCTCGCAACGCTACGGTCTACTCCCTCACCCCTTCCCCACCCGCGAGCGACGGAGCTCTAACTTTCCAACGGAGATCTAACTTACCGCAAAAATTGTGGGTAAATTTGAATTTTGTGCGCCGCGTGCACGGAGCTCCGTCATTGGTCGAACCCCCACCCCCGACCTCACTCGCAACTTCCCGTACACACACACACACACTCACGTCATCGAACGCGTTCGAGAGGTGCCGAACGACAAAAATTTATTCGACTCGAAAATTTCAACGCCACTGCCGAGTTCCGAGCGTTGTACCTTATCGCTGTACAGTTTCACACGCTATTTTCGAGCGATGACATCATAGCTTATCTATCTGATCAAATTTCAACGCTACTGAGCAGTTCCGAGCGTCGTACCTTATCGCTGTGCAGTTTCACACGCTATTTCCGAGCGATGACGTCATGCCTTATCGCATCGCTACTGCGCAGTTGACAGACCTTGGAATGCATGCAGGTTCAGACTTGCTCCGCGCTACTGTACAGTTTCGACTGATCCGCGCGCGTCACATTCCTGAGCGATGACGCCATAGCATCGCTACTGCGCAGTTGACCGACCTTGGAATGCGTGCAGGTTCGGACTTGCTCCGCGCTACTGTACAGTTTCGACTGATCCGCGCGCGTCACATTCCTGAGCGATGACGTCATAGCTTCTCGACAGGCACGAACACGTTTACCCCCACCACCACCACAACGTCTTTGCTTAAATAAGAGGATGTTATCGGAATCATGGTGACGTCATGCGTGCAGGTTCAGACTTGCTGCTACGTATTAAAGCATTTCTTCTTCTTCTTCTTCCGTTAACTATTCTACCATCGGGGAATCGTAGTTTAAATAATGAGCCAACATTTTATTCTTTTACCTTTATTGCTAAAAAAAAAATTAGGCTTTTCGACAATAAATGCAATCCTTGATCATGGGTCGTGGACCGCCTCTGCCTCTCGGCACCCGGTGATGTATGCGACATCGACGATTTTGAGCGGAAATATCTCAAAAACCGTTCCATGGATGGGCATTTCATCTGATACATTTTTTATTAGTCTCAATAAACTCTATAAATTTTATGAGAATATAGTATGAAAATCCGCAAAGCAGTTTCTGTTAAGTGCAAAACATAGTCTTACATTGCATTTTCTGCAAAATACTTGTGTCTGACCTGATTTGCAGTTTCTACATCTACCTTTTTGTCCATATATGGGAAAATGGTCTAACTTATCAAGACTGCAGTCATTTTCGGGTCTTGATACAATCGCATTTGTCAGGTTCACGAAGCAGTCGAAACCCCTCCTGTATCTGCCCTCGTTGAGCTCCCGGTCCTTGTCGATGACAACGAATCCGTACTTGTCGGCATTCCAGCAAGCAGAGCATATGTCCTTGAACTTCGCGTAAGGCATATCCGTGTTCACGTGATCGTCGTAAACGTGTCGGAGATTCATGTCATCCTGCCGGAAGAGCACCAGCAGGTTGACGTTATCGCGCACCAGGTGTTTGGGAATACGAGCGTACGTCTGACAGAGGTAGAAGCAGTCGACATCCCTGTGTCGACCCATGCAGAAAAAGGCTCTGATATTGTCTTGATTCTCGCAAGCGATATCGTCGAAGATCATTATCGAGTTTGGACGTGTCTCTTCCGGCGACATCACCTGCTCGTGCTCGTTGAAAGCAAGATACTCGACACCGTCCACCGAATCGAGCACTTTTTCCAGGAACCTGTACTTGGGCTGATTGAGCGATTTCGAGTAGACGTATACGTTCTCGAATCTCAGTCCATCGGGGTGTGTCACGAGGGTGAGCAGCGCGTTCGTCTTGCCGCAATTGGATGGCCCGCAAAACACTGCCCGCACGCTATTTGGCAGCATATCACCGTGCTACTTCATCTTCTTCTCGGCACTCCGTTGCGCGAGCTCATCAAAGTTCACCACGGGCAGCCTCGTAGACTGTTGGTCGAATCGTAGTTCTGTCATGACTGGTGCGAGGGCTATAAGTTGCGCGTTTATATAGATTGATCATTCAGTTACACCCTGGATTTAAATCAAAATTTTAAGATGTATCTCTGAGGATACACCGAAGATATATTTCTGAGGATACACCCCAGATGTATCTCTGAGGATACACCGCAGATGTATCTCTGAGGATACACCCCAGATGTATCTCTGAGGATACACCCCAGATGTATCTCTGAGGATACACCCCAGATGTATCTCTGAGGATACACCCCAAATGTATCTCTGAGGATACACCCCAGATGTATCTCTGAGGATACACCCCAGATGTATCTCTGAGGATACACCCCAGATATATCTCTGATGTTCTCCACGAGGAAGAACTCGCCACGGTCAAACATCCCGACGTCTACCTCGTGGAGCGGGTGCTCAAGAGATGCGGAAATAGATCAGAAGGGGTTTTGACTGCTTCGTGAACCTGATAAATATGCAGTGATTGTTGAAGTGTTGATCAGTTGACTCTTGCATCCGATCACGTCAACATGCACAGTGAGATACGCAAGGAGAAGGACGTTTTACGTCAAATCGTGAAAGCCAGTGACGCGATTCGACGAAAGCATCGAATGATAAAAATGGGCAGAGAGAGGACCGAGCGCGTGATGAGTGAAGTCTTCAAACCTATGGTGACTCCCCTGGAGAAATTGATTCGGTCCGTGGCACCCGTTAAGACTGAACCGAAGCAGGAGAAGGAGGAGCCGCTGTCGGAGGAAGACGATGTATCCTTCCGGACGATAACGGGTGACGTTGAGGAGGAGGAGGAGGTGGAGGAGGAGGAGGAGGAGGAGGAGGAGGAGGAGGAGGATGAGGAGGTGGTGGAGGATGAAGAGGAAGACTTGGGGAAGCTGGAAAAGAAAGATCAGGACACGATTTACGGTGTGCGCGAGCTACCCGGAGGGCGGTTGATGATTGGCAATTCTCCGATAGTCTTCGAACGTAATCTCATTCGCGTGGGTGACGTAGTTTATCCTAACACCAGAGGTCTGATCGAGTTACTGCTCAAGAAGACGCCCGACGAGACCCTCGTGAGTCGGGATGATCTGAACAATTATGGAAAAATCATCCTTGCGACGAATGCGCACAGAAAGTATTATACCGAGAGTGGACTGATACGCGATAGCAAGAGCATCAAGTTCAACAGCATTATCGCGAGAGCTATCGGTTACCACGCTGAGTCGCCGAAACGCGGAGGAGCGAGACTGCCACGATACATGGTCGCCGAGAGTGGCAAACGTGTGGATTACACGTACTGGGATGATCCCAACGAACTCGTGGATCGCCTTCGTCTGCTGCTGGCGTCTCAGGCTGCCGGTAACTCTGGTCACTCCAACGAAATTATATCCATCATCGAGGAATTGCGTGAAGCCGACATCATTTATTAGTGGGATCGCACGATGTCTCTTCGTTAGTACCACCATGAGCGCATCGACGTGTTCGGACGAGAAACTCACCACGGTCAAACATCCCGACATCTACCTCGTGGAGCGGGTGCTCAAGAGACGCGGAAATAGACTATTTGTAAAGTGGTTGGGTTTCAATGATTCACACAACAGTTGGACAAATAAATGATTCGTTTATTCCTCCACACACACAAGTCCACGTTTATATTCATTTATAGGGGTGAGAGGCGCCACGCGTCACTCTCCTGGCAAATACGAGGAGAATTTTCGAATGGAGTAGAGCAATCGATTGGAAGTCTTTAGTGCTGCAGTACTTGAGGGCTCTCTCTCGTAATGCCGCTTAGTTTTACTTAAGTATATTCACACCTATATTTACATTTGTAATCCTACCTATATTTACAGTCGTAACCCTATTCCATATACACACCTATATTAACACGTCCACATCCATATTTACATCAGTTATTCTGCAGTGGCCCCAAGGTAGAGTGTCCGTGGTGTCGGGCTGCAGGCACCTCTTATCGTCGTGCGGACTTAGCGCGAGTTTGGTCTGCTGCACAGTCTGCACTTCGTGTAGCCTCGATCGAAAGAGGTACTGCGAGCGATATTGTGTTGTGTTTTGCCTCAAGCAGGCGACGTAGTCCTCGAAATCTATGGTTCTCGCGAGCACCGACGTCTTAACGCCCTTGGCCTTCTTCATGCGGTCCTCGCCGTTGACCCGCACACTGTACATTTTACTGCGGAGTCCGACGAATTCCGTCATGATCTGACCGTTGCACTCGTCCTTCATGAGGCCGACCACCTTCTTGTTCACCAGCGGCATCTCGAAGGCGTTCTCGATGGGGTAGTCGGACGTGTCGGATCGCCCAATGTGACGCTTCATCACGTCGTAGACGTCCCCACCTCGCACTTCGTAGATGAGGCTATCGGTGTCAGTGTAGAGCAACTTGCAATTGCTCTCGAAGGTCGGTATCATGAAGTCGTAGTGAAACTCGTAAACACAAGTTTTCGACAAGTCGAGTACGCAGAACCCCACGTAGATCGGCTTATTCAGCAAAACCTCGATCTTGTTGAGCTGCACGGCTACGAGGTTTTCTGCGAAAACGACTCGGTTGTGGAAGTTGGGCTTGGCGACGAGTGCTTCGGCACCGTATCTGCCCTTCCACTTGGTTACGAGTTTGACGTCAACACGTTTGCGCACGTTCTCCATCGTCTTACCGAACACCGCGTTGTTCATGAGTTTGAACAAGTTCTTCTCAAACTCATTACGGGCTCGTTTCCTCATACCGCTATTTAGATCTATATAGCTCTTGAGCCACGGTGACTGGTCGAACTTCAGGGCTCTGTGGATGTTGGTGAGCCGTAGACCGTGCTCGAGAGCTTGCCTGAGGTTGCGGTAGTGGATGACGTAACGCGATTTCGAGTACAACGTCGTTAGAAGCTTGGACTCCTTCGAGCCCGGTGGCTTCATCTGCTCGGGACACAGCGGCAGGTCTCGGTGGGCGTCGTGGATGGCTTCTGGATAGTCCAAGTCCACCTCCAGTATGTATCCGATGGGCGAGTCGTCGGGCACATTCCACTGGAAGTCGTCGTTGAGGTTCTCCACCCACTCGAAGCCACCGTACGGGAGATGTTGCGTCATCGCCCAGCCGTACAAGTTGTTCACATCGAAGTACATGAGGTACTTCGTCTCCTCTTCGGGATTGTAGTCCCTCATGTACGCGTTGTTGGCTCGGGCGTAACGGTTGCTGCACTGACTGACACCGCCTCGGATGCCCCGTTCGACGAACATGAGCATGTCAATATCGGTGAGCAGTTGCAGCTCGATTGCGGTGTACTTCAGCATGGCGTCCCACGTGAGGCCGGGTGTGGTGTAGTAATGGGCTGGATCCAAACCGTACGCTTCGATGCAGTTGTCACGAAAGTTTTCGAAAACGTCGGCCAGCAGCAGGACGTCGGTCTTGAGGTAGAGGTCCGCGTACTCGCCCAAAGTTTTCACGTTGAATTCTCGCCAGATCTTCTGGGCGTGTTCGTAGTCCTCGTCGGAAATGTCGCAGCCGTTGAGACGGCTGTGAAATTGCTGCTTGGTCGGCAACTCCGTCGCATCCAGTTTGTCCCACGCGTCGAGGAACTCGTAGGGAAAGACCCCTTTCCGCCTCAGCAATGCAAACTGCTCGGCTCGGATCTGTGGAAACTGGCTCTTGGTGATTGGCGCCTCCGCGAGGTAAGACGCCAACTTCTCCAGCGACGATGCCATGAACCGGAAGGAGTCGATGAATCGAAGAGCGATGTCGCTGCCCTTCAGATGTTTCGTGAACGAAACGTATCGCTCCATGTTCAATGGCAAGAGGTCGATCCGGCCGTCGAAGCAGGTAGATATCTCCTTGATGATGAGGTGGCTGTCGTAGCCGCTGAGATTGTGGAAGACTACGGGAATGGTGCGCGAATCTTGATAATTCAGGTTACAGTCCTGGTGCGCTGCACCCCTGTATCTGCCGGTGAGATGGCAGTGGTCCCGAACTCTCTTCACATCCAGCAGCGACTCCCCGCAAATGTGACACTTCTCGGCGCTGTGGAAAGCCCTCTCCTGTTCCTCCGTGAGCGGTTGCATGGGTATGGTGTTCTTGAGGACTCCTTCAACCTGCTCGACCAGTTCAGAAAGTTTGCGCGCGAACCATTCAGCAGGTTTCGGGCCGCGAAAGCTGTTGTAGTGCGACAGCGTGTCGTCGTAGCTACACCTCACGTAGTAGCCCACGCTGAACGGTTCGTGCACTTGACAAACTCTCGTCTTGCTCGTCTGCTGCAGGTCGACGTTCTTCAGGAGACACTCGAAATCTGCGTAGACGACAAACGGCACCCTTTCCTTGAAGTTGAAGTTCTTGAACTTCAAGATGCTGTGCATCGGTGCAGGCATCTTGACCTTACACCGATTCACCTGGACACAGTCGACTTCGTGGGCTTCCAGCTTTTCAGTACTCAGGAAGTAATGTAGGCAGCGATCACAGATGTACTTCTTCACCTTTGTTCTTGAAAGTTGTGCGCTGACCAGCCGAGAGAGGTCCTTTATCCACACATAGTGGTAAATGATGGGAGTGTCGTCATCCTCGTTCGCCGCCTCCACCTCCTCCTCCTCATCCTCGTCGACGTATCGATCTTGAATCATGAGGAGATTCACATGTTTGGTCTTCTTGTGCGAGGTGACGTGGATGGGTGCGACCGAAAATTTTTCTTTGCGCTTCAGCAGAACGTAGATGTTGATTGAGAGTTCATTCTGCTTCTCAAACTTCGGGACCTCTCTCGGCGTCACTGGGAAGTCTATGCCCGCAAAGTTCAACTCGTTTTCGTACGGCTTGTACACTGACACGCGGTTGGGATTACGATCAACGGGATGCAGTGCAGAAAGGAGCGCCCACTTGAAACACTGGTTGTCAGTATTTTTCACGTTAACACAGGCCTCCTTCCTCTTGATAAACCCGGGAAGTTCCAGGTAGGAGCTGCCTCTCATCGGGTTGTACCGGTTCACGTTTACAGTCAAGTTGATGACGACTCGCAACGTCCAACCCGAGTCTCGCTCCTGGAATTCCTCCATTTGCCGGAGAATGGGGTCCCGCACATTGTCGACGAACCACTGTCTCAAATCGGTGGTCTGCAGGATTGGGACGTTCTTCGTGGCGAAGGTCTTCAGTTCGACGATCTCTTCGTCATTCTTGAAGATGCTGTACTCGCCCTCCAGTACAGCATTCACCTTCAAGGCGTTCTCCCTCTTGAGCGCGTTCTTGATGCGCGGTGTGAAGAGGGCTTGGGCGTCCTGCAGGAAGGCGGTGGGATCCAGATTTCGCAGGTTTACGATCACACCCGTGCGGATGCGTCCGTCGAACGCCGACTGGAGATCCTCCCACGAGACGCGTCTCTGTTCACGTTGACCAAGACGTCCACCTCTCACGAGCAAGCTCTTGAGTTTTCGATTATAACTCTTCACCTGGCGAATGGTGGCCAGGTATCGTTGTTTATCGGCGACCGATGTCCCCTCTCGGCGCATCAATCGTCCGAGTAGGCGTAAACTCTCGGTCCCACGTCGGATCCATTGCGTGATCTCGATGGGATCAACTCTTTTGCGATCGATCAGCTCGAAAGCCTGTCGATGGATGTTCACAATATTCCGGCACTGTTCCGAAGACATGTCGTTTCGTGAGCACGATGTGACTAATGACGTGAGCGCGGTGACGCGCGCTATTTAAGCAAAGACGTTGTGGTGGTGGTGGGGGTAAACGTGTTCGTGCCTGTCGAGAAGCTATGACGTCATCACTCAGGAATGTGACGGGGTCGAAACTGTATAGTAGCGCGGAGCAAGTCTGAACCTGCACGCGCCTGTCGGAACCTGTACAGTAGCGATGCTATGACGTCATCGGACGCGGTCGAAACTGTACAGCAGCGCGGAGCAAATCCGAACCTGCACGAGAAACGATGACGTCATCGGACGCGCAGTAGCAAGATACCTGGCGTTGACTACCCGCCGACAGTGGTGCCACCTGGCGTTGATGGTGGGAGTCGAGGAGGAGTATCATTCAAATTTCCCCGCCACGGCGCATGAGCACTTCAAAATGGCCGCCGACGACGGTGGCGCCATCTGGTGGGGGTCGAGGAGTTGGGGTTCAACCAATGTCAGAGCTCCGTTGGGTCGAGGAGTGGGGGTTCGACCAATCACAGAGCTCTGTTGGAGGAACATTCAAAATGGTCGCCGCCTACGGTGGCGACACCTAGCGTCGACAGTGGCGCCATCTGGTGGGGGTCGAGGAGTGGGGGTTCAACCAATGGCAGAGCTCTATCGGAGTAAAATTCAAAATGGCCACCGCCTACGGTGGCGACACCTAGCGTCGACAGTGGCGCCATCTGGTGGGGGTCGAGGAGTGGGGGTTCAACCAATGACAGAGCTCCATTGGGTCCCGCCATTTTGCCCCTGAAAGTAGGCAACCCGTCCGGAAAACTGTCGCACTTCCGCTAAATTCAAATTTCCCGCCATTTTGCCCCTCAAAGTAGGCAACCCGTCCGGAAAACTGTGCTCGAACCCCCATAGCTTATCTACTAACTCTGAACGCTCTATGCTAACATGCTGGTTACTTTTGGTCTGCCTGGAATCGATGAATATGATTCTGATGATGAAACACTCTTCCAGAAAGATGGTGCAACAAGACATACCGCCAATGTTTCAATAGATTTGCTTAGACTCGCTTTTCCTGGTCGTCTCATCAGCAGAAATGGCGATATTCCATGGCCTACCCGTTCACCACATTTGACGGCTCCAGACTTTTTCTTTCGGGGTTACCTCAAGTCCAAAGTATTTAAAGAAAACCCTCCTAGAACCAGAGAATATTTGAAAGTGCGAATTTGACAAGAAATAATAGTATCTTATGTCATTAGGCGGAAATCCAAAGTTTTTTTAGTCTGTGTTTAATTAGGTCGTAGCACGAGGCATGGTGCCTCGTGTTACGACCTAAACACAGTCTTAAAAATCCGAGGATTTTAGCCGCGAATGACATTACTATTTTTTCTCACGAATTCCCATTTCTCAAAATACACGGCTCGTAAGAACGCAGCGCACTCTTCTGAAGCCAACTCTAACTACAGCACCGTTCCAAGCACTACCAAAGTAAAATGTCAGGGAAATTCAAATACTTGCGTTATCCACGGGACATACTGTATACATTTATCAAGTACCTACTTCAAGCATGGACGAGTTACTTATTTTATTGTTTAATTTTCCATTTATATTAAATTTTCAAAGCATTTCCATTCAAAATTATTATTTTATTTAAAATTCTAATATTTAGTGACACTATCTTTTGTATTTGGTACGAATAATTGATTTCGTGAATTTTTTTGTTTCAAAGATACGAGATATTTTTTTTTTGTAAATAGTAATCTCCAAAAAAGATTAGAAATCAATTAAGATCGCCATGTTCAGGATTTATATATAAAAAATAAAAGGCATCATTTGAAAGGAAAATTATTGGTAATCAAATGTTACTAAAAATTCGACGACAACAAATTTATAAACAAATTTTCATGAAAAAGAACTTGCCGCGTTTAATTTTTCATATTTTTTCCATTATATACTGGTGGTATCATATAAGTGTATGAATTTATTTAAAATCATAAGTGTGCATAAACATCGAATATAATTTTCTGTCTGAATTTTTTATTTTGAAGGAAAAAAACGCGGCGTTCTTTTTTATGAACATTGTTTTTTATAAATTTTTTGTCGTCGATTTTTTTTAGTAACTTGATTTAGAATAATTTTCCTTTCAAATGATGCCTTTTATTTTTTATATATAAATCTTGAACATGGCGATCATAATTGATTTCTAATCTTATTTTTGGAGAGTATTTTACGTATCAATTTTGTTGGCACTGAATGAACATGCCGCCTTTTTTTTACAGAGAATCTGTTTTTGTGACAAGATTTCACTCCTTTTTGGAATTTATTCATGAGGAGAATATGTACATGTAGGAGAATAGCTTTTTATTACCACAAAATTAAAGTCTCACATTTTATACCGATACGAGTCAATTAATTATAACCACGTTACTTTTGATTTATTCTCGTGATATTTTGAAATGACTTTATAATTAATGTTTCGATAATATATTAGGTTGTAACATAAATTTGGAATAACGTTTTTGACGTTGAGTCGACATTGTTCTAAACGGCGTAACTTTTTAACAACGAACCACAGCAAAACAGTTTATACCTTTAAACAACCGCAAGAAAACGAGCTTTCAAATGAGGTATAAAATGTCACTGAATTTGCTTTACACACCTGAAAAAACAAGAATTATTCCAAATTTATGTTACAACCTAATATATATTTTCCCCAGAACAATTCGTTCGTGAAAGGATTGCCATAAATAACTGCCGTATGTCCGCGGGCAAACCGATCAAAGTCATACCTATAGCCGATACCTTGACATTTGACTTCGGCAGTCGGTAAGGTATAAATAATCCGATAGTCGATAATATAGTCATGTCATTTCCTTCTTTTTTTTAAGCTATTTTGACAGCTTGATACATTTACTGTCACCATATGAAACGAGCAATTGAACATATACAGGGTGTAACAAAATAAGTGTAAAACATTTCAGGGGGTGATTCCTCATCGAAAAAGGGATAGGGTATTTCATATAAAGAAACTTCATTTGAGCATCTCTTGTTAACATACATAAATTTTAGGGGTTCCTTTTTTCACCCCTTACAACCATGGGGTAAACCAAATAATTTACTGGCTAAGTGTCTTTTTGATAGTAGAAAATGTCACGTTAATTTCAATTTTGTAACTTTTTTAGTGTTTGTGAAAAAAATTGTAAAACAAATTTTATGTACCCCCTTTAAGTGGCTGTATCTTAACAAGGGATGCTCAAATGAAGTTTCTTTATATGAAAGACCCTATCCCTTTTTCGATGAGGAATCACCCCCTGAAATGTTTTACACTTATTTTGTTACACCCTGTATAATCGGCATGAAACCATAATATATGTTATTGCATGGAAATAATTGCAGTAATGGAAATGCTCGCTATCATTTCCTGAATTCAAGGAAAAAGAAAAAATATTTTTAAAGTAATTAGGAAAGGAGATACAGGCATTTGAAGTCATACACATATATTCTCTCACATACATTTGATGGCGTATGCGTGTGGTCGCATTTGTGTACGCATTTCCGATCATCGCCGAACAGTCGACGATGAAAGCCGGAATATATCTCATGCATTCAATGGCGCGTGTGTGTGTTTGATCGCATCTATGTATACACATTTCCGATCATGGCCGACTATCGCCAAAGATTACCGGAATTCTTGTGACATTTTGACATATAGATATCGGCCGAGAAATCTAAAATTCTCGAGTTTTAGGCGGGAGGGGCGTGGCTTCACGTTGTTAAGGATGAATCTCTGTTAATATGTAACTTATAAAATTTATTCTGGTCTCTATCAATAGAGAATAATCAATTTATATGGCGTAACTAAGCATAGTTTTGGTTATAACCATATATTTATTGAGAAAATTCGATGTAAAAATTGAAGGCGAAGGGGGCAGACATTTTTCCTGTAGATACACGGGTGCTGCGATGTTGAACGGACATGCCGCAAGGCACTGCCGTGTCTCTTGATAAGTAATGAGTGCAATAGTGTTTAGTGAAGTTTTTTTTTTACACCGAAGGTGTTTTTGGGGTGATATTCTTTAACACCAGCCAATAAAGGATCGCTATTGGCTGACATCGCAAGAAAAGGTGCCGAAGCGAGTTGCTATTAGCTAATATAGGCCAGTCGATAAGTGCATTAATAGCGGGGGCAAATCCGGACAAGCTGGAATAAATTGTAATCTGTTTTCCTTTGACCAACAAGATACCTATTAATTTTGCATCCTAAAACAGGCCCGGATTTAGCTGCTATGCTGAAAAAAAGGAATTGTTTCTTAATATTAACAAATGTCTCGATTAGTATCAATTTTATAGCAAAATATGTAATTACCCGAGTCGTCAAATTGAACCTGAGTAGAATCTAAACCTCCTCAGTAGGAGGTAAAGGATGAAACCAGGTCTTAAATTACATTGAAAACTAGGCCCTGCTTAACACCTACAACGTCGAGTTATTTCCCGAATCCGAGGTTTAAGGAGGAAATAAGGGGGTGCAATTTTCAGTGAAATACACCCTACTCGAGTCGAAATTTAAATTATAATTTGTGAATCTCAGGATCCTCACTGAGGGATTGCAAAAAAGGGAACGCACGCAGTGCCTTTATATTGCTTTATATTGCATCATATATGAAAAAAAAAACCGACACCACTAGGTTATACCCTACCGGGACTCGAACCTGCGATCTTTAAGGACGAGCTGCTTCGAAACTGGGAATGCTTTCGCACTCTACCAATTGAGCCACCGACTCTTCGAGTGGTGTTGGTCGACTCCAGTCATATATAGAAACCGAACATGACAGTGACTGCTCTCGAAGGTTCTTCTCATTAAAATTTTATAAAATAATTTGATACTTTCTTTTTCAAAACAATAGCGATTATGATAATTAATCATTCATTATTTATGGAATAATTCGGTACAATTTGCACTGTTTGAAATATCATTATTATATTAATTTTGTTATTTTTTAATTTAAAAATCTTATGAAGACACAGTGCATTTACAATAAATTTACGAAGTGTTTGCACGTTCGTTTCCGTACGTTGTGTAAAATAAATTTTACAATTTCGTAATGAAAAAAAAACACTGCAGGGGGATCGAACCCGGGCCCTTGAGCATGCGAGTCCAGCACGCTACCAGTGTAGCCATACTCGGTTGCTTAACAACTGATAAAATAAACTTGCCGATAAGGTACGCAACTATTTTATTAAAGCTATAAGAGAATGTCATTGTATGCTTCCGGTATGTCACTACATTGGTCAACACTTCGGTATCACTCAAGAAGTTCAAATTGCGGAGGTTTTTCAGGCCACAGGTGATCGATTCACTTATGCGACCACGAAATGTGTATGCAAAGTTCAGGTGACCGACAATATTTTGGCTGTACCAGTACAATCTTTACACACTGTGTGTGTCTTTATGAACATTGGAGACAATGAAGTATATATTGGCATACCGGTAAACGATAAAGAGTTGGAATAAATTGAATACAAAATTTTGCCTGCCGAAATACTGTGTATTCTCTATAGTTCTAATAAATGTTGGGCGAATATATATTGGGATTAAAATTAATAAATAATAATGATTGATTATTTGTCTATGCCTAAGTTTTTAATGTAGTAATTCATGTTGTAAACAATTTTTGGAAATAAAGTTTGGTTTCAGTGAAATTTAGGATAAATAGATTTTGTCATTCTTCTTATAAAATATTCTTTTATTAGTGATCAAAAAAGGAAAGCAGAAAGTGGGGAATACTCTTCTAATTACTCTAATTACGGTTTTATGAATTTTTCACGAAAAAAGTTCAAGATTTCTTAAATAAAGCGAAAAAATTATCATTCACTACATCGTAGAGGAGTTATAGGCTTAATATATATATATAGGTGATATTTGCAAGAGGTAAAAGATGATTGCTGAAATTTAGGCGGAAAAGTATGGTAGCAGGAGGTAGTAGGACCTCTAGGCGGAAATCAGGAGGAAAAATAGAATGTAGGGTTTTCAGGAGGAACTTAGGCGTTCTAGGGGGTAAGCAGGTCCAAATAGACGACTCGGGTATCAAAATGAAAGAAGAGTAGATACTCTATTAAAAACGTTATGTACATTTTTTGTACGACTACCTGTTGGCGTTGAACTTTCGAAACTTGGATAAGTCAATGAGCACTTAATAATTTTCTTATTGTAGGCACTCTTAAACACATTCAATTACTTTTTGGTGATATACATTTTTATTTGGTAAAGAAATCATGTCACATACTCTTGTATTTGCTTCCACACCACCTAGAGGTAAAATACCCGGCGCGTTTTTTTTTAAAGTGGTCTCCCCAATAGGCCTAATCCACTATGCCACCATCTTAGATAACTAAGTTTCTTTTGAGGTGTAGGCTCATCAGAGTTTGTTCGCCTTTTTGATGTTACTGGTTGTTCAGTATAACCCTCAATATCATCCTGAATGTCTTCAACATCTGTCTCATATTCCGGATCTGGTTCATAATGTGCAGAATATTCTATTGATTGGTTTAGATTTCTTTCTATATCGATAGGGAAATTCTCCTCGTTGTTTTCGTCATCTAATTCAACCACTTCCAAACTATTCGAACAAGATTTGCCCTGGCAAAATGCACACAGTACTGAGAAATACAAACCTGCTTTGCGACAGCTACAAACTGCATTACAACCTTTAGCGCATTTACAAGAAATAAGTTTCAGTAATTTTTGGGGAGCTGCGTCTTGTAAAGCAGCAATGAGCATTAACCCATTTTTTGAATTTTTCCATCCCCAATCTAAAGCTGATTTGTCATGTCCATACTATAGCTCTACGTGATGGTAAATACGGAAGAAGTGCAAGCGAGCTGCATCTTTGGTTGGCGGTAATGATGCTAGGTTTGATAAGTTTTTGGTGATAGATAGTACGAAACACTGGTATCTATATTTATTTAATGAGTCGTATTTTTTTGATCCATACAGATAAAGAAGAAATTGTTCTCCAACTTTGTCTATATCCGCTGGGGATGCGTTTGTGTATTTAAATATTTGTACAGCTTTTTGTAATTTTTTTTCTTTCTGTACCTAAAACTTTAACGAATTTCATTTTTCCCTGCCTGTATAGTGCGGATATAGTATCGCAGCCACTAAATGCGTGTAAAATATAATGTTGTCCATAATTGAAGCATCCAAATTCATATTATGGAGTGCATACATTCTACTTTGTGACTTTCCCTTGCCTGGCTTTAGAAAATAAATATAAGAGCGAGACCCATTTAAGGCGGTAAGAATTACCACTAAATCGGTATCTTCGCCAATTATAATTACCGTTTTATAGTGATTTGATTCTTCAATTGCAGTGTTGACAATTAATGTATCAGCATCTTCATCAGCCTGCTTGACTCTGAAATCTTCGTTCGTCAAACGGTTACAAATCATTGAAATTATTCGACATTTATTCCTCTCATTTGACAAGAATTTTCCCTGAGACACAGTGGCCGTAATTTTTTCATCAAAATGAATTTCCGGTGATGATTTCCGGAGGCTCGATCGGGAAAGCCCGATTTTCCCCGTCTAGATGTTTACATCCGACATTCCTTGACTAGGTGCTTACAGGGTTAGTGACCTTGAGTTAAACATTCCGTATACAATAGGAGTAGGGTTGGCCAAGAGAAAATAAATATAAATGCAATCATGAAAGCATAATAGCAGTTGCTTGCTTTTAAATATGCCTAGAATAAAGAAAATTATAAATGCCTATAATATATTCAGCTTTTGATGCCCATATAATTTCGAACCAAATAGTCGCACGGAAAAAACACAGAACATTTTTTATAGATAATTTCATTTACTTTAATTTTGGTAACTACATATTTTGCTCTAAAGTTTATAGAAATCGAGTTATTGACAAATAATGAAGAAAAAACATTTGTTTAGCCCCTTTTCTTAAGATGGCGGCTAAATCCGGGCTTTCTGGGGGGTGCAAATTTAATACATGCTTTTTAACACCAAATCAAACAAATTAAAATTATTTCCAGCTTGTCCGAAATTGCTTCCGTTATCAGCTATTTTATACGACTTGGCAACTGGCCTAACGCTGATCCCTGTCAATTTAAACTAGCCATGCGTATTTCAGCGGCACTTAAATTTACATCCAGTATATGATCCTGCTTTATAGTAAGATATGATTATATCCATGTAAGAATTGATGATCATCAATCATCAATCAGCCCAGTATTGAGCCAGTATCGGCAAATGAGACTCGATATTGGCACAACACTCCATAGTCAATACTGGGCGAATATTCTTAGTGATCAGATCGAGCAGACGCTGGTTATTAAAGCTGGTTTGATACTAAGTTTCAAGATTGGTCTGGTATTGGTTTCAAGTATTGGCACGATATTGCAGTTTAACACTGGCGGGACAGTCCTATCCTAGTATTGGCCGAATACCCTTAGTGATCAGAATAAGACAATATTGGTTGTTAAGGCTGACTCGATACTAACTTTCGAGATTTCCGTGAAGAAATTCTTTTAAGGCTCTAATAAAGACCTGATCATTTAATTTTATTCATAATTAGGCCCCGACGAGCAAAAATAATAATGGCCCTAAGAGGAATAAGAAAAAAATCAGGTTGGATTCGAACCCTTGACATTGGGGAATCTGATTATTTTAGATTTGTCTTCATTATTTTATATATGTTCTTTAGTTATGGTATATTTTTATGAGGGGAAGATAGATAATGATGTTGCGAACTTTGAGGCCCGTATTCATAGTCGAAACTTATAAATAAACACGACTCAAGTTGCCGTCTGGACCACTAGGTGACCTCCGATGCTGACTTAATTCCATGCTTATTTATAAGTAGCGACTATGAATACTGACCTAAGAATACCGTGACTTGATAAACTCCTGGATATTCCTTACAGGAATCGACGATGAACTTGTAACAAAATTGACACGTCTAACCGTATGGCTAAACCACGTACGTTGAGATTTGATAAATCGAAGACCTGCTTATACAGGGTGTTACTTAATGATGGGCCGTAATTGCAAGGGCACATTACTGAATCAATTTCCAGTAGAAAAGTTCATATTAACATGTGTCCTAAAATATCTGGTTTTCAAGATACAGGACGTCAGTTTTTTAAAAAATCGGTTTTCTAATATGTCAAAGATCCTTGTGCCGATTTTGTTGACATTTGGCACTGTTGTTTATTGTAATAAGACGCTAAGTTAGCACTAACTAGAAGATAATTATGAGTTCCAGTGGCGTCCCGGAATGCAATTAAGTGGTTTTTATTTCTTTCCTCAAAAACGAAGTGAGGTACGAAGTAATGTCAAGAGACAAAAAAGTTGTATTTTTAGCTGCTTAATCTTAAAAAAAAATATAAAATTTTTTTAAAAAGTCAGTGGCGTACACTTTTTTTGTCACTATTATTCGTGAGACTGTCCCCCGGGACGCCACTGGAACTCATAATTATCTTCTAGTTAGTGCTAACTTAGCGTCTTATTACAATAAACAACAGTGCCAAATGTCAACAAAATCGGCACGAGGATCTTTGAGATATTATTAAAAAACCGATTTTTTTTAAACTTTGACGTCCTGTATCTTGAAAACCAGACATTTTAGGACACATGTTAATATGAACTTTTCTACTGGAAATTGATTCAGTAATGTGCCCTTGCACTTACGGCCTAGCATTAAGTGACACCCTGTATATAAGTTACATGTGGACATTTCCATAGATGACAGTTTTTTAAATTATTTAATACCAAAAGGATATTGTTTCACGTATTACGTTAATGTTCTTTATAATAACAGATTCTTATTTTTCATCTTTACTTGTGATTCTTTGCGAAACAAAAGTGAGAATATTGAACCGTTTGTCAATTTTGGACCAATTGTTTTGCCGGTTTGTGATCGGCTTTCTGCAGAACTCGAAGTTCGGAGGTTGATTCATCCATCATACCAGTATCGGGCCAGTCGTTTTGGCGGCTGTCGATCGACTCTCGGTGAATCTACAGTTCCAGTGTTGACTCGTCCGTGAGATCAGTGTCGGCCTGGTAGTTTCGCCAATCTATATGAACGACTCTTGGCCTAAAATACAGTTCCAGTATTGGCCCACCCGTGAGGCTAATATCGGGCCGATCGTTTCGCTGATGTATGAACGACTTTCGATGAAACTATAGTTCCAGTGTTGGTCCGTCCGCGGCGCCAGTGTCGGGCCGATCGTTTTGCCAGTGAAGAAACGACTCTCGACAAAAATACAGTTCCATTACTGACCCTGCCTTCTTGTCAATACTGGCCCAATATTAGGCTAATTGTTAATGCCAAGTATCGGTTATCAAGACTGAGCCATTGGTTGGCCCAGTGGTAGTACTGGAATGTAGTTAACAATTCCTAGATAAGTAGGTACACGATCATATCTAATTTTGATATGGTCCTATCTGCTGCAGATATATGTCATATCTAATCATTTTCTCTCGGGGTACTACAGTAAAGTAGGGGAAAAATTTGCAATTAGCGCTATCTGAGATCTATATAACCCACTCTTGGTTCTATTTCTAAAAAAATGAAATATTATTTTTCCTACTAGTTCAATTACTCTAGTAATAGTACTAATTGTTAGATATTATAATAATATTCTTTTGACAAATTGATATGATATACATATCGAGGGTATTCTGCCAGAAGGGCGTATCAATCAAAACATGACTTTTGTGGATACGCCCTTTTATCAGGAAACCCGCGATATAGTGGCTAAGAAGTTCAGAATAGGAGGAGCACCATTCCATGCCTACTAATCAATCTTATGATTGCCATCTATCATCATTCTGATCGATAACGACTGGTGAATGAAATAAGAGGGCGGCCGGCAGCCGTGCTATTGGTCAGTGGGCGTAGAAGGAATATCCTCCTATTTTTTTCGAACAACCGGACCATTCCATCCTGTATATTAATATTTTATAATATAATATCTTCAGTTGTATCATTGAGAGTGGCTTCCTCAATGGGTTAATACCCGTAACAACTTGTTACTTATACCATAACATTCATATATAAAACCTTTTTCATCACTAAGAAACTTTTCAGCAAAGTTAAGTTATCACCTATTCCGCGTATACTTTTTACCTAATTTGCTTAAAAAGATTAATCCGTTTTTAAAGAATTACTTTAAAAATGTCTGCTTTGCTTTTGAAATGATTTTATATGTTTTAAAAAGTGATATTGCGATTTGCATTATTTAAAAATCTTCCATATTTATCGAATAACTGCTCAGCGATATCTCTTTCTCTTTACTTTTTATCGAATATTTAACTTCGTCTTTGTTTTAATAAATTTTCTTAAGATTCAACAGATACAATTCATATCTACAAGACAAATCCGTTAACTTCGTTAAATTATAATTTTAGTACAAAAAAATGAATAAAGTACGATGTGCATAATATTTCTAAAATTTATTGTTTTTTTTAGAAATAGTACCTCCTCTACCATCGAGTGCTCCTCCAATGACCAGAATGGCGCAATGGAATATTCCCAGCGATCTTGGTTAGTCAATGAAAGAAATTATAAAGAATATGCATGCAATGTCGTGAAATTCTTAGTACATAATATTTAGAGTATATTCAATTTTTGCATGTGCTTTTCAGGGGTCTTCTTACAATGTATTATAGTTGTAGAAAGAAGCTAACTGCTTGCATTTTTTCAAAGCAAAATTAGCGCATATAATCCACATATTGCAACTTTCTTTTGATACTTTGATTACAATAGAAATATAATTTCATATTATATGTAAACGATTAATAATTATTAAAAAATTATATTTAAATTAAAATGATTTTTGATAAATTTATCTTCAAATTGATAAACGTTATACCTACTTTATAAATGTGATTATCGTGTTAATTACTATAAGAGCATTTTTACACGAGGCCAATTCGAAAATCAATTTTTCTCCATATTATCTTCGCCAGTTTGATTTTCACAATATTAACTTTATATTCAGTCAGCAAGATGACCCAATGTTTATTGCTTTTCTAATTTAACCCCTTTCTGCATGATTTTTGTAAATTCCATGAAAAAAATATATGACAGCTTTGCCCCTATTATTCATCAGCACATAATTAAACAAATATTTATGAAAAAATAAACATTTATTTTTAAAAACAAATTATTTAAGCCATATATGGTACACCATACACAGGAACAATAACGTACGTACAACTGGCTACTAGCCAAAGATAAAGAGAACAGAGAATCCTTGTCGTCAACTTCAAATGAATTGATATATTACTCAATAGCTTTTCAATTACTTTCAGGACACTTTGCTCACTTCGTTTCATTTCTCCTATTTGCATGTCTCGGTGAGAGGAATCTGATGTGTGTAACATACTTGCTTTTTCAAATGCCAATTCTACATATTTAGCATGTTCATGCCTTGTAATACACCATCGTGCATATGCCCTGAAATTTCTGCTGTAACCCACTATGCCGCCGGTGCATTTGGTATATCGATTGATTGTCTGTTCTATTGTGATGTCAATAGAATTTCTAGAACTTGGAACTTGTGATCTACAGACGCTATTAAGGGGTATGAATCGACCTTCCGAATTCCGTCGCTCAGTGCGACGGAACACTGTGGTTTTTCACGTTTTTCCGGGATATGCTGTAATTGACAAGAGGCAAACAACTAAAACCTTAAACTACATTGCAATACTAACAAAAAAATATGTGAGTCAGAAATTCCTACGGGGGGGGGAGGGGGGGTATACACGAGCCTTCGCTCTAATAAGGCTTATTGCTCGTTATATTCTCAGTATAGCGCTATACCACGTTTATACCAGGTTGGTAAAACCGGCCCTAAGTGGATTTTTTTATTTCCTTTGTTTAAACGGGATATCTCTCGACAATATTGAAAAATGTGATTTTCAGGGCTAATTTTAGAATAGAAGAAATGATAATTTCAAAAAACTTCAAGTACAAAAAGGTTTTATTTTTGAACGTATTTTCTGGAAAAAAATATGCGGCATTACCAGTACCGGCAGAAACGAAAATAACCACTATTTTTACGCCTCCTGAAAATACACCATTTTTTATTTCAAGAAAACAAATTTCAAATTAATCTTCAAAGAATTACAAACATTTTAAGCCGTCACACACCATGGAATGGCGATTTTTCAATGTTTTATGCACTATTTTAGAACAAAAAAACTCGAAAAAAAAACTTTTTCATGAGTAATATTTGCTGAAACTTGATCATAAACAAAAATTAACTGTTGAGCAAGTTATTTACCAAAAATCACGATAAGGAAAGCGAAATGTAGGACAAAATTGTGACAAATCGACTCATATATTATTTATAATGAATTATGATTTTATTGATATGTATTAAGTGTTTTATTGAATAAAATTTGACATAACAAGTTACTGTTTTTTCAATATATTAAGGACTTGATAGTCTGGTGAAAATGAATATCTTTTTGTTCTAATTTTTCCATTTTCCTGAGGAATAATGCAGTGAGAGCGCAAGGTATCACGGTTGGGCTTTGCACGACAGAAGCGATCTGATAATTCCGATTTTATCACATCATAATTCTCGTAGCATCCCAGTAACAAAACGTTAATGACGGTAGATTATCCGGCTTAGGTGCCCATTCATAGAGAGCCATTGGAGTCATTATTTGTTCATGTGCTGGCAATTGCAGACTTGCTCGAGCAGCTAATCGCTTAACAGTTCCCCCAATACCATGGGAAGGGCCCTTGCCCTGCACTATGGAAAAAAATGCCATTCAGCAGCGACGCCAAAATCTTCAAAATGGTAATAAATATTACAGAAATTTTTTTAATTTTTAAATTGCTGTGGCGCCGCATCTGAGAAGTAAATCATCTTTGATGGCATTGGTATAAACGATTTAAGAAAATCATTGATGATTCTAGAAAAAGCGTAAACCATGTACGAGTCGTGATGCAAGCAATTTGGCATAATGCGCAGGGCAAGGGCCCTTCCGATGGTATTGGGGGAACTGTTCAGCGATTAGCTGCTCGAGCAAGTCTGCAATTGTCAGCACATGAACAAATAATGACTCTAATGGCTCTCTATGAATGGGCATCTAAGCCGGATAATCTACCGTCACTAATATTTCGTTACTGGGATGCTACGAATTATGATGTGATAAAATCGGAATTATCAGATCGCTTCTGTCGCGTAAAGCCTAACCGTGATACCTTGCGCTCTCACTGCATTATTCCTGAGGAAAATGGAAAAATTAGAACAAAAAGATATTCATTTTCAGCAGACTATCAAGTCCTTGATATATTGAAAAAACAGTGACTTGTTATGTCAAATTTTATTCAATAAAACACTTAATACATATCAATAAAATCATAATTCATTATAAATAATATATGAGTCGATTTGTCACAATTTTGTCCTACATTTCGCTTTCCTTATCGTGATTTTTGGTAAATAACTTGCTCAACAGTTAATTTTTTTTGTGACTAAGTTTCAGCAAATATTACTCATGACAAAAACGAGTGCGTAGAGAGCTACGCGGTAGAAGTGAAACTTCGTAATTACCAGCAAATGAGAATCGAGTAAAGAGGAATGATCGATGTTTTGGTAATGCATGGGAATTGTAGGGTAATAATATTAAACAATGTAGCCCCGTTAATATAAGAAATCATCTATTCTATCTTCATTTCCCCATCGTCTAGAAAAGTAATAATTGGTTTGTGGTAACTGAAATAGGAAACGAAAACTCTTGATTTTAGACGGTCTAAAAATCTAGCAAACACTGCGTCGATAGTCGTTCCTGCTCTTATTGAAGATTCCGTACGGTACTTTATCATGCGTAACTGAAGTTTATCGTGTAGATAGTCAATTAATGGCTGGGACTGAGGTGATGAGAAATTCGTATTGAAATCCCCACTAAGAATCATGGTTATCCTGCCAAGTTCGGGATCAACCAGAGGTGCGATATCTACAGTGTATACAGCCAGAGAGCCAGTATATCGCCGATTGCTAATGTATTAGTACACAGATAATGTGTTAGTTTGTTGTACGTCAACAGTTAAATGAGGAGTAACAATATTCGTAGTATTTGCAGTATTTTTGTATACAGCCACTTCTGCCGCTCGTACGTTGGGGCGTTTGAAGTGTACCATGCAGTGGAAATTGAGAATTCTGATTGGTTGAATAAAAATGATGGTGTAACTAGTGGGGGTTGATGCGGTGTGCCCCGATTGGCTAGTTTCTGCGTTCCGGTTAGCGAGCAAGGGTACTGTTGCTCATCCTTAGTCATAACGAGGGTTCAGGCTACGCGGAATGTTGAAGTGATCCTCTATACCTGATAAGCCAGGTATCAGGTTTACCGGAAGGGTCACCTATTCAATTCGTCATTTCTCCCCTTTACAAATCTGATTTAATGCATGGAGCGGTATTTATGAGTGGCCACTGCGGAAGGTGACTTATTCCAATTCAGCCGGTAATTAGCCTTCCGAGAAGGATGTGGGATGATAAGTACATTGGTAACCTATGACGGTATTGGTGACCTATGGTACCTTGGTGGTATGACGAGTTTAATGTTAAATTGGAAAGGCATTTAGATCGCGATAGTAATAGCGGTAGGAAACGACGTGCAGTGCAGAATTATTGTAATGAAAGTTTCTGGGAAATGATTCGAGTACCGACCAAGCCTGGCCAAAGGTAAATTTCAAGGTCCCTGCAACGGGCCAGTTCTGCGCGGGACATCCTGTACATCGGTGCGAAGGAAGATTTATTCAGAGACTAATAATAAGCCGGGTACCCACCAAAAAAGCATTCGCGAACTATGATCGCCAACGTTCGAGAACATTTTAACGGGAGGTACGTATACACCAGGATCAATGCTCGCAAACGTTCGCAAAAAGGAAATGTTCGCGAGCATTTGTCGTTGTTCCGTCGATTTGACTATTTTCGGTTGGCATTCAGCAAAAGTGTCCCATATTAAATAATGGCGCCTCTAAAAGTTAAGAATAGACTAGCTGTATGTGCTGTATCTTTTATCGTAATGTGGAACTAATTAAAACTCTATTTAAATACTACTTATTGATCAAATGTTTGTGGATGCGCAAGAACCCGTCTACACCGAGGTTATACCGAAAAACGGCGAACAGTCACGAACAACGAAAATCCTTTGAAGTTATGGACTTTGAGTGGAACAGCTGCGAACCGCGCAAAACGTTCGCAAACATTCGCGAACGTTTGTAAGATGCGCTCATTATTGTCCACACCAAACAGAAATATCGGTTTGCAAACGTTTGCGAACATTTTCGAACGTTTTGCGCGGGCGGTGAGTACCCGGCTATATTTGTATGTACAGTGAGGCCATTTAACGTTACCTCCAAATATATGATAATCGTGACATTACTGACGTGCAATTTGTACGCACGAATTCCTCAGTGGCGGTGCTGAGTCATTACGGTCACTTAACCCTTAGCCGGCACACTGGGGTCGTTCGTGGCAGGGCTTAAAACTTTTCAAATTTCCCCCCTCTTAATGCCCGAAAATTGAGTTTTATTTAACACTAGCAGCCCGTCCCGGCTTCGCACGGGTAGATTGTGGATTGATTTTGTCCGTCCACCATTGTTTAAATACATTTTTAATACAAAACTTTTAGTATTTTTCCCGGGCTACGCAATGGTCATATTGGATTTGACCTTGACCATGACCTTCAAGGTTATATCGAGGTCAAATTAATTTTTTTTCACGTTCAAATGTGTCCTTGACCATTTTTTTCATGTTAGCTTTATTGTCAGCAGAGGTCAAACTTAGGTCAAGTATAGTTCGACTTTTTGAACACCCTGTATAAGATTTACTAACTCAGAAACCTTCGCGGATATGCGTCCAACTGTTCCCCAAATTTTCATCGTAATCGGATGAACGGTTTATGAAGGCATAATAATCATCCGTACCGGTACTTTTTGAACACCCTGTATAAGATTTACTAACTCAGAAACCTTCGCGGGCATGCGTCCAACCATTTCCCAACTTTTCATCGCAATCGGATGAACGGTTTAGGAAGGCATAATAATCATCAGTACCGGCACTTTTTGAACACCTTTTATAAGATTTACTACTCAGATTAGTCAGATAGATTACTCAGAAACCTTCGCGGGCATGCGTTCAACCATTCCCCAAAGTTTCATCGTAATCGGATGAACGGTTTAGGAAGGCATAATAATCATCAGTACCGGTACTTTTTGAACACCTTTTATAAGATTTACTAACTCAGAAACCTTCGCGGGCATGCGTCCAACCATTCCCCAAAGTTTCATCGCAATCGGATGAACGGTTTAGGAAGACATAATAATCATCCGTACCGGTACTTTTTGAACACCCTGTATAATATTTACTAACTCAAACCTTTGCGGATATGCGTCCAACTGTTCCCCAAATTTTCATCGCAATCGGATGAACGGTTTAGGAAGGCATAATAATCATCCGTACCGGTACTTTTTGAACACCCTGTATAAGATTTACTAACTCAGAAACCTTCGCGGGCATGCGTCCAACCATTCCCCAAAGTTTCATCGCAATCGGATGAAGGGTTTACAAAGGCATTTGATATTACCTTAAAGGTCACGGTCAAGGTCAAATCCAATACGACCACTGGGTAGCCAAGGGAAAATCCTTAAAGTTTTGTATTAAACATTTTTCTCTAAAATGTTTTCCCGTTGAGATAATCGGCCGTACCGGGACTTTTTGAACACCCTGTATAAGATTTACTAACTCAGAAACCATCGCGGGCATGCGGCCAACCATTTCCCAAAATTTCATCGCAATCGGATGAACGGTTTAGGAAGGCATAAGAGACATACATACAGACAGACAGACAGACAGACAGACAAACATTCATTTTTATATATATAGATATTGAAATGAAAATTTTTTGCAAGCCACAAATACTGCCTTCATAGACAATAGTTAAAGATTAACTGTAATTTTTTTTATTACACAAAAGTGAGTGGTGTCCTCAAAATAAATGAATATGTGGCTGGGGTCGAAAACGTCCCAGTGTGGCGGCTACGGTTGGCGCCAGAAGTGTGCCGGCTAAGGGTTAACTAAACGGTTGCCTCACTTCGGCCAGTTTGAAGGAGAGGGGGAAGGCTCTGACGTGCACGTACATTCTGAGCTACGTCACAGCCTATCCCCTCTCCTGCGACCGTGCTGAGTCATGGTGTCGGTCTTTTTATTACATAGGAGATTGCGGGCTAACCGATTTACCCCCAAGGCGCCCATAGAAGTTTCACTTCAAAAAAAATATTTTTAGTTCTTTTTTCTAAAATAGTGCATAAAACATTGAAAAATTGCCATTCTATGATGTGTGATGGCTTAAAAAGTTTATAATGCTTTGAAGATTAATTTGAAATTTATTTTCTTGAAATAGAAAATGGCGTACTTTCAGGAGGCAAAAAATAGTGGTTATTTTCGTTTCTGCCGTTACTGGTAATGCCGCATATTTTTTTCCAGAAAATACGTTCAAAAACAAAACCTTTTTGTACTTGGTTTTTTGAAATTATCATTTCTTCTATTCGAAAATTAGCCCTGAAAATCACATTTTTCAATATTGTCGAGAGATATCTTGTTTAAACAAAGGCAATAAAAAAATCCACTTAGGAGTATGTTTAGAACCCAAAAACCTTTAAGAAAAAAAAAATGAAGTAAATTCCCGACCCCATGGGTTTCGCTTTGTCATTTTCTTGTGAAATGCCCCATATACAGTTAAATTTATCAATATTCCACCTCCCAATAATTTACCCCCACTCCTCGAAAAAACCAGAAAATAATCAACGTAAAACTACGCTTACGTGTGTATGAACATTTTCAAGTATACATTTAGTTTAGATGTCTGATATATTTGTATGTAAGATTGTGTGTGTGGCATGGGCGTAGTGCAATCAACTTTCCATATTTGCAAGCTCTGTACTTGTTCATTTCCGTTCACATAGATACAATTTAACATACATAAAGATTAGTTAATCCTCTAACAACGACGACTACATTTTCATTACGTTTCAGTCTATGTTTACTTACGAGGGTGATTGGAGATTTTTTGTTCCGGCGCTGGCTATAACTTATTCGCGTTACGCTTAGTTTTATAGATAGACTAGCAGCCCGTCCCGGCTACGCACGGGTAGATTGTGGATTGATTTTGGTCGTCATTTAATGAATTTTTAGCAGATATCTGTACTCATAGGTAGAGAGCCATGCTACGCTAAAAAAACACATGTATTTAATTTAAATTGGAAAGTATATTTCTTTTATTAATTTATCTTAAGGCCAGCGGATAGACAATGTTTTTTATTTTTTTATTTGGAGTAAAAACGTGTAAATTTTTCGGTGTACCAACTCTGGAGCCAGCCCCATACAATTGGCCGCGTGAAAAACATGAATTTTCCAAATTTAAGCCAGCAATAGTCAACGATTGACCTTGTGCTTTGTTGATGGTAATAGCAAAAGCAAGACGCAAAGGGAACTGGAGCCGCTTGAATTCGAATGTTAAGTCGTTGGAAATCATAGGTATGCGTGAATGAGGACGTCTTCGCCTTTGAATTTGCCAGTGATGATTGTTACCTCGATTAAATTTGGTTGGCACTATGGGATTTTTCGTGTAACTGATTTGGAATATTATGTCAGATGTAAGAGATTCCAAATGAAGGTCATGGTCAAGGTCAAATACAATATCACCATTGTACAGCCACTAAAGAATCCTAAATCCTACTATCAAAAAGAATTTGTATAGGGCCCATAGCTTTCATGGTACGAAGCCGAACTGTACTTGACCTCAATTTGACCTCCGCTGACCATAAAGGTCACATGGAAGTAATGGTCAAGGACATATTTGAATGTGAAATTTCCCGCTCTTTTCATTTCCGGTATATAAAATAGAGGTTCGGATTTTAAAAAATCAATTTTACCTAGAAGGTCATTGTCAATGTCAGATCCAATATGACCATTGGGCAGCCAGGGAAAAATCCTAAAAGTTTTATATTAAACGTTTTTCTCTAAAATGATTTCCCGCTGAGATAATTAGCTGTGCCTGGACTTTTTGAACACCCTGTATAAGATTTACTAACTCAGAAACCTTCGCGGGCATGCGTCTAACCATTCCCCAAAGTTTCATCGCAATCGGATGAACGGTTTAGGAAGGCATTTGATATTACCTTAAAGGTCACGGTCAAGGTCAAATCCAATACGACCACTGGGTAGCCAAGGGAAAATCCTTAAAGTTTTGTATTAAACATTTTTCTCTAAAATGTTTTCCCGCTGAGATAATCGGCCGTACCGGGACTTTTTGAACACCCTGTATAAGATTTACTAACTCAGAAACCATCGCGGGCATGCGTCCAACCATTTCCCAAAATTTCATCGCAATCGGATGAACGGTTTAGGAAGGCATAAGAGACATACAGACAGACAGATAAACATTCATTTTTATATATATAGATTCAACTCGCGCCACCCTCTGACAAGTTTCAATATCACTTCTGAGATGTGAATTACAGTTTTTGAATTGGCATTCTAGACCCTTTTTCGTAACTAAGCCATAGATGTCGCTCTAGTGATAGGAGTTTGCAAAATTCAGATCTATTTTATTATGCTATGGGGGTCTATGGGGGGGGGGGGGGATAGGGTCTATGGTATTGACAATTTTGCGAGTGCTGCGGCGATGCGAGTTTGATCGTGGTTAGTAAACGTGACGCATTCGGTAACTTTGTCGTTGAGCGATGATGGTGTGATATTTGAAAAGTAACGAAATCATATAGTTCGGCTTTAGACTCAGTGTTTCAAAATGGATTCAGCAATCTTTTATAGGAAAAAACGGCCCGTGACAAAAATAATTACTAGTAATAGCGATGTGAGTTCTGTAAGTTGATTCAGATGGTCCTGAATACATTCCAAATGATCCTCCTGAGGGGGACGAAGGCAAAGTTTCCGACGAAAATATGTCTGATGAGAATTTCGACTCGAAAGATGATATGGATGAAAATGACCACGTGTCAGTGGTACGACCAAAAAGAGGGCATGCTGCAAAGTACCTTTACAAGGATGTGACTGAAAAGAAGACACTGCCAGACAAACTTCATTATGGAATGGCACACTTCCAAAAGCATCTTCCCTTCGGGAACCAATTGAATATTTTCATCGATTTTTTACTGATGATTTGATGAATATAATAACAGAACAATCGATTTTGTACAGTGTACAAGTGAATCCTAACAAACCAGTCAATTTGATATCCAAAAAATTGGAACAGTTTCTCGGAACAATTTTCTTCACATCGCTCGTAAAATTGGTTCCAAATATTGGGCCAATAATGACTAGAGATCGGTGGGAATCAATAAAACGAAACCTACACTTCAATCAAAACAGTGAAATTGATCATCGAAACCCGGATAAACTTTACAAGATTAGACCAGTAGCGGAACACTTGGCAAGAAAATTCCAGGAGCTCCCTAAAGAGCAAATATTGGTGGTTGACAAGCAAATGGTACCGTTTAAAGGACACTCAGGTCTAAAACAATATTTGCCCAAAAAGCCCCACAAACGGGGCTACAAAATTTATGTACTTGCTGGATCCAGTGGTGTAATGTATGACAGGTTGTCCTGATATTGGATCAAGTGGGAACATTGTTTTGACTCTATGTAGGGAGGTTCAGCCCGCAAATCACCTTTCTTTTTATTGACAATTGGTTTACTTCCGATTGCGTTATTGGAAGAGTTAGCTAAAAAAGATATTTTTACTTTAGGAACAGTTCGTAGTAATCGTTTACCCAATTGCCCATTGTTACCTGATAACACTATGAAAACAAAAGGAAGAGGTTGTTTTCAAGAAATTTAAATGCAGACTAACAATAATATATTCCGAGTTATCAAGTGGTTTGACAGTCGTTCAGTGGTACTTTTAACCAACTTTTCTTCAGCTCGACCGCTAGGACAAATCCGTAGATGGGACAAAACAAGAAAGGAGCATTCTAACATTCAGTGTCCAAATGCAATAACAACTTATAATAAGTTTATGGGTGGTGTGGACCTAATGAACTCGTTGATTGAGTTGTATAGAATAACAATTCGATCAACGAAATACTACCATCGATTGTTCTTTCATTTCATGGATATGTCACTTGTCAATGCTTGGTTGCTCTATCAAAGAGATTGCCGCGATTTTGGCGTTTCACAAAAAAATGAACTCAGCTTATTTGAATTCAAGAGGCAAGTTGCAGAGGGTTTGCTGAAGGAGGGTAAAAGTATGGAACGTAAAAAAGTGGGCCACCCTAGTTCCAGCTCCATTGACGATGAACATGCTTTTAAGAAAAGAAAAGGTTAACAAACCTTTACCTACGCAACAAAACCTTTACCTCAGAAAAATGTCCGCCAGAATGGTATAAGTCATTGGCCTATTGGTACAGGAGAAACGGGGGCGATGTAAGAAATTTGGTTGTAGTGCAAATCCTGTGCATTACTGCCAAAAAGGCTCTGTTTATTTATGCATAAATAAAAAATCAAATTGTTTTTACGATTTTCACCATGATTAGATATAGTTTTGAACAAAGTAATGAATTTTTCTAAAATGTTTTGGTTTTTCACCATAATTAGATGTAGTTTTGAAGAAAATAAATAGATTATTTTAAATGGTATTGTTTAGTGAAATTGTTTTCTAGATGCGTCTTTTTCGTTACATTTCAGAATTTCCAAATTTATGAAAAAAATGTCCTTTTTCCTGATATAACATATCACTTACATGTGTTAACACCACCAAAAAATAATCTGATAATAACTTTTTTCCATAAATGTTATGTTTTTGGAAAACATCGTCCTTAGAGGGTTAAGAAGCGGGAACATGAAAGTGTGGGAAAGGCTCTCTAGGTACATTTGCAAATTTCTTCCCCGATAGTCCCGAAGTCGAGAAAATATGGAGGGTTGACTCTATGGAATATTTAGTTAAGGGGTATTTTTGTGTAACATCGGTCTTTTCAACTATTTTCTCGAGAATTTATTGTGGTGAACCTTAAAAAGGTAACATCTTGAAATTTGTACATTATATTTGTTGACAATGTAACGATCATTTCAAATTTTTTGGCGTTGAAATATCGAGTTGAATAAACTTTACAGTGCTGTAACTATACACAAGTAAAAAAGAAACTGATAGATGGTTGCCATGATTCCGATTGTTTTCCTTATCTAAAACTGAAAAATAATAAATCATTCTAATCTGTAGACCTTTGGCTACAGCCGGAACTAGAATGAAGTCAAAATATAAAAAATTGCACTTCTGGTGGAGTTTTGAATATTGAATTCCGATTTTTGTCATTTTTTTTCGAATATTTGAGTTAAAAACAAAAAAACTATGACAGATATAACAATGATTCTAGTTCGGGCTACAACTGAGGACGTACCAAAGATATCATAAAAATTTGAGCGTAATCGGTTCAATAATTTTTGAGATATCGTGGCAACGAATTTAACAAATGTAGTTTTGAGAAAAACGTGTTTGAAAGTTGGACTATACGTAACACAAGTGGCGCGTCTGCCACTATAAACATCTGTAACTTTTCAACGACTTTGAATTTTGAAAAATCCTCTCACACACGCCTTTTAGAGATGTTATAGAAGCAATTAAGCGAGAAAAATTTTTTTCGATTTTTTTGACTGATAACACAAGAATACCCCCTTAAGGAGAGGTTACGGGAAATTAGGGGAAATGTTTAGGGAGGGGATGGACTCTATATTGGAATGTGTTTTAATCTGATGATGTAGAATATTGAGAGGGTAAACTATAAATATATTATATTCCTGAGACATTTAATATTGCTTATCCCTCTCTCCTTTCCTCCTTTCTGATATTTCTATGACATATATTACGATATGAAATACTATCTGGAATATTGAATAGAATAGAGTGCGATGTATGATTCAAGTTAGCAAAGAAAATATATGAAGAGTGGACATTCCAAACGTTCTAATTGTAAGTGCCTTTTGCTATTTTTTTCAGGAAAACAATAAAACTGTGTAACCCAAATGTTAACTCAAAAACTTTATTAAAATTTATTTCATGGGTAATATGAGGGTATATTTGTCCCTAACTAATGCAATTAAAAACTAAACACAAACTCCTTATATGCAAAAAAAAGAGTATTGAAGAAACGTTCAATGTACCGTGGTACTTAGAGCTCTTTGAATGAAAACTATATTCTTAAGATAATACTTATGTTGCCTGTAGTAGTTTAATAGTATCTTATGTCATAAGGCGGTAATCCGAGGCTTTTTCAGACTGTGTTCAAGTGTGTGTACGACATAAACACAGTCTAAAAAATCCGAGGATTAAAGCCGAATGACACATATACTATTTTTCCTTACGAATGCCCATTTACGGAGAGTGGTGACAGGAGAAAGAGGGGGTTTGGGTGGGGGGCCACCCCATTGAAAAAATAGCAAAAATCTAAAGCAATTTTATAAACTCAGCCTCACGAGCTTCATTGAGGACATTCTGCGGGATGTTGTTGTCATCAGCGAGATTATTATCACTTTCTACATTCTCTTGATAACTCAACGAATGTAAATTTGTCTCTACACTCGATGTCGAAGTACAATTCAGCTCTTGTTTCACGATATTTTGAAATGCGTCACCTTCTTCATCGCTGTTCGTGATAATGACGCTTTTTCTCTCCATATTTTGATTTTACACTTATAGGTTTGGTATACTCTCGTGCGTCCGTCAGCCGACTCGAATGAATCGATTCGATACGGTTAGTTTCACGTTGCGATCGTCAATTTGAAAAAGACCCACTTTGGACTAAGCAATCGTGTCAATCAGAGTGCAACAGTGTCAGCTGACAAAGTGAGATAGCTATACTCTGCTCACATTTCACATTCCGTTCGTCAATTTGATAAAAGGACCCACTTCGACTAAGTATTCGCGTCAGTCCGAGTAAAGTGTTTTTAATAGTCTACCCGAGTCGTCAAATTAAACCTGCGTTGACCCTAAACCTCCTACCTCCTGTAGGAGGTAAAGGATGAAACCAGGTTTTAAATTATATTGAAAACTAGACCTGCTTAGCACCTACAACGTCGAGTTATTTCCCGAATCCGAGGTTTAAGGAGGAAAAAAAGGGGGTAAAATTTTCAGTGGAATACACCCTATTCCTCCTACCCGACTAGAAATTTTCGGTTTTACGTGGACCCAAAAAGGGAACGCACGCAGTGACTTTATACTGCTACCTGCCGACCCGCTTAGTGATGCCAGTTTTTTTTTCATACCCTACCGGGACTCGAACCTGCGGTCTTTAGGACGAGCTGCTTCGAAACTAGGAATGCTTTCGCACTCTACCAATTAAACCACCGACTCTTGAATTGGTGACGGTCGACTCCAGTCATATATTATAAAAACCGAACATGATAATGACTGCTCTCGAAGGTTCTTCTCATTAAATTTTATAAATAATTTGATACTTTCTTTTTCAAAACAGTAGCGATTATGATAATTAATTATTCATTATTTATGGAATAATTCAGTATAATTTGCACTGTTTGAAACATCATTATTATATCAATTTTGTTATTTTTTAATTTAAAAATTTTGTGAAGACAGTGCATTCACAATATATATTGACGAAGTGTTTGCACGTCGTTAAGGCTCCGTGGCTGCACTGACAAGGGGAGCGCACGGTCTCGTAATTTCAGATCGCGCTCCCCTTGTACGTGATATTAGTGCATGCTAGGGGTAATATCAGGTATATTACAGCCTTAGCGCGCACTAACCACAAGATAAATAGTTATAGCGATTCAAAGTTAGCCGCGTACTTTATAAGCAAGTTCATTTTGTCTGTTGTCGAGCAGCCGAGTATGGCTATATTGGTAGCGTGCTGGACTCGCATGCTCGAGGACCTGGGTTCGATCCCTCCGTTTTTTCATTACGAAATTGTTAATTTTTTTTTTTCATTTAAAAATATATGACATATTGATTTCTAACGAACGTGCAGTATCTGTTTTTCCTCACAAAAGGTGTTTAGAAAGAAGGTTAGGGGACGGTACCTGAAGGGTCCAGTTTTACCTGGCAACAAAGAGATTCTTATCTGCTTGTGAATAATTTCGTTCTAGAATGTACAGTACTAAAACGAACAGCGTCGACAGTTCGTTTCCGTACGCGGTAAAACAAAATTAACAATTTCGTAATGAAAAAAAACAAAAGACTACGGAGGGATCGAACCCGGGTCCTTGAACATACGAGTCCAGCACGCTACCAGTATAGCCATACTCGGCCGCTTGACAAGAGATAAAATAAACTTGCCCATAAGGTACGCAGCTATTTTATTAAAGCTATGAGAGAATGTCATTGTATGCTTCCGGTATGTCACTACATTGGTCAACACTTCGGTATCACTCAACAAGTTCAAATTGCGGAGGTTTTTCAGGCCATAGGTAGGTGATCGATTCACTTATGCGACCACGAAATGTCTGCAATATTTTGGCTGTACCAGTACAATCTTTACACACTGTGTGTGTCTTTATGAATATTGGAGACAATGAAGTATATATGTTGGCATATCGGTAAACGATAAAGAGTTGGAATAAATTGAATACAAAATGTTGCCTACCGAAATACTGTGTACTCTTTATAGTTCTAATAAATTTTGGGCGAATATATATGGGGATTAAAATTAATAAATAATAATGATTGATTATTTGTCTATGCCTAAATTTTAATGTAGTAATTCATATTGTAAAAGATTTTTGGAAATAAAGTTTGGTTTCAGTGAAATTTAGGATAAATAGATTTTTTCATTCTTCTTATAAAATATTCTTTTATTAGTGATCAAAAAAGGAAAGCAGAAGGTGGGGAATACCCTTCTGAATACTTTAATTACGGTTTTATTAATTTTTTACAAAAAAAGTTCAAGACTTATTAAATAAAGCGAAAAAATTATGATTCACTACATCGTAGAGGAGTTATAGGCTTAATATATGTAGGTGGTATTTGCAAAAGGTAAAAGATGATTGCGGAAATTTAGGCGGAAAAGGATGGTAGCAGGAGGTAGTAGGACCTCTAGGTGGACATCAGGAGGAAAAATAGAATGTAGGGTTTTCAGGAGGAACTTGGGCGTTCTAGGGGGTAAGCAGGTCCAAATAGACGACTCGGGTATGGACTCCTAGTCTTACGGTCATCTTACGGTCTAAAAGTAGACTGGAAAAGGCCTCGAAATGGGCATGAGCGAGGAAAAATTAATTTAAGTTATCTAGGTAATTATCAGGCCAAACAACTTTTAACAATAATCATTTCACGTCTCACATAATATTACGTCTCTGAAGAGGGTTCGAAGAGGAACCGAAACGTCAGACGTGGAGTGATTGTTGTTAAAAGTTGTTTGGCCTGATAATTACCTAGATACCTACCTTAAATTAATTTTGAAAACTATATTGATACATAGAACATGACTAACCTAAATTATTATTTTTAATAAAGAAAATTAACATATTTTAATTATTTAGAATATTCTGGTAATAGTCTTTAGCAGTTTCTGTCAAAAAATCAAACATAACTGACAAATCTTTTTTTCTTGCCTTCCTACAGGACTGGCTTTTGAATCAAGTATATAAAAACTTTTGCAATATCTTCTTTTTTTAGTACATTGACACGTTTCCAAACCTCTATGTCACTGAATGTGGCTTTACACTGGATAATACCTGGATGATCTTTGGAAACTTTTATCATAGTGGACTTTGATATTGGAAAATTTATTTTTAATACAGAGTCGCAGGTGTGTTTTAAGTCCAAAAAGTTCAAATGTTCCATGTCAACTACGTAGAAGGGTTTCCCCTTAACTTTAGCTGATAAGCTATGGCACATAGAACGTTTGGAAAATCACAATGTCCCACACTTACATTAGACCAGCGCCATCTATTTAAAATGCCACAGGCCACATTTAAAAGGGTTTGGCACTTAAAACGTTATTCGGGTTGTTGGCGATGGCACATAGAACTTATTTATGAAATAATCTCAATTTCGAAGAAATTGGCACTTACAATTAGAACGTTTGGAATGTCCACTCTTCATATTTCGTACGTAAAATACAAGGTGATCCAGAACTTGCGTAATTCCTTTCATGAGCATATTCCTCATTAATTCATTGAAATATCTTCAGCTAATGATCAGTGCTGATTAATACGGAGAGGAACATCCGAAGAGCAGTAATTTTTTTTGCCAGCTTGAAGATAAAAAAGCCTCATAAATTTTCTGAATCCAGCGTTGAAAAACTCTTCTAGCTCTTCTCAACATCATTTTAACGCGTAGCAGCTTTAATTCCTTTATTACAATATTTAAGATCTTTCGTATTTGGATGAACCAGTATGCGTAATGTGATTTTTCGTAAAAAAAGAAATCCTCATGGCTGCTGGGTAATAACTTCTCAGTTGCCACGGCAATGGATTAAAGGGAGAATCTCCTGCTTATATTACACTGGCCAATAAAAAAAATAAGAATTAAAATCAAATAGGTTGCGCAGCTATTGAGACGCTAACTTTAAATTTTCTTTCCACTTTGGTCTAACATATCACGTTTCTGAGAAAAACTAAGATGAAAACCGTAAAAATCGTATGTTAGGGAGTTTTCTACTTCATTTTCTTCAAAAACTTGATGTGTTTGAAATTTGTAGCATCACAGAATACAATCAACGGCCATTACAGATTTGTTAAAACCGAATCCGAATATGTAAATAGAAAAAATGGTTTGCATTTAAAGTTTTTTGAGAAATAAAGCGCCCGTCTCCTGAGAGCAGCATCGTACTCATCTCAATGAAACTTAATTCACTTCTGTTCTAACTTTATTGCATTATAAAGGATAATCAATGTTAGTTAAAGATTTTTTAAGCTGAATCTGAATCTGTAAGTATAATATAGTTAGTACGCGTGAAGGTTTCGAACAAAATTATGTTCAAAACTCACTAAATTGTGATTTTTATGATTTTCATTTCATTTCTCTTGAGTACCTACCTACGTGAGGTGTTGAAGAAAAGCGAAAAAAATATTTAGAATTAGCTGCCCCGGAGATTCATATAATTCATCTAGTTTCGTCCCTAATGATGAAAAAAATAGTCTCAATTTACAAATCTGTGTTATGAATGAGTAGGAAGTCTCTAGTTTTCACACAATGCGATAGCATCCATTGCTACCAAAGTTATAATATATGATAACCGAAAATCCTCGATTGCCGCAGTAACAGCTGCCATAGTGATGGTGTGGGTTACGCTCATGTGGTCTACTTTAAGTTGTCTTGTAGAAAATTTAGTTCTCTGCAAGTGTGTTTTGAAATGTTTTTTTTTAACGCAGGCTACCATCTTCACAATATCCGCAAAACTTTTTTTGGGGCACCTAAGATTCAATATGGTGGCATAAAGCTTATGAAGAGTCTCAGGCGATTTTTCGAATATGTCAAAACGAAAATTCTGCTGCATGTTTCATTTTTGATTTAATAATTTCTCACGAGAACGTCATAGTGACTAAACTATTTACGTTCGATAAATTTAGTAAATCTTTCTTTAGATAAACCCACCAAACATTTTTTCGATTTTATTCCGGAGACGTACCAGAAATATTCATGTAACGTGAAATATCCTAGGTTAGTAATGTTTCCAACAAATGTTGCTTTTGCGACATGCATGACATTCTTATGTAATGGAACAAATTTCTCTTTATTGCATAACATTTTCAGCATGTCGTAAAAAAAAAGAATACTTCTACACTTTGGAATTGTTCAAATGCTAAATCAATAATACTTTTGCAAAGTGTTGTTAGTACAATATCAGTGTTTCTTTAATAAAAGGATTTCGAATATTAGCACATTGGAGTTTAAAAAGCTTTACATTGTATATTCCCTGGCATACTTGAATATCATATAATATAGAGTCTTACCATCTGATATTGACATACGGGGTCCTGACTCGGATCTGCAACATAGCAATCGTGCGAATGCGAGAGAGAACATGTGGCGAGTGCATAAGAGCCTCTCTATCGCACAAACTCCAACTAGACTAGTCTAGAGAAATGGGCGACAGAGAGATTCTTATGCATTTGCCATATGTTCTCTCTCGCACCCGCATGATTATGTTGCAGAACTAATTGTAAGTCCGGACTCTATTGGGACCGTGCAACTGCTTGGAGGGGATATGGCGAACGATCATGCGCAACTAGATCCATACCTATAACACGTTGACTGCCAGCCACCACCGCTGCCGGGTTAAAGTACATTATATGGCAGTCAACGTGTCTGAAGGTGAATAAACCGGCCCTAAATGTTATACTTACTGTTTATAGCAATTCTATACATATAAGTAATTGCTATAAAATACACCTGGTGAAAAACATTCATATTGTTGTTCACTAATTGGTTTTGCCGAGGATTTCTATATTCTTATCGTATTTGGTGTTGTATAAAAGTGCCGATTTTTCGCCGACTACTGCCACCAGGTGTCACTGTACGGGTGTTACACGGTCCCAATAGGACGATATGGTATGTAACGATTAGTAGACTCTAGGATGTACGCTATTGGTCGGAGGCACAAGGACACCGCACGACTGACTCTATCGATCGCCAGCAGACGTCAAGCGTTGCGAGAGAAGTTCCCTAGGGCTTAAGCCCGGTGCTTAAGCACGGTGTCCCCTTGGACTTCCGACCAATAGCGTATATCCTAGTCTACAAATCGCTACATACCATATCGTCTTATGTCAATATCAGACAATAAAACCGCATACGTAAATAGGCATTTTGACTAGTTTGAAAATACATTACAAATTGTTATCATCTCTCTTTATTGCTATCTAATTAAACTTATTTCAGTAAAATAACGAAAATGTATAAATGTTTAATATTAAAAATCTTAACTTCAAAAGTTGTCTTTTTAAAATGCGGCCATTTAATTAGAAACGATACGTGATTGGCTAACGGTTAGTGTGACGTCACATAATTGTAAACAAACAGTTCATAACAACTTTTAGATTAGGTTTGCTTTAGAATCGTTTTGTTTTGAGATTATTATTGGCACTGCACACCACTTGTAGTTCATTGTTTTTTAACAATTTGGTTTATTTTCAAAGAGAACAACTAATTCTGACAGCTGCTGCTTGACGTTCATTTGTGTTTACAATTATGTGACGTCAGAGGCATCACGTGATTAGAGAGGCCGCTAGCTTGTCGTTTTTGGCGCCTTTTTAGCTATTTAAATTTGTTCCTCGATTTTTAGTGAATATACCTATTGCTTATTTCATTAGAAATATTCATACAGCTTGTACAAATTATATAATAAACCATTTCTGGTGGTTTCTCAATAGTAGTCAAATAGCCTATTGCCTATTAATAACAACTACTCATTATCAGCTAAAGGCTATTTTAGATCACGTTAAAAAAAGTGTATTTACAATTAATACCTACAAGTACGTACCTATGGTGAAAGAAATATCCTATCAACAAATAAATATTTTTTAACTGTAGCAATATTTATTTGAATCGAAACTACTACCTCAAAAGTTATATTTAAGACAAGTAATAGTGTAACAATATTAATAAATATTTTTTACTCGAACGATATAATTATATTGTCACATTAGCTCTCGTACGGCCCTCATTTTGATTGTACACTTAAGATCTTCGGATCAAATATGACCCATTCGGAAATAAGAAATATAGATACTATTTTTTCAGTTCCTTAAATGTATTGTTAAACATTTAAGTATAATAACTCTTAATATCACTAACACTCTAAATTTGATTAGACTTTTTTTATAGTAGCGAGCAAAGCGTGTACGAACCCGCCACCGTCTTTACGCGGCACACGCTTTTTGACTTTATAGTGATTGAAAAGCGCTTGGATACTTCAAAATGGAAATATTATACAGACCTACAGGAGCCTTTATTTTGTTAGGACAGTCATTCAAAACATAGATTATGATGTCCGCCCATTTTATAAAATGAAATCTATCAGTGAAATAGGCATTTTGAACCAGTATGAGTCATACATGATCCGAAGGTCTTTAGTGTATAGTTTCTTGTAGCCGTCAAAATAATTTAATTAAACGCTTATTTTTATAGTAGAAATTTATTGTTTTAAGAAGAAAAGCAATGTGTAAAAGTTTCAGAAAATTATATCTAAATGCACAATTACAATTCATCACTATTGTACGCTATAAACCACTATAGACCCGAGGACCGTATAAGGGTTAAAGGGTAATTTATTAACTGTAAATACTCCCTTTTTTAGCGCGTACCTACATGTATTTAAACAAGCCTCAAAATATATAATTTCATAATTTCCTTTTTTTTGTGTTACAGCATATGGAAACGTGCCGATTAATATTAGACAGGTGAGATTATAATTTTTCTATTTCTACAATTTTTCATAGTAGCATCTCCGAGTGATTGCCCCCACTCCTCCCATGACGCCATAACTGCTGCCATAGCATGAAATGCGCACAGAGGTGCGCATGAAAATATAGAGAGGAGAAGCCGGTACAGTAGAATGGTAGAAACCGCGCTGTCTCTTTCTTTTGCCGCGCCTCCATTGAGGTGAGTGGGGGCTGAAGCGAAGCTTCTCTGACTCAGAACTCTGCGAATTTACAGCCCCGAGACGTGCGAGTAATAGAGGGACCACTGTACTGAAAAAATGAAGAAAATTAAAAAATACACAATAGCTTCTCGGTATTATCTTGAATTAACCTTTTGAGGGGCAGTGGGACATATACATATGTGCCACCTTTTTTCTTTTAGTTTCTTTTTCGTTTTCCTATTATCTCTTGCGATTCGAATGGGCATTTTTAAAATTTTTCGGAGTTCTGAGAATATGGTGCATGTAATTTCTATGAAAAATTAAATTAATTTATTATATCGCAGTTCTTAATAGGTAATCTACATAAGAAAACATCTATTTTCTCATTATATAACACGTTCCTGAATTATAACACAGGATTAGTGCAGTGCCCCCAATATACCGCTAAAGTTGATACAGACCTTGTCGAAGCATGTCATGTCGGTAGAACCTGATATTCCTACCGTGGCATTGTACCGCAGAGTTCTAGAGATTTTTAATTCCGGCATATATATTGGAGGTAAAAACAAATAATACGTGTGTGTATAATAACATATAATATAAAACAGTTTTTATAGAAAAATTGTTAGATGTGAAACATCGAAATTCTTCTTTGTAGAAAGTATGCGATAGGAAGGATGGACCAAGCGTCCGTCGAAAGAACACGTGCGCCAGTGCGCATTTGTATTTATGACTGTGGTACTATTAAACGGTACGAGAGAACCGTTGTGTCTTATTCAAAAAGCGCATTTAGTTTACTCTCTCTTAACTCTGTCATCGGTAAGTACTGTTTAATAGTATCACAGTCATAAATACAAATGCGCACTGGCGCGCGTGTTCTTTCGACGGACGCGTGGTCCATCCTACCTATCGCATACTTTCTACAAAGAAGAATTTCGATGTTTCACATCTAACAATTTTTCTATAAAAACTGTTTTATATTATATGTTATTATACACACACGTATTATTTGTATATACTATTATTTATATCTCTATTTTTGGTTTTCTTTCAATTGTATTCACTTCATTTGACAATGATCAATACTTGTTTCTATGCATGGTGGGAGAAGGAAATTCTTCGAAACCACCGAGCTGGAGCATGAAAATTGGCGCCGGGAGAGTACGCAGATTCAGCGCCGTTCGGTTGGTGCTATCCCCGAAGAAGTACACGTGCACCGCAATAGTCGAATTTATTGCGGGTCTGCACTTTGTCCGAGGAGAGCATAAAAGGCAGAGGGTTTCTGTTGCCTCTCGCGAGGCTCCTGAAATCTGAGCACGCGGTCGAGGCCCTTCGCTTGCGACCCGGCGCCTATCACTCTCGCTAGACTGAGTTACTATCTATTTAGCCGGTCAAATAGACTGAAATTTCTCTGGCAGTAAATTTTTATCGTGTATCCACTGCAATCTAGCTAGATTTATTTTTCTCAACCGAGATTCTAGACTAACTCTCGCTAGATTGTTCTCAATGCTGTGTCCACTTGAGTAAATCTAGCTGAAAACGAAAGAACACGTTCGCCAGTGCGCATTTGTATTTATAATTGGGATACTATTAAATGGTACAAACCGTTGTGTCTAATTCAAAAAGCGCATTTAGTTTACTCTCTCTTAACTCTGCCATCAGTCGCTGTTCCGTCTCGCGATAAACGGAATTCGACACAACGGTTCGTACCGTTTAATGGTATCACAGTCATAAATACAAATGCGCACTGGCGCACGTATTCTTTCAACGGATGCGTGGTCCATCCTTCCTATCGCATACTTTCTACAAAGAAGAATTTCGATGTTTCACATCTAACAATTTTCCTATACAAACGGTATTTAAATGTTATTTTTAAACGTGCTAACCAATGATCAATCAATCCTCATGCTTTCATTAATGAGGGTAAATACTGCTTCGTACACCGATACAGTGAGCGTGTGGTGGTTAAGCTAGGGCTCGGCGAACGTTGGGACGCAGTTCAGTGAGGAGACGCAGGGTGACCGTTGCCTCTACATCTATATATAGAATAGATATAGATATAGAGGCAATGTTCAACGTTCGCCTGGCCTTAGCGTATTTAGCCACTCCGGCGACGTTTCACGAGCAGCCGGTCTCACCCCCGAAGCGCGGCATAAGATGTTTCACATCAATAACATTGTTCATGCACTTGTATGCATCAAAGAACAAAACCTACTAATACACGACTAACAATATACCACGCACTGAGAAAAAACATCATTTAACTTAATTTAATTTCGAGGTTACGGACAGCCTACTGTATATGTATATTTATACCGCATGTCCTATGGCCAACCGCGCAGGTGAGCTGCGACCTGAATTCTTGACTTCGGCAGTATTTATGGTACAGTTAGTGTGGGCTTCAGACGAGTGCGCTGCATAAGAACGAATAATGTCAACTGCTCTTCTAATAGCTGTCAATTCGGGAGATCGAAGCGTTTCATGTAACCTCAAAATCGTAAAGTTTTGAATTAGTAGTGAATAATTTGTAGAAGTGATGAGAAATAATCATAAATAATCTTCCGAATTGACACCTTAGGTATCGCTGACGCCACTTCGTAAAACTACTTCCTAGACACGCGCGGTGCTAGCGCGGAAATAATTTCTGAAACAAGGGCATGAGGCGTGTAATTCGGTTGGACATCGAAAAAACCCGAATGATTGTTAACTCTCACTTCTGAACGTTACTTACCATTTATTCAAAGATTCACGATTTCGAGCTTAGACTTCGATCTCCCGAATTGAGAGCCATCGGGAGATCAGACGTTTCACACTTTTCGTAAGAACGCAGCGTAAGAGCGAACAGCGTCGTCTGATTTCCCGATGGCTGTCACACAATTCGGAAGATTATTTATGATTATTTCTCATCACTTCTACAAATTATTCACTACTAATTCAAAACTTTACGATTTTATACACATCAAATATAAACGGGATTCGTTTTGTAAAAAATTCTAACTTTATTTATAATTAAGCTTAGAAACATGTATTATTTTTCTATATAGTCTCCCGCTCTAGAAATACATTTTTCCCATCGGATTGGGAGCTTTTTTATTCCATCATCGTAGAAACTCTTCGGATGTTCTTGTAGCCATTGGAGCACAAATACTTCCACTCTCTCTGCATCGTTGTCATCGAAACATTGACCTCCAAGCGCTTCTTTGAGGGGTCCAAAAAAATGAAAGTCGCAAGGGGATAAGTCGGGACTATATGGCGGATGTTCCTGCATTCCCCAGCCGAATGCATCCAATGTTTGCCTCGTGGCATTGGCCGCATGAGGCCTGGCGTTGTCATGCAAAAGAATGACACTTTTGACCGATTGCTTCTTCCTTTTCTTTCGAAATGACAATTTCGTGGCATCCAGTAATTTACAATAATATTGCGCCTTAATCGTGCGTCGATTGTGGAGAAAGTCAACGTGAAAAGTACCTTGCCGGTCACACCCGTCCTTGGGCGGCGAGCGTGGCTCTCGTTCTCGACCTTTTCACGCCCTCCAGAAAATTCTTTGTGCCATGTAAACACACAGGTTATTGACAGGGTGTTGTCCCCGAGCTGTGCCTGTAATCGTCGCAAAAGGGTCTCGCCGTATTTCCATATGAAAAATGCCCCGGCACCAAGTAACTTTGTTACATCTTTCATCTATTGCTTTTTATCCAAAATACCTCCACAACAAATTTCAGACCGCTAACTTCACGTACAAGGGAAATCGGGGGTAAACAACAATTAACGCTACTACCTATTTTTTTTCTCTGGAACTATAAAAGATATCAAATCCGTTCAAAAATGAAATTGTAGGTCTTCGTGAGTAGTATATTATATATTTTTGTCACTCAGTGTCAAATACTCGGTTTCATGGGCGTCCTCGACGCATGTGAAATCATCTTTCACACACCAATTCGTGAAAAGTTGCGCAGTGAGTGAAATAACCTGCGCAGTGCGTGAAATCGTCAACCTCGTATTTGACACTTACAATTAGTGACAAAAAATAGAATTCGTTATTCGGTTGTTTCGCGCCGTTCTAACGAATGTGATTGCCGTACTCGCTTCGCTCGTGCGGCAAATTTCACACTCGTTAGAAACAGCGCTTCACGCCCTAATAACGAAATAGATATTTTCGTTATAAGGGCGTGAAGCGCCGTTTTTAATGAGTGTGAAGTTTTCCGCACGAGCGAAGCGAGTGCGGCAACCACACGAGTTAAAACGACGCGAAACGCCCTTATAATGAATTCTATTTTTTGTCACTAAGTGTCAAATACGAGGTTGACGGGGTTGAGGACGCCCGTAAAACCGAGTTTTACGCACTGAGTGACGAAAATAACTATTTTTCGACGGCATAAAAGCACTGTTTAAAGGTGTAAATTTAAAAAAATATTTTTTGCAAAGGAAAATTTATAACAATCGCTGGAGATACAACAACCAAAAAAATCATATGGAATCATCTGTTAGTCAGCTATTATAAAAAAAATTGTCAAATAGTTTAATTTGGTGGAACACAGTAAAGAAATTGAAAAACCTTTAACACGTTCACGCCGGCACGGTAGGTACTCAGCGCCGGCGTGAACGTGTTAATTCATATTATATCATATCTATGTATATTTATATATTTACTAGCAGCCCGTCCCAGCTTCGCACGGGTAGATTGTGGATTGATTTTGTCCGTCCACCATTGTTTAAATACATTTTTAATACAAAACTTTTAGTATTTTTCCCGGGCTACGCAATGGTCATATTGGATTTGACCTTGACCATGACCTTCAAGGTTATATCGAGGTCAAATTAATTTTTTTCACGTTCAAATGTGTCCTTGACCTTTTTTTTTCATGTTACCTTTATTGTCAGCGGAGGTCAAATTTAGGTCAAGTATAGTTCGACTTTTTGAACACCCTGTATAAGATTTGCTAACTCAGAAACCTTCGCGGATATGCGTCCAACTGTTCCCCAAATTTTCATCGCAATCGGATCAACGGTTTAGGAAGGCATAATAATCATCCGTACCGGTACTTTTTGAACACCCTGTATAAGATTTACTAACTCAGAAACCTTCGCGGGCATGCGTCCAACCATTTCCCAACTTTTCATCGCAATCGGATGAACGGTTTAGGAAGGCATAATAATCATCAGTACCGGTACTTTTTGAACACCTTTTATAAGATTTACTAATTCAGAAACCTTCGCGGGCATGCGTCCAACCATTCCCCAAAGTTTCATCGCAATCGGATGAACGGTTTAGGAACGCAAATAATCATCCGTACCTGTACTTTTTGAACACCCTGTATAAGATTTACTAACTCAAACCTTCGCGGATATGCGTCCAACTGTTCCCCAAATTTTCATCGCAATCGGATGAACGGTTTAGGAAGGCATAATAATCATCCGTACCGGTACTTTTTGAACACCCTGTATAAGATTTACTAACTCAAAAACCTTCGCAGGTATGCATCCAACCATTCCCCAACTTTTCATCGCAATCGGATGAACGGTTTAGGAAGGCATAATATTCATCAGTACCAGTACTTTTTGAAACCTTTTATAAGATTTACTAACTCAGAAACCTTCGCGGACATGCGTCCAACCATTCCCCAACTTTTCATCGCAATGGGATGAACGGTTTAGGAAGGCATAATAATCATCAGTACCGGTACTTTTTGAACACCTTTTATAAGATTTACAAACAATAAGAAACCTTCGCGGGCATGCGTCCAACCATTCCCCAAAGTTTCATCGCAATCGGATGAACGGTTTAGGAAGGCATTTGATATTACCTTAAAGGTCACGGTCAAGGTCAAATCCAATACGACCACTGGGTAGCCAAGGGAAAATCCTTAAAGTTTTGTATTAAATATTTTTCTCTAAAATGTTTTCCCGCTAAGATAATCGGCCGTACCGGGACTTTTTGAACACCCTGTATAAGATTTACTAACTCAGAAACCATCGCAGGCATGCGTCCAACCATTTCCCAAAATTTCATCGCAATCGGATGAACGGTTTAGGAAGGCATACGAGACATACATACAGACAGACAGACAGACAGACACAGACAAACATTCATTTTTATATATATAGATTAATTAATTATGTATACACAATATCTATATTGTTTTATAATATACATAATATACAATAATGTGTACAAAAAACAAGTAATTTGTATAATTTACATAATCTTGGTAGATGAGTTGGTTACATCAAATATGAGGGGCATTCTGTGTCAAGACAGCCACTTTTTTCATGAGGGTCTCAAAAAAATCTGATTTTTATTTACAGTCATACTTACTTGATGGAAAAACATTACCTGAATTTTTTTAGATTTTTGTCACGCGCCGTTGATGGTATACATCGATTTGAAAAATAAATTTTAACTTTAAAGTTTCAAGTGTATTATTAGTGGCATAAACAACTTTGTATAGGGGAATGTCGTCAGGGTTGGCCATAGTTTTGACTTTTGCCCATAATTTCCATGTAAAAAAGAATTCTTATAATTACTGCGCATTCTTAGAAAGGTCCGGAAAAAAGAAAACTTTTCCGAGGTATTACGAATTGATTAGATGAAAAATTAAAAAGTAATTGGTATTTTTTAAAAATTAGAAATACTGTCAAGGTTGGCCAGTGCTGTCTAGGTTGGCCAGCCGCTGAAAATCGATGAAATATAGGCGCTAAATTATTCTGAATCGCAGTTTTGACAAATGAAGTAGCTGGTCGTCATTTTCGCGCACTTTAAATGCACTTCTCTTTTGCATTCAATGCATGCAACGGAATTGTTACTATTCAAGCGATGAGGCATCGCTTCCAAACAGATGAGGCAAAAGTCCTCGTCTTCATCCGAAGAGGGCTTTTTCTGCACTGTTTTTGGTGGACGACCTCGTTTTTAACGTTTCGTAGCATCAAAAAATGACGAAGTGTTGTTATTACCCTGAAAAGAAAAAAAATCACGGTGGCCAACCCTGACTACACAAATGATCCAACCTTGACGACAAACACCAGGACCACATCGCATCACACCATAACCAAACGGGTTATCAAATTGAATTATCCTTTCGGTTTATTCCTAAAGGATAACCACATGACACACTTATATGCTTACTTTGACGATTGCAAGTTTTAGCTTGAAGTTCTGGTACCGTATTCACAGATACTGGAAAACTTTTTTCGTCTTTCCCAAGCCACTGACAATGAGTGCACAACACGTTTTAATTTCATGATTCAACCTCCGTGTTGCCACGAAAAGTTTTACCACGCTTCCAGATAGTTTAAACTAGTTTTATAAGCTGAAATATCGCAAATGGCCGACCTAGACTACAGGGCGACCCTGACGACTTCCCCTACATAAAATTTGTTTTTTTTTTCTCAATTTTTCAAAAAAAAATCAAAATTTTTAAGTGACATTAAAAAGCATTTTTTTACAAAAAAGTAAAAAAACAGCAGAAAATATTTATTTCACCAATGCGACAGTCTCGATTTTTCTTACAAAAATTCAGTATATTTGAAATCAATAATCACTATGTAGAAAAAATTTTGGTAATGAGAGGGCCATTTCTTCACGAAGAAAAAAATTCTTTTAAAATTTTTTCTTAAAATTTTTTTTAAAAATCAAAAAATGTTCTTTATGTTTCTATGCATAGATGCATGAAGAACATTATCCGATTAAAATAAATTTTTAAGAGAAAAAACTTGAAAAGAATTTTTTTCATGAAGAAATGGCCCTCCCACTTCCAAATTTTTTCTACAGTTTTTATTGATTTCAAATATACTGAATTTTTTAAAGAAAAATCGACTGTCGCATTGGCGAAATAAATAATTTCTGGTGTTTTTTCACTTTTTTGTAAGAAAATGCCTTTAAATGTCACTTGAAAATTTTTATTTTTTTTTGAAAAATTGAGAAAAAAAATTTGTCATGTATACAAAGTTGTTTATGCAATTAATAGTATACTTAAAACTTTAAAGTTAAAATTTATTTTTCAAATCGATGTATGCAATTAACGGCGCGTAAAAAAATCTAAAAAAATTTAGGTAATGTTTGTTCATCAAGTATGACTATGTAAATAAAAAACAGATTTTTTGAGACCCTCATTAAAAAAAGTGGCTGTCTAGACACAGAATGCCCCAGATATGTAAATATTTCGGCAGGTCTAACAATTTTAGATTTTTTAGATTTAGCGGGCACGTGACTAATAATAAATTACAATAGCTATATATGCGAACTGCATCCTGTGGTACATAAGGTGGTTACGTCAAATATATTTGTCAATATTTCGGCTGGTCTAATGATTTTAGACTTGTAGCGGCCGTGTGATAAATAATAAATTATGGCAGCTACATGCGAACAGCATCCTACAGTTCTACTGCCATTAGCACAGTCACAAGTGTATCTTAGGACACCCTTGTAGCTATTCACGTTTGGCCGATATTCAATGTAGCACTCGTAGATCTTGCTATTTATATGGCGTGAATGAACCTTAATTTTGATAATATTTTCAGTCCATTAAATATTCGACATTTAAAGTGTTCTCGTCGTCCATTATTTCCGCGAGATAACATACTGGTTGCGACATTTAATATGTGCCTGTAAATAATATCTTAAGATCGTCTTCAGTAAATTCCGGAAAATCTGTTAGGCATGTTGGAGAGAGTTTCATGAACGGTTTTTTACGGCGATTTAAACTGTGTTTCAACCACTGTTTGCAAAGTATTTTGCTGGACTGTACGCTCTTTCATATAATTAACTATTTCGTCGGCAAATTCCCGATCAGAATTTATCCTTTTTCCATAAGTATTATTTAAAAATCCAGCAATTCGGCACACAGATTTTATTATAGGTAGTAACTTGTTATCTACTTTGTTAAGTAATAGTCGAGATTTTTGGTCTATGGCCCCATGAACAACTTCGACGACGACCCACCTTACCTTCGTAACTCACCGTGAAAAATTGGCTTCTTCAAGGTTGTTTGGCTCATATTTGCGTTATCCATGGAATATTTTTCATGTGAAGTTGTATACAAGATGTTCTTTTAAAATGAAACATCTTGAATTAATAGAAAATTCATAACCAAGCAACGAAAAGTTAATGTTCTTCAACACATTGCCCTCATGGCGGACTCTTTTGGCAATATCTCACTTGCTATTTAAGATACACCCATGAAATCATATGGAGCATTCCATACCAAATCACTAAGTTTTTGACCCGACCCTCTTCGATTTCGCTCATTTTTTTGATATGTTTTAGTATGTATGTGGGATCAAAATCATGGAGAACAGGATATGTCAAGCGGTATGAACGTGTATTTTAACTAACGTAAGAAATGACGACTTCACTAACTTCACACTCTGCACATTACGGAATCTGTGCGTCTGCACTCTGAACAATCTACGATCTGTGAACTCCCTATCCTCCGCTTATATCGTCCTACCCCTTCTCTACCTCCGTCTACCCTTCTCCGTCCATCCCTTGTTCCTGAGGAGCGGCCTCGCTGGCCGCTATACTCAGGCCCCTCGCTTATCGTTCAGTTTTCCCCCGGGAAGTCCGCGTCATTCGGGTCCCTCGCTTACCGTTCGGTCTCCCCCCGGAAAGTCCCGCCGACTGTTACTGCCTGCTTTCCCTGAACGGTCTCGCCGACCGTTACTCGGGACTCTTGCTCAACCACTCTTCCAATTCTACATGTATTAAAAGCAACTTACACACCAATTTTTAACCTTTTATTCCAAACCGTTATTGAGTAATATCGATTAATATAATCGATTTTTTAAGTTTCTAAGCAAAAAATGTTCAATTAATGATAGACTAGTAATAAATATCGATATCTATAAAAAGTAGGGTATCATTTTTTTCGTCTTTAAATGTAGTTTCAGAAAATAAATAAAAGGAAATTATTCGAAGTAATTATCACTTAGTTATTAACATTTAAAGATTAAAATCAATATTTTCAAAAAGTTCGACCCCTTCGATTTTTAAATAAAATTTTCCCAAAATTCTACTCCATATTACGCAGCTTTTAAGCCGCACTTTGAGATGTGATCACAGTTTTTTCTATTTTTTATCGAATATTGAAAATTTAATTTCTTTTGTTTTTTTATTGAATTATCTAAAATTTCACTCTCTTGACTAAATATCGTCCAAAAACATTAAAAACCATTTTATTGAAAGCGATCAAATTATTTTAATCAATTTAAAATATTTTATTTAGTCATATTATTTTACACTTCATATTATGTTTTTTATTGTTATTTTTTTCACTTAAAGATTGCTTTTTATATTTCTTAATTGTACTGTAATGTGTAAACTTGTCTAAAAGGAAAAACGGCTTTTTTCGTCGTGCTGTACTAATGGCAGTAGGGGACAGCAGGATGCTGTTCACATATAGCTGCTATAATTTATTATTAGTCACGTTCCCGCTAAATCTAAAAGATCTAAAATTATTAGACCTGCCGAAATATTAACCAATATATTTTATGTGACCAACTCATCTACCAAGATTATAAATTATACAAATTGCTTGTTTTTTTGTACATATTATTGTATATTATGTATATTATAAAACAATAGACATTGTATATACATATTTAGTAAATAAATAATTATAAATAATATAACTAGGGGAGAGTGGGGGAATTGTGCGCACTTAAGCGAAAATCGTTATAGCACTAATAGTATTGTAGATAATTTAAATGTAAATACGGTAGCGGAATTGCTATTTAGTTCACTCTCAGCACGTAAATCAATTTTAGGAAAAATAAAGTATTTAAATCTCAATATTGCTGAAAATAATAATGCTGCTTTTGCGCACCATTCCCCGCCCTTGCGGGTAATGATGCGCAACAGTTAGGGAATGGTGCGCATTAAAAGTATTATTAGATAAAATCAATATTTAGGCTCTAAAACATTTATTGAAGTTGTGGAACATAAAAAAAGATTATAATAACTTTTAATTTGAGCATAGGTCACATTTATAGTTTTTCGGGGTATCTGAGCCAGTACGGGCATCAGCGCGCATCAATACCCCTTTAGATATTAAATGAGAAACTTGAACACAGTTAGCAGATTACTTAACCTAACAATGCAAAACAAGCATCAATAGATGCACAAGATCGTACTTTTCCATAAAATAAATATATCATATCGATTAGGGAAATAAAATGGACTCACCGTCTTATTTTCCGATATCAAAAGATTACAACAACTGGCTTGATTTCAGATAAACAGGGCTCGTTCCGTGCAAACGTATATAACTGGTATGAATAATGGCGTTAGTGATCCACAGTAGGGAGGAGAGAGGGCGTTACTAGTAGTTTGCGCTTAAAAGCCCGCGGAATAGGAAATAGTTTAATGCGCATGATTACTCGACGCGCACGATTCCCCCACTCTCCCCTATACGTAATAGATATAATATGAATTAACATGTTCACGCCGGCGTTGAGTACCGCGCCGGCGTGAACATGTTAAAGGTTTTCCAATTTGTTTACTGTGTACCACCAAATGAAACTATTTGACAATTTTATATATAATAGCTGACTATAATAGATGATTCCACATGATTTTTTTGGTTGGTGTATCTTCAGATTTTTATAAATTTTCATTGCAAATAATATTTTTGAAGTGAAACTTCTTTGCGGAGGGTACTGAATGCGCGCCCGAGGAGACGAAAATCGTAACGAAACCCACACACTCCACCGCTCTCGACCGTGTCTCACTCATACAGCGCTCTCAACCCTGTCCCAATACACCGCTGTCGACTCTGCAAGCGTGCGACGTGTTGGATCGCCTTGCCTAGTGAAGCTGCCGCCGTTCGTTTGTCTACATATTCCGAGGCAAAAATGTCTTAAGGCTGCCTTACGCGGCAGTCTCGCGAGCCAGCCTCGCAAAATATGTGTTCCGTCGCAAAGGGGACTTCTACGTCATTTCTTACCGCTCACTATTATCGCAACCTAAGTAAAACGCACTAATCTAGATCTAATCTGTACATCGGTCGCAACAGCGAAGCGGGCGGTATGTTTTGGTGAATGGGGGTTGCGAATGCGTTCGCAGTCCCACACCTTTCCCTCAAAACAACCTCGCAGTGTATCTAATTGTAAACCACGGCTACATCACGGAATTATTGTATCTCTTTAAATCCAATATAATCACCAGTAATATTGTGAGTGCAGTGTTAAATCATTTCAACTATCCGATACGGTTTAAATCCACCACACCACATTTTCGGTCACTAGTCGTCTCACGCAGTAGTGCCTTCGGGATTTACGACCTCGAGGAGATCTACTCTTGATCGCACATGTTATAGTTATTAATTTGAAACTGAAGAATAAATGAAGCAAAAATCAATCGCGGTTTAGACTGTGCAGAGGGAGTCTGGTTTGTGTTGCTCGAGAGGGTTTCTTCGGGCAATGGAAGCTATTATTCATATTACGAGGCGACGCAGTGTCGCACCTCCACTAAGAGGACTGTTAGACTCACCATAAATCTAGCGTTTAGGACCCTTTTTGAGCGTATCCTTGGGAGAAACCAGACTAGAGGGCGCAGAGTTATTTATGAGCTGTTTTTATTTCGTTTATCGCATTTTTAGTTTTCCGGATTTTACCGTATCGAGTGGCCGGCCATACGGAGTTCGTGTAGTCTGCGATCGGAGTCGCGACTTTTCTCGAGTAACCACCGTGCATGTACATTCTTTCGCGCGCGCGCGCGCGCGTGTGTGTGTGTGTGTTAATTTATAATTATTATTGCCAAAAAGGCCACAGAACGGTCGAAATAGTACAGTGACAGGCAACGTGTTAAATAAACTTTCCATTTCGTAAACGTCAATGAACACTGAACATTCTTTCGCGTGTGTGTTATATTAAAATTATTATGGTAAAAACAGGAAAACAACGGGCAAAAGAGTTTCGTGAGAGGCAACGTGTACAGAAAGCGATGATGAAGGTACTACCTAAAACTAGTACAGAACGAAATCGAGGATGGAGAGAAAGAATTAAATTCACACAATCACACATTGATGGATCTGAGCATAGTTGAGGGTGAAAAAAACAACAAAACGTGTGGCCGCCACACGCGGAAGGAGTGAAACTTCGATACCAGTTTCTCTGAATTTGACTCCGGTGGTATTAGTTTCAATTGGCTCTATACAAGTCTTTTACTATGCTTCTTCGTAGAGCCAATTGAAACTAATACCACCAGAATCAAATTCAGAGAAACTGGTATCGAAGTTTCACTTCTTCCGCGTGTGGCGGCCACACGTTTTGTTGTTTTTTTTAATTTACACCTTTAAACAGTGCTTTTATGTCGTCGAAAAAATATATGAAGGGTCCAGTGGAAAAACGATGAGGGTCCATATTTCTAAAAGTTGAGAAACACGACATTTACAGTTTCACAACGCACGGGAGTCCACTATGCCGCCTATTTTCAACCACAATTTTTAGTGGAATCTCAGTGTTCGTCCCCTGTAAGATTTGATATGTTGATACTTCATGTTACAAGCTAACAGATGTCGCTAAAATATCGATTTCGAAAAAAATGAACCCTCATCGTTTTTCCACTGGACCCTTCATATAATATACCACTTACGAAGACCTACAATTTCGTTTTTGAATGGCTTTAAAATAAAATAGTAGCGTTAATTGTTGTTACCCCCTTATTTCCCTTGTACGTGAAGTTAGCGGTTTAGAATTTGTTGTGGAGTTATTTTGGATAAAAAGCAACAGATAAAAGGTTCAACAAAGTTAATTGGTGCCGGGGCATTTTTCATATGGAAATACGGCGAGACCCTTTGTCGTCAACCGAGCAAATTACGGTTACGAAAATGTTACAAATAGAATTTACATACCGCTATAATCTTTGAAAGACGTAACTCAATCTCGTAATATTCATGTCATGAAATAAGTAACATTTACAGAACTAAAGATTGTAACTGTGATTTATATGATTTTACATCACGATTTCATTATATTTAAAGAAGTCAGCAGCATGGATATCCGTTATGTAAAACTTATGTATTTATGTATGTTCTAAACGTCACAAAGATATAATTACGCTATTTAATAAATATGCCCCAGTTACATAACATTTAAAATACTTATGCGTTTGTGATATAATTAAGATTATGAAACTATTACATCTATTGTTCCATAATATTTTCAACTCCGTGCTAAACTTTGCTAGGTTCTTTCAAAGATAACAATGGTACCTAAATTCTATTTGTAACATTTTCATAACCGTGACTTACTTGGTTGATGACGAATTTGAGTACACATACCCTCTCAATCATGTTACACGTGACATCACTGTTACTTCCAATATAACGATGTTATGTAACGTTCGTGAGATAGATAACTATTTGCTAGGTACATTGTTAGTCTAATGCTGAATTAATACTTGTTTAATGATGGTTAGATACTGGTTTAATGATGGTTATATAGATACTGGTTTAAATCTATATCTGTAGCTGAGAGGTAAACAATAAAAGAAAGTTTTCAGCAGTGAGCAAAACAACTTTACCTTTACCCCACTCATACATGGAGATACTACCTTTTCAAAACTAAAACTATTGGCAACCAATAAAACGGGACTTACGATTTTTTTACCAGAATAGCAAGTTGAAAAAGTGTAGTTTGAAAATGATATTAATATTTCAATATTGGATAAAATTGGAGTTACGACTATTTACCTCTCAGCTACAAATATAGAAATGGCGTTTTAATACTACTTTTATTCATACATTCAAAACACATAGCTACATAAAATTTCGCTATCATGCTCTACGTACTCGGACATCAATTTTAGCCATAATAGATGAATCAGAATGCCCTTAAATATATGGATTATTGCCGAATTATGCATGTCATTTTGCTATCTGGGATATTAGACTGTACTAAAATGAGATGTTTTGCTAGCAAGAACCTAATATTAATTGCTAGCATTGCCATAGGTTCACTTGGGCAGGCTTGACCATCTATGGTGTTTCATGTTTTACCAGGTATTTTTGAGGATGGTAATCATAAGGCAATTTGCCGTAGTGGACTGTAATTGTAAGCTATTGGTTACCGACTAGAGGATATTGTACGATTAGTTCTAGTGACTTACAGTATTTGGTATGTAACTGCTTCTAGAGAAAATTCCTGTTCTTGATCGCCTAGAGCAGGGGTAAAACATAGCGAAAAAAATGCAGATATATTTCCCTTATGTCTCTTCTGTCACATAATTTGACGGTGCTTAAGATCTATGAATTTTAGTCTATCCATTATTTCAGTCGATCTACACCTCTCCATGCGATTTTTGTATAACCTTAATACGAGCTATATGGTATAAAATATTTTTTCATAATAATAAATTAGGTATAATTTATTAGTTTTAATTAACTTTGAAGCTCATTTAAATATTGAAGATATTCAAATCCCACGATCATCAAGATCTTAAGATTCTTTTATTGTCATTAAGAATTTTTAAAAATTCGTTCGAAAAAATCGAAAGAGCCTATCCGTAAAAAACGTACGTATTCACAGATATTAAATAATTTCTTTTTTCAGGGTGGTCAAATACTGAGTAACAGATTTACTGGAAGAGCAACATCTTTACCATCATATGTGGCTCCACCAGTAGACGGTACACAAGGAGCTCAAGGTACTTCTAGTATAGATAGTCGCAGACCTTCCGAGAGTGGATCCGAAGGCGAACAAACTGCAAGCGGAACTCGCAAAGATCGTGACAGTAAAAGAAGCTCTGTGCTAAGCAACCTGTTCGGCCGTAGGAAGAAACCATCGTAATCATAGTATTTCAAAAAAATCATATAAAAGTATCAACACTGCATATATGTATTAATAATTTAAGCATTCTAGAAAGGAAATTATTTAAGATAGTTTGCTGAATGATACTTTATTTTCACAGAAAGAACCTTCGTAAATGGATCGTTCACATTTTGTCGCGTCGTTTATCACGTAAATAGTTATGTATTACCTGAAATGTTACATTATTTTTATAGAGTTATAGTATATGTGTTTCTACGTGTCAGTAGTACGTGTTACTGACATGCAGTTGGATATTTATTAGGCTCGTTAGACATTTTAATGACATTAAAAACCATAAACTACTGAGATGGTGTGATGTTTCTTTAAATATAAGAATATTCAACTGACTATTAAAAGCTCGAAAATAATTGATGAGGGCTTGGACAATGCAACTTTGGAGGGTAAAGCTGAATTCGAGGCAGAAATATGTTAGAGGAAAAAATTAACAATAATAAATATAATCCACAAAACCCAGTCATTAACATGTTTCAACTATTATATTTTTTCACAATTTTTTAAATTCAATTTTTTCAAAGTCAACATTTTATTTGATTATTTTAAATGTTTTCTAGTAATTGTAAAAGGATAAATTCACAACATCTATCGTTTACAATGTTCTGGAGAGTGGAGCACAATAAAACGCGAGACATATCGCTCACCGGCTGCAATAACGACACAACACCTCTTTATTGCCGAGCGAAAATCGGATGTATATCTTACAACTTATCAAAGCCTTACAACTGTGATTCATGACCGATTTTTTGCAGGTAGGATTATACCATCGTGTTTGCAATAAAATTATTTTTATTTTCTTATATAGTTTAATGGGCAAACAGATCGGTGCAAATTGCTCATATCAGCTCACCTGTTTATACAGTCTTAAGGGTAGTCTTGAGCATATTTTATTAGCAAACCTATTCGCGATATATTCATTGACGTATTATGTTTGATAAAAAATTCTTTTCGTCCGGTAAGCAGATTGGTGAAGAACGTCTCTAGTTCGGATCTTGTACTATGCGAAGATAACCGAAAGAATTTGACGAGTTTACTAAGTTTGGGGAAAAGCTCATAAAAACCAAACTTCTGGATTATTAATTTGTTTTATAGCCTAAACAATAAAAGTAAAATTAACAATTTTAAATTGCTTACTATTCGCAATATGCTGAAATCATTGTTGTGCCGTTATTGCAGCCGGTGAACGATACGTAGTAAAACATTAAAGATATGTCATGGTCTATTAGAATTATGCGGGTCCCGCCATTTATGAAACAGTTACCTATATCTCAAAGTAATTGTACTGGGTACTTCCTGGAAAATACAAGGAACTTTTAAAGATATCTTAAGGGGGGAAACTCTTCCAGACCACCTCCAAACAACAGGTTTTTCAATAATTTTTTACAAAAAACTGAGAGCATTCATTGCAATGAATAAAATTACATAATAATATTGACATTCAAATGTATACGGGTGAATGCCCCGAAATGAAACAAAACAGCTTTCCATTTTGGTCACAAAAAAAACAATATTTTTAAGAGAAAACTAGAATAGAAGCTTGGTTTTCCAATTAAAAACAAATATTTACAGGAGACAGTTCATTTTTGTCATTATTTTTTATTTTATTTAGCTTTTCTTTAAATTTAGTAGCAGGGGAATCATTCAAAAAGTTAATGGACTTAACCAAATTCGATATAGGGGTTTTTTTTGGGTCGCTGATCACTAATCTGAAGTCGGATTTCAAAAATTCAAGATGGCAGATCCAATATGGCGGACGAGATTTTCGAAAATCGACGGATTTATGCCAAATTTGGTATAGGTTTTTTTTTTGATCGCTGATCACGAATATGGTTATATTTATTGGAATATAGGGCTAAGGAATAACGAGACACCGCATTCGATTTATACTCTATCACCTTATTTTACAGAAGACTCTATTTCAGTTAGAGGGCACGAACTGAGTTGTATGAGAATCTAGAAGAGACTGACTGAATAGAGTAATCGGGGACTATGCATACACCCAGGTCTCGGCGTGGCGACCACCCCTTCTGGTCCCTACTTTAACCATCTAATGGGTTCATACCATGGAAACTTCCAAGGAAAAGCCCAGCAGGGACATTTCCTTTTATATATATATCTTTCAATGAAAAAGCCATTAAACAATGAGGCGTCCCCTCCGTACAGCTAGGCCAAATCCCCCAGGTAGTTGAACTTTGCACGGAGATTAGATTTCGATGGAAATCCAACACACCCCTTCAAAGTTCAACCGCCCTTCTCCTACTATCGTACTTATTAATAATCTCTAAAAACATACTGATTTAACACAATGACTTCCTTTTCGTGTACCCTCTAACTGACTCCTGGGAGCAAATATACAAATGGCTCAACATTTGTTGCTTGGATTAGGGAAACCCAGAAAAACCTAATCAAGCCATGATTAATATACATTATATACATATGTATAGTTTTATGCGAGACAAGTTCCAATCATATTAGATTTAATTCTTTTCTTGACTCTATAAACCTTGGAGCTGGCAACGATTTTGTAAACATATCGGCTAACTGCTGTCCTGTTGGAATGTACTTCAGTTTAATCAGGCCTCTCTCTATTTGTTCTCTGGAAAAGTGATATTTTATATCGATGTGCTTTGTTTTCTTATGGTTCGTTGGATTATTGGCTATGCTGATACAGCCGTTATTGTCCTCATAAATAACTATAGGAACTTCAACCTTCAATTTAATACTATCTGCTAACGATTTCAGCCACAATGCTTCTCTCACCGCTTCGAACAGAGCCATATACTCAGCCTCAGTGGAGGAAGCTGCTACTGACAATTGCCTTTTTGTATTCCAGCAGATTACACAGTTTTCAAATAATTGAAATAAGTATCCGGTAGTGCTTTTTCTTCCGTTTTCATCACTACCCCAGTCTGAATCAGCATAACCAACCAACATATTCTTAAAATCTTTCCTTTCATACACTAACTTGATATCTACTGTGCCTTTCAAATATCTAAGTACTCGCTTAAGACATTTCCACAGCTCATTATTATTTTTATTTGTATACCTGCTCAAAATGTTAATTGCTGCACTCAGATCGGGTCTTGTACACACCATCAAATACATTAAACATCCTATCAAATTTCTACATGGCGCCCCTGTTTGTTCGTCTGAATTTAAGGCCAAATAATCCAATTTACTCTCGAGAGGAGCGCTTACGGCGTTACAGTCTGCCATTTTGAACTTTTCCAAAATTGTTCTAATATATGAACTCTGATCTAACGTAATTCTACCATTTTCTCTTTGAATTCTTATTCCCAGAAATAACTTTATTTCTTTTAAATCAACCATCGAGAATTTGTTCATCAAATACCATTTAAAATCATTCATGGTCTTTATGTCCGCTGTTACTATTACAAGATCATCGACGTGTAAAACAACATAAATATTTCTACTGATGTCTCCCAGATCTAAAATGTGTATACAAGAATCGACTGGTGAATTAACAAAACCTTTTTCCTTGAGGGCTTGCTCAAAAACCTCAAACCAACATCGCGCTGCTTGTTTCAGACCGTAAAGGCCTTTATTTAATCTACAGACTTGATCTTTATTGCATTTTATTCCTTCTGGTACCTTCATGTAAATTTCTTCCTTCAAGTTCCCGTTCAAGAGAATGTGGTTTTAACATCCATATGATGTGTTAATAAATCAAATTGATTTGCAAACGCTAATATAAATCTGAGACTCGAGATTCTGGCTACAGGAGCAAATGTTTCACTATAATCTGTAAGATATTCCTGGGAGAACCCTCTTGCAACTAATCTAGCCTTATACTTTATCGGATTCCCTTTTTCGTCAAATTTAATAGAAAAAATCCATTTGTAGTCAACTAAATTTTTATCCTTCTTCCTAGGTACTAATGTCCACGTTTCATTAATCAACAAAGAATCAATCTCGCTCTTAATCGCTTCTTCCCATTGAGCCCTGTCCTCTCTAAATTTGATCTCCTGATAAGTTTTTGGAATATTATACAAATCTGATTGAGCTGATAAGATGCAATTCTCAGGCATGTCTCTTTCATCATATGAAATATGCGGTAAGTCTTTAATTCTGTCACTTCTCCTAGGTTCCGTTCGGAAGGGGATATTTTCTTTATCATTTGATAGAGAGCACCCTGTACAGTCCTCTGGTATCTCCTCATGCTCTAGGTTATCCAACCTGTGCATTTCCTTCGGTAATTTCCCTTCACCACATACTGGTGAGTTTCCATGCTCTAGATTATCCAATCTGTGCATTTTATTTGGGATTTTACCTTCACCAGATACCAGAGACTCCACTGATTTCATTTCTCCATCTGTCCCATTATCATCATGGATACTTTCCATTTCACCTGCCCCAGCTATAGGCCTGGACTTCACGAAATCAGTCTCATCCACAATGACATCCCTCACAACAGTGAATTTACCCTTTTCACCATCCCACACTTTATAGCCGTTCGGTTCATAGCCGACTAGTATACCCTTCCATGATTTCTCATCGAATTTACCTCTACTAGTTTTATTATGAACATATACAGTTGAACCGAATACCTTTAGATATTTTAACTGTGGCCTTCTTTCAGGCCACATTTCGAATGGTGTCTTATTGTTATTCAGAGCTTTGGTTGGAGTAATGTTAACTAAATAAGTGGCAGTCAAAACTGCTTCACCCCAGAACTCCTTTTTTAGTTCTGCACCAACCACCATCGTTCTCGCTCTTTCCGTTATGGTTCTCACCATACGTTCAGCCACACCATTCAACTGTGGGGTCCTAGGGACTGTCAAGTGATAACTAATACCTTTTTCCATACAGTAGCCCTTCATTTCATTTGATAAATACTCCCCCCCGTTATCGCAATACAAATTTACTAATTTTGAATTGAACTTGACTTCGCTTTTTGCCACAAAATCTTTAAACACATTAAAAACTTCCGATTTGTATTCTATCAAATATGAAACACAGTAGTGTGTATATTGATCAATAAATAGTACAAAATAATTTTTGTTATTCACCGTAGGAGGAGTGACAGGACCTGCTACATCTGAATGAACTACGAATAATGGCCTTTTTACGTACTCTTTGTTCTTTTCTTTGTTAAAAGGCAAACACGGTTGCTTACCTTTTATACATGCCTCACATAGTTTTTCATTCGGAATTATTGATTCAAGTCGTTTTATATCCTCGAACATTTCTTTGTTTTTTCAATTCCGAAAACTTCTGTTTCCCTATATGCCCTAGCCTTTTATGCCAGATCTCATAATCTAATTTTGCATTTACTGTGTTAACTACCTTTGAATTTATTTTGAAGCTAACAGTAATTAAACTATTTGTTGACTCACCCCACAGAATGGTCTTACCATCTTTTACAATTTTAACACCGCTTGTGCCAAAAATAATCGTCAATCCTGCGGCTTGCATCTTGGAAACGGAGAGCAGGTTCTGTGGCACCTCGGGACAATATAAAACATCCTCCAGGACTCCACCGATGCCTTGGTCACTCGTCACGTTTAAGCTGCCTCTCCTTGTAGCGATGATGAACTCGTTGTGTTTTGCCACAGCTATTTTTATGGGTACGTCCAGTTCCATGAACCCCTCCGCCAGATCCTTCCTATTTATAATGTGGTCCGATGACTATACCGTTCTCCGTCAAACGGTTTGATATTCCGGTTCTATTTCTTTAAATCCATTTTATTTTACGCGAGTAGGCTACTTTATTTTACGTATTGTTTCCGCACTAAATGTTTATGCCACTCGTCGTTGCTCTGGGCCTATAACCTATAAGTTGCCCTAAGTTGGAATATAGGGCTAAGGAATAACGAGACACCGCGCATTCGATTTATACTCTATAACTTTATTTTACACAAGACTCTATTTCAGTTAGAGGGCACGAACTGAGTTGTATGAGAATCTAGAAGAGACTGACTGAATAGAGTAATCGGGGACTATGCATACACCCAGGTATCGGGGTGGCGACCACCCCTTCTGATCCCTACTTTAACCATCTAACGGGTTCATACCCTGGAAACTTCCAAGGAAAAGCCCAGCAGGGACATTTCCTTTTATATATATCTTTCAATGAAAAAGCCATTAAGCAATGACGCGTCCCATCCGTACAGCTAGGCCAAATCCCCCAGGTAGTTGAACTTTGCACGGAGATTAGATTTCAACGGAAATCCAACAATATTTGCAAAAATTAAAATTTTCCAAAATCTCGTCCGCCATGTTTGATCCGCCATTTTGAATTTCTGAAATCTGACTTCAGATTCGTGATCAGCGACGCAAATACCCCCCCCCCCCCCATACCAAATTTGGCACAAATCCGTCGATTTTCGAAAATCTCGTCCGCCATATTGGATCCGCCATCTTGAATTTTTGAAATCCGACTTCAAATTCGTGATCAGCGACCCAAAAAACCCCCTATACCGAATTTGGTTTAAGTTCATTAACTTTTTGAAAATCATGATCTCTGGCTGGTTTTTTTGAAATTAAAACAAAAATGTGATGTGATGGCCAAATTCTGACACCGGATTCGTGATCAGGAGGTAAAATTAATATGGATAACATATATCGCATCAAAAGTGTACCCTACTTACGAGCTTACCTTTCATAATGCTCATTTCTCTGTAGAAACATCATTCCCCTGGAACTGTTTTTCCAGGGGAACGACAACAGGGGAATGACAAAATATGAGATTATTTTCAATTAAACTTGAACGGGCTGAGCCTCATTATAAGGCTTACACCCAAAAATATTTTAATATTAACCTTAGTTATTTACTTCTAGTTCACAACATAATTTCAATATTCACTAGAACTATTACTTATCAGGGGAATGACAGTTTCAATGTGACTACAGAAGAAAATTCTGTAACTTATAGATTAACTTGAGAATAAATGCACGTAAACCAATCAGTTTTTGGAAACCCACTGTTCATCACTCTTGCTACTTACTCTCACCTGGTAAAACAAACCTCTGGCTCCATTTCCCAGGCATTAATGGAATTTTAACATGTGCAGGGGAATGACATGCATATTGTGGACACGCAAGTTTAACATTTTTTTTAGACTTATTAGAGTAACTTTTTTATTTATTTATCTACTACGACTTTTAAACAGAGTTTTTTGTAGGTAGGTCTTAATTTATAGCTGCTTAAGCATATCAAATACTCTTTCACTTTATGTCTAATGGCTGTAAAGCGAAGGAGATACAAACCAGGGGACTGACAATTTACACCTAAAATATTAAATAAAAACGGAATTTTATAGAACTATAAAAAATATAATCAACGACCTAATAAAACAAAGGCAAAGAGTGCTTAAAACAGATATCTAACACATTAGAGTTTAAACCCAAGAACAGTGCACCACTGATATTGTATATTGTGCACTTTACAGGCAACCACCCATACACACAAATCTTTTTAGGAGTGAAAAAAAACAAAATGGTGGCGCTACAGCTGATCCTACTTGACTCCTCGAAATTTGCGCCGTGGAACGCCAAGGTCCTTGTAGTTAACTAAAATCAACGAACCAAATTTTTTTCATTAAAACAAATCATTCCGCTTTGCATAAACCTAAATATAACAAAAAAAAAAGAAAAAAATGAAAATTTGAGGACAAAGAGAAAAAACGTTTAGTTAACTTTTTCTTTTTGCCCTCAAATTTTTATTTTTTATTTTTCTTTTTGTTATATTTAGGTTTATGCAAAGCGGAATGATTTGTTTTAATGAAAAAAATTTGGTTCGTTGATTTTAGTTAACTACAAGGACCTTGGCGTTCCACGGCGCAAATTTCGAGGAGTCAAGTAGGATCAGCTGTAGCGCCGCCATTTTGTTTTTCACTCCTAAAAAATGTGTGTGTATACATTTGAATGTCAATATCATTATGTAATTTTATTCATTGCAATGAATTCTCTCTATTTTCACTATTTCACTACGATCGCATATCAATAAACCGTTCAAAAAGGCCGACAAGGACGGGCAAGGTAACAATGATATGAAGCATCAGGGCAGCGGAGGAAGACCGACGCTGCGGTGGACGTCAGAATCGCGGTGTTTCAACTGTAACGAGAAGGGTCATCGGGCGTCCACATGTACAAAGCCGACGCGCGAACGAGGTTCTTGCTTCAGTTGTGGTAGTATGGATCATCGAGTCTCCGAGTGTCCGCAGAAGAAAAACACCTCTAGCATACACACAACACGACGAACCTCATACAATCACCGGCGATAACCGCTCCCTACACAGTACCCGTGAGATACTCTTTATTAGTAAACGATGGCAAAAGGCGCGAGTATGACATTATAGCGATGATCGACTCTGGATCTCCCGTTAGTTTAATTAAAGAGGAATACGTTCCAGATAATCTTCGAACGCCGGTTTCGCCGAGCGATTATGATTTTTATGGTATTAATGGTTCGAAGGTTGTCGTATTGGGTCAATCGACGTGGAAAATAAGTCCGAGAATTTGACCGAAAATATTGACATAGATTGCGACGCCGATCATCAAGCTGGACTCGAATTAAAGCGAATGTATACAGAAATTTCGAAGTCTGACATTGAACCCGTAGAATTTGACTTTAAGATGAATATCAGTTTGAAACACAATCAACCGATTTGTTTTCGTCCACGACGATTAGCCTTCTCGGAGGAAGAAAAATTACGGGACCTTCTCGATGACTTGCTACAGAACGGGGTAATTCGTCCAAGTAATTCTCCATACGCGAGCCCTATCGTACTCGTGCGGAAGAAGAACGGAGAAATTAGATTATGTGTAGATTATCGCGAAATCAATAAAATTATGGTGAAGGATAATTTTCCGACACCTTTGATTGACGATCACTTGGATCGGTTACGAAATAAAAGTTATTATAAGGTTCGTTCCAACTAACATGAGAACTGGTTCTGAACTCGGCGGAGTGTGCGCAGTCTGACTTAGCCGTTCCAACAAACACAGAACTGGTTCTGGAACGATTCCAAAGAGCGTTCCAACTAAACTGCGAACTGTAACAGAACGGTTCTAGAACGGTAATTCCAGTCCCTAGTTCTGAGTTGGGACGATTTTCTAGCCCACGCGTAGTAAGGCGCGAAACGCGCTCTATTTGAATCGGTGAGTCCAAGAACAGTACAAATGCGTAAAGATAGTTTCGAGAAAAAATGAAAAAACATAATAACTCCACAATGAGTTAATGGCCATGATATAAAAGTTATGATAACTTTTTAGGTAAATGATAATTGAAAATAAAAAATCCGAAAAAATCACTCCCCTCCAAGTTATAGAAGGAAAAAATGTATGCACTCTCTCTTGTACTCTTTTTGGACTCATCTTTCTTTTTCTGCTTTTTTGAATGTTTGTGCATGATAAGCTCTTGAAAACTATAATGTTTTTTACGTTTCAACAATTAGTTGAACTCACACATCCGCTTAGGATAACCCGTGATTTTCCGCAAAATGTATACAAAAGGTGGACAAGCCTCCCTGTGCTGTGTGCGATCCTGTGTTCCAACACATGCCATGAATTCAGTTCTAGAACGCATCTGACTGGCGCATGCGCATTAAATAATTCTTAACTAGTTCCAGGACGGTTCTAGAACTGTCCTAAAATGCTTGTTGGAACGAACCTATAGTAAACTTGTGACTTCAAGGACGGATTCCACCACGTTCAGATGGCTGAATCGTCGGTCGGATACACATAATTTGTAACTCCCTTTGGGCAGTTCGAATACTTGCGCATGCCGTTTGGATTAACAAACGCCCCGCGTACGTTCCAGCGGTTCACTTACGAAATTTTTCGGCATCTTATTGATTCGAATAAAATCCTCTTATATCTTGACGACATCCTAATCGCTACGGGAAGCATCGAGGAACACTTACAAATTTTACGAGAAGTATTTCTCTTAGCTAAACGTTACCAGCTCTCTTTTAGGTTAGATAAATGTGCGTTCTTATATTCCAAAATAACGTATCTAGGATATTCGATCAACGCCGAGGGAATACGCCCGAGTGGGGAACATGTACTGTCTGTGACTAATTTCCCGACTCCGCGCAATACCATTCAGGTACACCAATTCATTGGACTCGCTAGCTACTTTCGAAGATTTATTCCGAATTTTGCATCAATTGCAAAACCACTTTATGATCTAATTAGAAAGGAGAAGTTCAGTTTCGAGTCCCGGGAATACGAAGCTTTTAATTTATTAAAAAATCTTCTCGCGACACAACCAGTGTTGGCGATCTATTCGCCGAAACTTGAAACCGAATTGCATTGCGACGCGAGTGCACACGGGTTTGGAGCGATTTTAATACAAAAGCAACCTGACGGGAAATTTCGACCTGTTTCTTATTTCAGTCGTCGGACGACCGCAGTTGAGGCAAGATATCATAGCTTTGAACTGGAATGCCTCGCCGTGGTTTATGCAATTAAGAGATTCCACGTATATCTATTCGGAATTACATTTAAGATTCTCACGGATTGTGACAGTTTTAGACTCACATTGAGTAAGCGAACGATTAATCCTCGGATATCTCGGTGGGCAATGCTACTACAAAGTTATGATTATCAAATCGAGCATCGACCGGGAAAACGAATGAAACACGTTGACGCTTTGAGTCGCTGCCCTAGTGTGCTGGTCCTAGAAGCAATGACATTCGAGCGAACTTTATCCTTGAAGCAGGGGCAAGATGAGGAGATACGAAAGATTCGGGAAAAGTTAGAGAAATCCGAAGACAAGTTTTTCGAATTGCGCAATGGTTTGGTGTACCGGAAAGCCGATAACGGTAAACTCTTATTTTATGTCCCCAGGTCTATGGAAAGCAACGTCATCCGCTCGTGTCACGACGACTTAAGACACGTAGGAGCGGATAAGGTTGTCGACCATATTATCTGGGTATATTGGTTCCCAAAAGTTAGAGAAAAAGTCAAAGCACATATTGCTGATTGCTTGAAATGCATCGAGTTCTCGCCTCCGAGTGGCAAGATAGAAGGGCGGTTACATAGTATTCCAAAGGGTAACGTTCCATTCCATACTTTGCATATTGATCATTATGGCCCATTGGCTCGAACCGGTAGAGGCTACAGGCATATTCTATCAATCGTCGACGCCTTTACAAAACATACACGATTTTATGCTTGTAGATCGACGACGTCGAAAGAGGTCATTGAGCATTTGAAAAATTATTTTCGAACATATAGCCGCCCACGACGGCTCGTGACAGATCGCGGCACGGCATTTACATCGGGTGAGTTTCGAGAATTTTTAAATAACGAGTCGATTGATCACGTGCTTATCGCTGTCGGTACGCCTCGAGCCAACGGACAAGTTGAACGGCTACACCAAACGTTAACGCCAATGTTGGCGAAATTGTCAGTAGAGCCGGAAAAATGGGACGTGGCCCTCGAACTGATTGAACATGCATTCAACAATACGGTATGTCGTTTGACAGGCGAAACACCTTGTCGGTTATTATATGGAGTTAATCAAACAGGCGTAGTCAACGATAAGATTAGGCTAATGTTAGAAGAACGTTTCCCCGATGAGAGGAATTTAAGAAAAGCGCGCGAATCGGCTCAGGAGAGCATTAAGAAACATCAGGACGAAAACGAAAAGTATTACAATATTAAGCATAAGGCAGCTAAAACATTTAAGCTAGACGACTATGTAATGATTCGTAATATTGACACGACACCAAGGGTAAACAAAAAATTAACACCAAAATTCAAGGGACCCTATGTAATAAAGAAGGTACTAGATCATGACCGATATGTTGTTAGTGACATAGAGGGATTTCAGCTAACGCAAAGGCCGTTCGAAACAACGGTAGGCCCCGATCAAATGAAGCATTGGATCTACTATGATAACTATGATTATAGAACCCCGGATGTTTAGTATAGTCTGTTATGTATAACTTTTGTATGATTTGACATGGCATTATTGCCGCGATTTGTATGAAGTCGTACCTATCTGACCGAATGATGTGTATGACCGGGACGGTTATTGGTCAGGACGGCTGAACTGTAGGCACTTGGCCGGGAAGTGCGTGATTGGCGTGCGTGTGTGTGCGTGCGTGCGTGCGTATGAGGGTGCGTGTGTGTGTCGTAGGACAGCCGGTCCGTCGATTCCTGTAAAGGTACGCAGATTCAGTCTGCCTAGCGATGCCTTAGCGGTCGCCCGAATAAACGATTTTGATCCGCGAACCGGTTTTGAGTCGGTCACCCTGTTCCGCGAGTTCCCGACCACCATCCTGTTTCCCTTTCGAGCTCCTTACAAGTCATTGAAGTCCTGAATTAGAAATAATTACAGAGGGGCTGAATTTTTTACAGTAGGTACTGTTTGCACCCTACAACCACTTCCTGATATTTTGAAGGATCATCCCCCGTCGGATTGTTTAAAAAAGAGATGTAAACAAAAAAACCGATTTTTTGCGAATATCTCTTCAACTTTTAAAAATAACGAGAAAATCTTCAAATAAAAGTTGTAGACAATCGAATTTATAATAAAAAAGTCTTAGTGAAATTTTTACCTATATGCAATAGGGAAGCGGCAAAATGCGTTCAAAGTTTGCGAACCACATAAGGGAGCATGCTGCGCTTAAAAAATTCATAAGAAATCGAAAAATTACTCTTTTTCTATGATTTTTTTTAAATCGCATCTACAGGAGTATACTTACATTTTGAGAGACATAGAAAAAAAATTAATACATTCTTAACCCTCTGACGCTAAACTCTTAGCAATCCCTGTCGCGTGAGCTGGAGAAAGGGAACAGCCAATCGCGCGCGGTCGCTTTATGTGTTAGTGACTGACGTCACGGAAATGGCCCCCCACTCTCATTCAGCCAGGCTCGTAGTTAGGGGCCTGCTCACTCATATACCGTGCTCACTCGCACTCACGGGATTTCGCGCGACGGCACGGCAATGAAATAGGGGCCCCATACACGGTACGATTCGTTGCCTCGATCCGTCGTTTCAAACTGATTGAAACGACGAATCGATAGTGTATGTCAACATAGTTAATGATTTACTTAGTCGAAGACTACTTCATTGTCACTATTAAAAAAAATGGCTTATTAAAATCACACCGCAGGTAACTTTTAAAGTTTCGTCGATACCTAGCGACCATACGGGTTGCGACGGCCCTGTCACTCTCTCCCCACTACACTAACGTCTCACGCTTGACTCTGCCCCGCGCAGTGGTGGGGAATCGAGCTTTGCCGTCAGAGGGTTAATGCGATTATTGACTATTTTAGATTTTAAACCGATTCTTTTCACTGAAAACATTGGGGAACAATTTTTTTTTCTTTTAACTTGGTATTCGTTAGATTATTATCTAAAAAAAAGTCCTCTACGGCTTCGCACTGAATACCTTCTGTGTGGAGATATAATATAAAGGCTCCGGTAAACATGCGGTATTCGGCGAGTGCCGAGCAAGTGCTCGCCGATGTCAACGAGGCTTTATAGTAGGGGAGCCCACGATGCTAAATTTGGATTTACTCGAGCGTCTTGGGGACCTATTGGTTTTTGAAGATTAAGTGGTAGAAAGAAAAAAAGGTTATATGATGTATACTCTTTCAGCGGTGGGGGAAGCGTCTAGAGGTTTTCAAAAATGTAAAAAAAAACAGTCACATGGAAATACTCGAGCGCGTCAGATATTGATAGTGTATATTCCCCATGTATCTCTGATAACGAAGGTATGTTAATCTGCCGGTTTGCATGGTGGGGGTGGCCGTATGGAAGGGTAGAAAATGCGAAAAAAAAAAAGTTATTCGAGCGCGTCAGATATTCAGAGGGGATGTTAAGTGAACCCGAAAGAAGCTCCCATTCAAAAGACTGACGATTCGGAAGTGACGCAAGCTCTTGGCGGCTTTTTGAAAATGCAAAAAAAAATCGCCATTTTGAAATACTCGAGCGCGTCAGATTATCATACAGACGGTTCAGCTTGGTGTCCTAGATGTGCTGACCCATAATCTGACGATTATTTGGAGGGATTGTCGTAATCTGACGATTTGAAAAAGGGAATTTATCAACTAAGTACTAGTACGGTGTCAACTACTCGTACATTTACCTTATATATTCAGATAAAAATAGTTACAAAATAAAAATGTTAAAAATAATTTTTTTAATCCTTATCTTTTTTTTAAAGAAAAGAATCGGTCTGGTTTAGATATCATAAGAAAGTCATACATCCACTGAGCGAAAAGGATACACAGAAATCGTACGAAATTATAACTTGGAAACACGAGATTATTAATCGGTTCGATGCACACTGATTACGAAAGAAGACTCACGACTGTAGAGATACACTGATGGATGAAGAGGCACTGATCACTTGATTACACAGAATGCATAACGTGCATTCGGGGTTGCGGTTTATATATCTTACAACTAACAGATAGTGGGGATAGCGTGGGTGATGCAGTACGCCCTGATTGGCTGAATGAGAATTACGCTGTAGATAGCATGATCTATGTGGGGTGCTCTGATTGGCTAGAAAAAATGGTGTGATAGCGAACCTGGAAGCTGATTTAGCATTCTAAGTATAGCGGTATTTATCAGAATCGGTATGCCGGGAAACAGTTCATTACTACTCGTCTAGTAATTAACCCTTTCAAAAAAGGTGCGGGATAGTGAGCTCATTAGCAGCCTGGATACGCCGAAATATACCGCTTCGCTGATTAGTCCAGTAAACGAAGGTCTGAAATACGAACTTTTGACATACAGGCTGCGTTTTTGTTTAACGTTGTCATTTGACCCTATAAAGCTCTGGGTGAAGTATCGCGGTTTTTCCTCTTGCGGTTTGGTTGAAAAACAATAACAAATACCCCAAAAATGGGTTATTCAAGAATAACTCGAAAACTAAGCGAGATATCGAAAAAAGTGTAAATTCAAAATTGTATAGCTTAAAATTCTCTATAAAAAAGGTTTTACACAGTTTACTCCCACTCCCACGGTTTATTCTCTGGAGCCGCGCAAACATTAGGGGGAAATAAAAAATCGTAAAACATCGAAAATTTAACATTTTTGAATGCTTTTTGTCTTAAATTGCTTAAGAAAGTCTCTACTTTTAAAATAAAATTATATATTTTTTTTCACTCAATTGTTTAAAAAGTGCCAAGTAAAGTCAACGATATCTTTCGATATTATGAATAATTTTTTCTTCTTTGTGTTCCATAATTTTGTTAGTTAAATTCCCGACGCATTACACTCGGGTCATTTTTCTGTAATTGTCGTGATTTGTAAGATATCTCAGTCTTTAAAAATTACTTTGATAACCTTGGTGCGTCCGGAGAACCACTGGTGCCGTTCGCACACATTCTAGCGGTCGCCGGAGTTACGCGCAGAGGCACCCCTTCCCAGACCGGGAGCCCGTCCCTATTCTTAGGCAGGTACCTACATACATTTTACGAAAAGCACCTCACGGCTGACTGACCGGATTTTTTCTCCGCTAAGCCGGGAGCTGAGAGACATCGAGTATACAAAAACCGATCACCACATTCTGATTGATGATTTAAGTTCAGAAAGGTTTTAGTACGGGATCCCTCATAAGAAAACAAAATGATTACCACTCCTCTGAAACTTTATGAGCAGCTTCATTTTGCCGAGTCTGCCAACTTTTTTATTTGTGAAAAATTTGGTTGCCGCCGGGGTTTCGAGATATTAATAAATAATCATATAAAATTTATAAATTTTGTTTATTGATGACCAACAAGCTGATTCTATGCCCGAAGTAAGATAAATATTTATGAAATCAAACGGTAACATTGTCCGATAAGTTTTCTGCCAGGTATGTCCAGTCCGACACTCTGAACATGTGAAATTGATAAAAGTTGTTAACTAATTACCAACGAGCTGATTTTTTCGGCAAAGGTAGATAATTATTTGTAAAATTGATGGTAACATTGTCCGACAAGTTTTCTGCCGGGTATGTCCAGTCTGACAAAATTTATAATTTTGACATGTTTGTTAATTAATATCTCGAAACCCCGGCGGAAACCAGACTTTTCGCAAATAAAAAAGCTGGCAGACTCGGCAAAATGAAGCTACTCACAAAGTTTCAGAGGAGTGGTAATCAATTTTTTTTTCTTATATGAGGGATCCCTTACTATTTAACAAAAATGATATCGTCGAGGTTACCGGACGGAATTAGTGGTCAATTTTTTTTAGGCAATATAATAGGAGTTTTCGATTCCGTCGCTGTAGCTGTGAGAAAAACCTTGTTCTTGACTATTAAAAGGTTATTTGGGTAAGGTATGAAATAAAAAAAACGGCATCATCATAATGCAATACAAATCTAATTATTAATGGAAAAAGAAATAAGTGGTTTACATAATTAATTAGTATTGAAAAATAACAAAATTGAACACTTACGCAGGTAAGTTTTTACAATGGTTGTGGATGCATTTGCAAAGAGAGATATAATTAATCTTGTTCTTTTGAAACTATAGGACATTGTTCTGCAATCAGCATTACATTTGCAAGGCCTGATTAAAGAAGTTAGCAAAGGCGGTTTTGTCATTTGCACCGGGTGGAGCTGTCCATCTCGTCTTTTATAGGCGAAAATATTTTTATATTTTACTTGTTATCCTTTAATTTCCTTTAATTTTTCATATTTTACATGCAGTCATACTGCAACCTTTTGCCCAACTATGGGTAATAAACATGTTTATCAATCAAATCAATCAATCTCTCTCTCTCTCTCTCTCTCTCTCTCTCTTCTGTCCTTCTCCTTCGCTCATTCTTCCTTATAAAAATTAGAGTATGTAGTTCGCCAATAATATATTTTTTGCTTTTTTTCCGAAAAGTAAACTGAGTTGAACATTACAATGTTGCTTTTTTCCCGAAATTCAAATCATTTGGGAGCAGCAAATTATTCATTATTTTATTAAGTTTTACTATTATGTTTATTTTATTATGTTTATTATGTTTCGAACTCATAAGGATCAGATTTATCATATTCATTGTCTTCGTCGCCTTCGTCACATCTCTTTCTTCCCCATCTCCTTCATCTTCTTCCTCTTCTCCCCCCGAACTCTCCCAATCTATGTCTTCTTCAGTTTGATTTGATACTGTAGCTGGTAGACTAGAACACTCATCTTTATCAGAACATTTTTTACATAGTGGGGTGCAATGGAGCCCAGCCTTTTTACACACACATCGGGATGTGCTGCAGTTAGTAGAGGCGCAGTTGCAAGACACCTGGAAACCATTTTTTAACAATTTAATAAATTGTAATGAGGAAGCAAATGATTTAACGCGGTGAAGAGTGAGAAGGATAACAGAAATGATGCGTGCAATAATTTTCATGAGTGATATAATTAAGATTGGTCTAAACTGCTTCATTCTGTACATTGAATTTAGCTCCGCAGCGTAGAAGTTATTAGAATAGAAATTCGGTGAATCTTCAAAACGTCAGAGTTTTTTGGACATATCATATATAATATTACACATAGAAACTTTTTGAAGCACAAATTTCATTACCATTTTTCAATAATTAAGGGGGTCTTATCGTGTAAAAACTGATTTTCCAGCTCTATTTTTGAAAATACATTATGCGAAAACTACAAAAGATTTTTGAACGTAGCTTTTTTGAATGTATTCGTTTATTTTTGAACTTTTTACACTTTTTTTTTTAGTTCATTAAATTCACCCACGTGACTTTAATTTGTTCTTGACCATGCCCTTGTCAAGAAAGCCCAGGGCACACGGGGTGAACGATTTTGACCCTTCAGGTAGTCTGAAACAAAATCACCGCATAAACTGTTATTTGTTATCTCCTTGGCTATGGTCAGACACAAGCTTTTTTGAAAATACTGATTGAATACTTTTTTACAGCCATTTGTAGCACACAAAAAAGGGGAAAAATACATATTTTCTTCCGAAAGTCTGCAATTTTGAGAAATTTCAAAATTTCTGCAAAAGCGCGTGTCTGACCATAGCCAAGGAGATAACAAATAACGGTTTATGCGGTGATTTTATTTCAGACTACCTGAAGGGTCAAAATCGTTCACCCCGTGTGCCCTGGGCTTTCTTGACAAGGGCATGGTCAAGAACAAATGAAAGTCACGTGGGTGAATTTAATGAACTAAAGAAAAAAAGAATAAAAAGTTCAAAAATAAACGAATACATTCAAAAAAGCTGCGTCCAAAAATCTTTTGTAGTTTTCTCATAATGAATTTTCAAAAATAGAGCTTGAAAATCAGTTTTTACACGATAAGACCCCCTTAAGGTAGTATTGTGACTGACGCACTGAAAAATATACTAATACCGTCATGGGCAACATTGTAAACCTGAATAATTGTTCATAATAACTCACCTTCCGTAGAAGTTCATCGGGAGCTGCAGGGAGACTCGTTTTCGTAGGGATGAGTATTGTATTTTCACCTCTCAATCGTTCCCATCCCCACTGTAGCGGATCCAGTTTATTGCCCATCCATTGTTGAACTTGATAGTACACTCTCTTAATGTGTTCAAACAGAGCAGTCCTTGTAGGTGGTAACGAACAGAGTATGTCTTTCTTTACACCAGCTACTGCCGAGGTGAATTTTTTATACCGAAGCTCATTGACAGATAGACTCATTTCTTTATCCGTGGCGTATAGGTGCTTCATAATTCTTTCACCAATCTCGTAGAGCTCGTCTAAAGTTTTACTCGCAGCATAAAAGACTGATGTAGATTGACAGAGGATTTCATCCTTTTGTAAAAGCGATATAATCGTCTTTTTTCCTTTGTTATAAAAAGCACTAGTTGTGTCACACCCAACAAATGCGTGTGCAAACAAAATAAAAGGCGTGAAATGTCTATTGTCACGAGTTGAATACAGTTTCTTTTCCTTCTTACCGGTGGATACAATTGTATAAAAATGTAGATTCAAGTCATGTGGTGTGAGGCCAACGAGTAAAACCAAAAGATCTACGTCGTTACCGACGACAACTATCGGTTTATCGATCAGTACTCGACGACGTTCCATTTCGATAGCGGTATTTACAATCAGGGTGTCAGCGTCTTCTTCTGCTACTTTTGTTACAATGCCTTCAGTTCTTAAATAAGTAGACAAGAGTTGCGGTACCTATGCGAATGGATATTACAGAAAGCGGCTCATTGCAACTTGTTAATTGCAACGTTCTGTAATTAACCTTTCCGGGAAAAAGATCATGAACAGCCTAGATTCGCCGAAACATACCGCTCGTCTCGCCATTGCGACTGATAGCGGGATTAATTCTAAATTTAATTAACGCTTCACTTAGATCGCGATAATAATGAACAGTAAGAACCGATATAGACGTCCGCTTAAGGCGAGACGGAACACTGCTATTATACAAATTGAAAAATGTACTTTTAATATTACATCGATGCGTATGGGAATAACGTTCAGCTATAACTAAAGAAGCAATGTGTAAATGCTGCATCTGAAGTATTCGTTCAGGATGCTCTCTCGACTTTTGCAAATAACTCCAAAACTCCGATGCATTTTAAGAACATTGGAGTTTGCACTTATTTATTTGTCAATGAAAAATCCACAGCAGATGAACTGCGCCACAAGTTAATTATCCGTAATATCGGTTTCAATGTCAATGTATCCAAAGTTATTTGCACTTCTGATGCTTTGTATTTACATTGCTTAAGACCAGCAGCTCAAACATATTTGTGGAGAAATTCCTCACAATCAATATGTGAGCCTCTGAACTTTCTCCAATTCGGCTATAAAAGACGAGATGGACAACTCCACCCGGTGCAAATGACAAAACCGCCTTTGCTAAATTCTTTAATCAGGCCTTGCAAATGTAATGCTGATTGCAGAACAATGTCCTATAGTTTCAAAAGAACAAGATTAATTATATCTCTCTTTGCAAATGCATCCACAACCATTGTAAAAACTTACCTGCGTAAGTGTTCAATTTTGTTATTTTTCAATACTAATTAATTATGTAAACCACTTGTTATATCTTCGCGAAAGGTTACTCACTACCGAAGCGCTTGGCTGCTCGCTTACAACTGCCTCTCCACCTTTTCTCCCCGATACGCACTCGCAGGTAGCGAGGGCGAACGGGACTTTTGCAAACTCCGGAACGTACGCAAGTTCTCGAACGTTCCGGAGGTACCTGTCACCGAACGCTCCCTTGGTGGGACCTATTGGCAGGTAACGCGGCAAGCGGAGCCTCTCGGGATGTCCGTGGTGGGTGGAAACCCTCGGACATTCCGGAGGCGCTGATTCATGCGCCTTCTTGGCCGGGGCGCAACACCTCCCTCCTTAGGCTTGCTGCTAATTGCGCTTTGACCTCGCCGGTTCCGTTTGGTATTGTAGACGGTCTGGTTGTCTGCGTGTCCGTGAGGAGCGTCGGGGTTGCTCTATGGTTGCCGAGGTCGTTTGCGGCTCCGGCGTCGAAGGTTCGGCCTCAGCTGTGGTAGGTACTGGTAAATCGAATGTGTCCAAAAATAGGTGGAGTTATTCCTCGTCAACATCCGTTCGTGGTCGCAGTTGGTTGACGTGATATTGTCCCGCTCCCGTTTCGCTTTTGACGGTATACACGACTCCTTGCCTCTTCTCTATTTGTCCTGCTTCCCATCGGGAATTTTCCGAACGCTTGGCGTAGACTAAATCGCCTGGCGCAAATGCCCGGACTCGGGCTCCATGGTGTTTATTGTATTGAGCTGCCATTGCTTGGTCGCGGTCCGTTCCGCGTTTTGATGGTAGGAGGAGTCCGAGACCTGTCCGCGGCATTCGTCCTAGGAACACCTCAGCCGGCGACTTTCCGTTGGGTGCTGACTGGCACGGCGTCGTTCTGTAATGAAGCAAGAATTCGGTGACCGTATCCGTCACGTTTCTTCCCTCTTTAGTTTTCAACAACGCCCTTTTGAAAGTGTCGACAAATCTCTCGGCTTGCCCGTTTGATTGTGGATGATATGGCGGAGAGAACATTTGTTTTACGCCCTGGCTTGTGCAAAACTCCTTGAATGTCGCACTGCTGAATTGTGTGCCATTGTCGGTTACGAGAAGCTCGGGAAGTCCAAAAAGAGCGAATAGCGATTTGAGTTTTGAAATCACTGCTGAAGATGTCGGGTGAGGCATGACGCAGACATCGGGATACTTCGAGTAGCTATCCACGATGATAAGGAACCACTTGCCGCTGATTGGTCCTGCGAAGTCCATGTGTACACGTTGCCACGGGTACGTAGTCTTGGGCCATGGTTGAAGGGCGTGGTTGATCGGATTTTTTGCTGCTTCTGCGCATTGCCGACATGCTTTTACGATCTTCTCGATATATTTGTCGATGTGTGGCCAGTAGACGTATGCTCTAGCCAATTGTTTCATGCGTTGAATCCCGGGATGACCTTGATGAAGGAGTTTGAGAACAGCTGAGTGGTAGCGTTGCGGTACTACGACACGTTCTTTAAACATGACGCACTCTTGAATTATCGTTAAGTGCTCCCTTTGGCAGTAGAAAAGCTGGACGTCGTCATCGATTGGCCAATCGTTTTCTCGGAGTGCGGTTTTCACCATCGTTAACGTCTTGTCGCTCATTGTTGCGTTAACCAGATCGGTGAAAGTGATGGGCAGGTTTCGAACATCTTCGGCGAGTCTTGCGCCCAGTTCGTCGTCGACACTGAGCGCGCCGATGACAACCGCGTCGTCTGAGCTGGTGGTGGTGCTGGCGATCAATCTCGACAATGCGTCAGCTTGTCCGAAATTGTGAGTCCGTTGATACTCGATGTGGAAGTCATATGACCGCAGTATAAGTGCCCATCGCTGGAGTCTGTTTGCTGCGTATCCTGGGACCCCCTTCTTGGAACCGAATATTCGCAGTAGCGGCTCGTGATCCGTTTGAAGCGTAAAACGTCGACCGTAGACCATTTTGTGGAATTTCGTTACGGCGAAAATTAATGCGAGTCCTTCCTTCTCGATTTGGCTGTAATTTTGTTCAGCCGAAGTGAGTGCGCGGGAAGCATGAACGACTGCTTTGCGGGATCCATCAGGCATGATGTGTAGCAACACCGCGCCAATTCCTTGATTTGACGCATCGGCAGCTACGATCATTGGAAGAGTTGGATCGTAGTGTGTTAGGAGTAGGTCGGACGTGAAAACGTTTTGGAGCTGCTGGAATGCTTGTTTGCATTCGTGGCTCCAATTCCATGTTTTGTCCTTCCTGAGTAGAAGATCCAATGGCCTCCGCATCTTAACCATATTCGCAACGTATGGTTGGTAGTAATTTACCATGCCCAGATAGGATTGGAGAGCCGCGACGTCGGTTGGTGCTGGCATTTTTGCGATGGCTTGTATCTTCTCTGGGTCAGGTCGGCGGCCGTTTTTGTCAATGATGTGCCCCAGGTATTTGATCGATGGTTGGGCGAAATGACACTTCTCCTCCTTGACCTTGAAACCGTATTCTGAAATTGCTTCGAATACGGCGTGTAAATGCTCGCAATGTTCTTTGCTCGATTTACTGACGACGATGATGTCATCCAGGTATGCGATCGCGAAGTTGAATTTGGCGAGCATGGAGTCCATGATCCGCTGGAATATTCCTGGTGCTGGTTTCGCGCCGAATGGGAGACGGTTGTACTGGAACAATCCTTGAGGCGTGTTAATAGTGCATACCTTTTTGGACTGGTCGTCCAACTCTACTTGGAGATAGGCGTCTGAAAAATCGATTTGGCTGAAAATCGTTCCTCCATTGAGCGTAGCGAAGATATCTTCTGGAAGTGGAAGCGGATGGCTGTCTAATTCCAATGCTTGGTTAAGTCCAGTTGAGTAATCGTTGCATACACGGACTGCTCCATTCGGTTTTCGTATGGCTACGATGGGTGCCGCCCATTCCGCGTATGATACTGGTGTGATGACGCCGAGGCTCTGGAGTCGGTTTAGTTCGTCTCTGACGGCGTCCCGACTTGCGTATGCGATGACACGCGCGCGTTTGAAAGTAGGTAACACGTTTTGTTTCACCTGCAGCTGAGCCTTTAGTTTAGTGCACAAACCGAGTCCTGGTGCGAAAACGTCCTGGAATTTCTCACTGATCGACTTGAAAATCTCGGTCGGTAGCATGTGTACGGCATTAATAGTCCAGTAATTTTTTAGTGGTACGTCTAGGAATCCAAGTGCGTCGCAAGCATAGATGCCTAATAAGTTATCGGCTCCTGCTTTAGCGACGCATATACCTTGCTGTGTTGAGCGGCCATTGAAACTCAACGTCGTTCTGAGCTGTCCGATGAATGTGCTGCATGCTGTTCCGTCGAACGCCTGTCCCTGTGTGTTGCAGCTAGCGAGCTCCGGCGAACCTATCGCGCGATGTGTGTCCTCATTGATAATGGTGACCTCCGAGCCAGGATCGATCATGAAATTGACTGGCGATCCGTCGATTTGTACGTCGCAGCGAATTAAGTTCCTCGTCTGGCTGATGCTGTTTACCCGCACGTAGTTCACTTTTTTAGCGTGTCCTTTGGTTCGGCGATATTCGTGTACGGCTTCGCAGACTTTCTCCGTATGTCCTTTCTCCTTGCACTTTGTACATACGTGCTTTGTATAAGGGCATTCCTTCGACCAGTGTAGTCCGTCACAGCGGAAGCAGTTGGTTTTCGGTGGTTCCGATCCCCTTCGCTCCTTCCTGTCGGTCTTCTTTACCTGAATGGCGTTGACCTTTGGTTGTGCTTTTTCGAACAATCTTGCTTCGGATGATGTTTTCAGGAACGCTCGAACATCTTCGACCAACTCGTCGAACGCGATGTTTTCTCCCTTTTTACGGAGCTGGTGCAACACACGCGTACGGGCTGCATTGTCCACTGGTGATTTCATCGCGACCATGTACATGAAACACTTGAACTGCTCCTCTGATAGTTCGGAGTAGTTATATCGCCGATACGCGTCACGAAAACGATTGGTGAACGTGTCGAATTGCTCTCCGTCGGTTTTCGTGATTTCGAGGAACGCGAGACGGTCAAGTTCTATTGATGCCGGACGTGCGAATAGCTTTTTTAGTCGTTCTATTGTCTCGGAATACTTGAACTCGAGTACGTCTTTAGGTAAGCAGTTCCTTTGGTACTCACGGAATGCCGTACTGGAGAGTTTGCTGATGATTAGTTTCACCCGGTACGTGTCTTGTTCCTCCGTATATGGTGGCTTTACATCCGGGAAAGCACAATCTACTGCCAACTCGAAGCGTTTCATCCAACTGTCAAAAACGTACGGGTCGTCGTCATCTGGGATGAATTCCTGGAGCTGGATGGCTTGTGTGTTGATTGCTTGACTGGATGCGGCTACTGGTGGGTGTGGCCTTGTTGATAGTATTGTGTCCAATTTCTTCATCATTGCCATCATCACATCCTGCTGCTTCAACATTAGCTGTAGTAGCTCGGTGGAACTGGGTTCTCTAGCCATTACGACTGCGCCACTGTTATATCTTCGCGAAAGGTTACTCACTACCGAAGCGCTTGGCTGCTCGCTTACAACTGACTCTCCACCTTTTCTCCCCGATACGCACTCGCAGGTAGCGAGGGCGAACGGGACTTTTGCAAACTCCGGAACGTACGCAAGTTCTCGAACGTTCCGGAGGTACCTGTCACCGAACGCTCCCTTGGTGGGACCTATTGGCAGGTAACGCGGCAAGCGGAGCCTCTCGGGATGTCCGTGGTGGGTGGAAACCCTCGGACATTCCGGAGGCGCTGATTCATGCGCCTTCTTGGCCGGGGCGCAACACCACTTATTTCTTTTTCCATTAATAATTAGATTTGTATTGCATTATGATGATGCCGTTTTTTTTATTTCATACCTTACCCAAATAACCTTTTAATAGTCAAGAACAAGGTTTTTCTCACAGCTACAGCGACGGAATCGAAAACTCCTATTATATTGCCTAAAAAAAATTGACCACTAATTCCGTCCGGTAACCTCGACGATATCATTTTTGTTAAATAGTAAGGGATCCCTCATATAAGAAAAAAAAATTGATTACCACTCCTCTGAAACTTTGTGAGTAGCTTCATTTTGCCGAGTGTGCCAGCTTTTTTATCTGCGAAAAGTCTGGTTTCCGCCGGGGTTTCGAGATATTAATTAACAAACATGTCAAAATTATAAATTTTGTCAGACTGGACATACCCGGCAGAAAACTTGTCGGACAATGTTACCATCAATTTTACAAATAATTATCTACCTTTGCCGAAAAAATCAGCTCGTTGGTAATTAGTTAACAAATTTTATCAATTTCACATGTTCAGAGTGTCGGACTGGACATACCTGGCAGAAAACTTATCGGACAATGTTACCGTTTGATTTCATAAATATTTATCTTACTTCGGGCATAGAATCAGCTTGTTGGTCATCAATAAACAAAATTTATAAATTTTATATGATTATTTATTAATATCTCGAAACCCCGGCTGCAACCAAATTTTTCGCAAATATAAAAGTTGGCAGACTCGGCAAAATGAAGCTGCTCATAAAGTTTCAGAGGAGTGGTAATCATTTTGTTTTCTTATGAGGGATCCCGTACTAAAACCTTTCTGAACTTAAATCATCAATCAGAATGTGGTGATCGGTTTTTGTATACTCGATGTCTCTCAGCTCCCGGCTTAGCGGAGAAAAAATCCGGTCAGTCAGCCGTGAGGTGCTTTTCGTAAAATGTATGTAGGTACCTGCCTAAGAATAGGGACGGGCTCCCGGTCTGGGAAGGGGTGCCTCTGCGCGTAACTCCGGCGACCGCTAGAATGTGTGCGAACGGCACCAGTGGTTCTCCGGACGCACCAAGGTTATCAAAGTAATTTTTAAAGACTGAGATATCTTACAAATCACGACAATTACAGAAAAATGACCCGAGTGTAATGCGTCGGGAATTTAACTAACAAAATTATGGAACACAAAGAAGAAAAAATTATTCATAATATCGAAAGATATCGTTGACTTTACTTGGCACTTTTTAAACAATTGAGTGAAAAAAAAATATATAATTTTATTTTAAAAGTAGAGACTTTCTTAAGCAATTTAAGACAAAAAGCATTCAAAAATGTTAAATTTTCGATGTTTTACGATTTTTTATTTCCCCCTAATGTTTGCGCGGCTCCAGAGAATAAACCGTGGGAGTGGGAGTAAACTGTGTAAAACCTTTTTTATAGAGAATTTTAAGCTATACAATTTTGAATTTACACTTTTTTCGATATCTCGCTTAGTTTTCGAGTTATTCTTGAATAACCCATTTTTGGGGTATTTGTTATTGTTTTTCAACCAAACCGCAAGAGGAAAAACCGCGATACTTCACCCAGAGCTTTATAGGGTCAAATGACAACGTTAAACAAAAACGCAGCCTGTATGTCAAAAGTTCGTATTTCAGACCTTCGTTTACTGGACTATGATGGCGAGATTAACTTTAGGTTCACGAGGTATTTATGATTGCGATACGATTAGAACGGTACGAACGGATATTCAGAATTGCATCTATCGCGTGACGGAACAGTCCCGTATCTTTCTCGGAAAGTAATATCCATACGATATAATCCTATATACCCCGATTATGTATAAATATAATATGACGGCCACGTCCGATATTCAAGTCTTTTGTTATATACACTTGAAATCACTTTTTCTAAGCATATGTCAAAATTTGCATGGCGGGATGGTGGAAAAATGGCGGCACCATGTGCGTCATCGGGCACGTTGCCTTGCGCTGACTTTATTGACGATTTTTGTTACTTCGGCTTGTGGAAATCGGTAGATTATATTTTTTCCGTTATCCTTGAATTATTTCCTTCAAAATAAATCAACATTCGATCGCGCTCGAGAATGTTCAGGTCACGTTTTTTTTGCAAGTTTGTAACCCTCCCACTCCCTTACGTCACGCTCAAATCGTCAGATTATTGAAATGTACACTTTTCAGCATATAATTAACCCACCTTACCTTAATCTGACGCGCTCGAGTATTTCTGACGATCGATTTTTTTTACAATTCTGATCGGCTGCCCTAGATGCGCGGCCCTATATAAAGGGCTGATATATGGTGGAGGTACTCAACAGGGTGCAAGGTATCCCCCCATATGATATTCTGACGCGCTTGAGTAAATCCCAAAATCCCCTATTGGGCTCCCCTACTAGAATGTGTACACGGGTTGCTCGCTGTTCGCCGATGGCCGAATGTCGTGCTCGTCCAAGTATTCGCCGTTCCCGTAGTTTGTCGGTCTTTCGTGGCACATCAAAGGAAACGAATAGTCGTAAACACACCCCACTTCATTTTAATCGCCAATCTAGAGTTAATCCCACCGTCGGTCACAATAACAAGGCAGGCGGTCTGTATCCGCGAATCTAGACTACTAATGAGTTCGCAGTCCCCCACCTTTCCCGAGTCGGATGAGTGGTAATGAACCGTTTCTCGCAATACCCATTCAAATAGATACTGCTATTGATGATACAGCATTGATTTTTTAAAAAGTTGGAGCATACGTGCAGAGAAATTAAAAAAGTTGCAGTTTGTTTTGAGAAGAAAAAAAATCTTTGCAGTCGGCCGGGATTTTGGTTGAAGGACTTGATATAACAATTTGCTTCGGTTTCGTTTCTTTCGATCGTATGCAGTGGCAAAATCTCCGAAAGTATTACATTTTTGAAATTGAATTTTATGCACTAGTGACATTCCATCGAAAATACAAACTCTTTCGAATGATTAGATTTTATTATTTGCTGAAAAGTGTTGTTTCCACATGCATATACTCTTTCAATTTCGATTACTAATGCTGATTTCGTTTTTTTCCTTGTAGAACCCTTCAAAGAGATATGTAGGGTAATCAAGTATTTTAAGCGATAAGAACTGTCTCAGATCAAATTCACGTTGTGATGCCACCATAAATGATTGTTGAAATGTAGTATTATTGGTTATTATTTATACTTTTTTATCATCACTTGTAGATTGCTTTTCTTTCGCGGACTTGTAATTGAAATTAAAAAATCGTTTTCTTACTAGTGGGTCAAAAACGTATTTCTTATTTAATTCAAACCGTTCAGTTTCGTACTCTTTTATCGTCGATTCTCCCGTTTCTTTTAAGGATGTATCACCTATATATCGAATCCTAACAGAACTTTATGAAATTTGCACAGGCAGTGTATATGATTAAAACAAGTTAACCTGCAAAATTTGAAGTCGATTGTCTGTCTAGTTAAAAATTTATGCAGCAATGAAATTTCACTAATTTTACACGGGTTCATATGGAGAAACATTAAATCGACGGATATTAAACTGAATTAACACGAAATAATTAAGAAAAATTCTTGAAATTTGTCTGGTTTACTAAGAGGTTAGGGGTTAATGTTCATGCCAAATTTCATGAACTTCGCCTATTCCATTTTCGAGTTATTCCATAAAAATTTCAATTTGGATAGAAAGGCACGTTCAACGTGGCAACAGCGCTTGCATGTAGTGCAGTGCAGGAGGTACTATTCAAGAAACCCCGAGAAAAAATTCTTATAACAGGGGCGTAAGAATACCTAGCCGAGGGTGAATTTAAGGTCATGGACGTATCGGAGTCGCAGGTTACGTCGTAGGTATGCATCATTTTCGATGTTCTCTTCTCTTTCATTGTGCACCATTGGCGGGTCTTCAAGTTTTCTTTTCTTCTTCGATCTTTGTGACAGCGCAATCCGGCTTTCGTACACTTTTCTTGTCACGAGTTTTCCTTTCCATCGATATCCCGACATTTTTAAAGAAATTTTGGTAAATATATGGACGCTGCAGGGGGGCCTTCCTCGAGTCACTCGCAAAGATACGTATACGCATCTTAGCGAATAGACCAATCAGGATCAAGTATTCCGTTGTGGTGGGGGTCCTGATTGGTCTATTCACTAAGATGCGTATACGTAACTTTGCGAGTGACTCGAGAAAGGGGGCCCAGGGCTGGCAACTGTGAGGCACGTAAATACAAACTTAGCATTGTTGCCACATTTCGAGCATTCATTGGGCACAGCTTATCAATTTGATTAAAAAGTTATTGCTTATCACTTTCTCTTTTTAATTATATAAATAAATGTTAAATACGTAGTGCTTCATTCTTACTATGACGCGAAGAGCCTAGTATGAATATACTATTTCTAAATTTTTATTTTTTATAGTTGCATCTATTTGTACAGTTAGATATAAAGGTTTTTCTCAAGAAATGGAATATTGTCAAATTAGCTTAAATACATTTTAAAAATAGTAAAAAAAGCATTCGACAGATATAATGTCATTCATTATACCATTTAAGACGCTTTTGTCATGTTTTCACGCAAATCAAATCGAAATCGACATATTCTGATTCAACAAACTTCTGGCTCAGACTATATAGGTGATACATCCTTAAATTCAGCAAACAATTGACAGTGTTTTCATCTGCAAGAGCTTCGGTGTAAATATTGCGAAGACCGAAATCTACATCGATATTAAATATGTTGCAACCTGTTAAGGACAAAATAAAATTGTGAATATTTTGTTCATCCATCACTATTCGTGTTTTACTCCACTCACTATGAAAGGATTTATCAATGTCGCCGGTAGCGTCTCCTTCTACCTGAACGTATGGATATTGCGAAAAGCGGCTCATCGCGATTCGTTAATTGCGACATCCGATAATTAACCTTTCCAGGAAAGATTGACGGGATTGCGAGCTCAATAACAGCTTAGATTCACCGAAACATACCGCTCGTCTCGCCATTGCGACCGATGGCGAGATTAACTCTAAATAATTATCGCGATGATAATGAACGGTAAGAACCGATATAGACGTCCGCTTAAGGTGCGATGGAACATTGCTATTATAAAAATTGAGAAATGTACTTGTAATATTACATCGATGCATATGGGAATAACATTCAGCTAAAACTAAAGAAGCAATGTGTAAACGCTGCATCCGAATTATTCGTTCAGGATGCTCTCTCGACTTTTGCAAATAACTCCGAAACTTCCATGCATTTTAAGAACATTGAAGAAGTGTTTGCACTTATTTATATGCCGCAGGTAAGAACCGACCTTCCGAGTCAATACTACTCGGCGTTTGGTGAATAGAGCTGTCGCTCGGCGTCCGCCAAGCAGTCGCTCGGTATTCGCCAAATTCCGAATGTTCGGGCTCCACCTTAAAGTCTCATTGACATCGGCGAGCACTTGCTCGGCACTCGCCGAATACCGCATGTTTACCGGAGCCTTAATATAATACAACTGATTTTCTGGTGAGTGGCAGTCCTGAATGAAATCTGTGGCCGCACCACTGTACTGGGGACCGACAGAGAACGCGCATATCTTCCCGACTCTCTCTTAGTCATAAACGCGTTCTGCACTGCGCGAAGCCGTCTGTGCCTCTACCAAGGAGTAGGTGTCCAACTACTAGTATAGGCAAATAAGACAAAAATTTGGCCGAACCCGGACATTTGAAATAACAAGCTAAAAATTGGTAAAAATGTTACGGATAATGTCTTAATTGAAATCCCAAAATTCCCAAAAAATCTATCTTGGGGAAAATCCGCTATCTGGTAAAAACTGGCTCCATATTGGAATATTCGAATTTTAAGCATAGCGAGTCAACCAAGCGTCCAATTTTATTTATTTATGTTCCAAATTGTTTATAATCTCTATTATACTTGAAAACATTAATAAGTTTAGAGATAATAGTAATTGTAATAGAATATGCTTAGTTAAAATTTAATTTCAGGAAAAAGAAAAGACGCGACGATGAGAAATTGTTAAATTACCCGCGCTAAGCGGCATGCAATGTGGGGGGATAAACTCACATATCCCGGCTGTCGCTCGATGAGTCGACGACAGTTTTCTTATGTCGTTTGCGGTTGTATATTGTCCGAGGAGCGCGAAGTGCCGTTACCGTATATCGTAAAAAAATAGCTGTGTTCTGTCAGCGTAAAGAACCGATAGCGCGGCACCGTGCTGCCGTGTGTTATTTATGTGTCCTGCTGTATAAAATACACATTCGAAGTGGTGGCTTCAGGACTGAAAACTGCATTTAGTGCGGGGATTTATCAATTTGGTGTGAAAATTATTATTTTTTCATTATGGAATCCACGTCGGACAGTATCGTGTGCGTTTTATGCAAAGGTCTTAAAAGTAGTAAATTTGTTGATGTGAATAGGGGCCTGGACACTTTACGCTGGATTAGTAAGGAAAGAAACGATGACATCGCGACATTACTTGAGGGGAAAAAAGTGTTAAAGTGCATGAGAGTTGTAGGAAGGCTTACACGCGTCGCGTACCTTCACACACTGACGGTGAAGGTGCACAGCAACCGAAACGAAGCAGTCGCCTGATCTGCGCGAGTGACGTATTTGATTTTTAAAAAATGCATGTTTTGTGGACAGAACATTGACGTTTGCGAGAAGGAAAAGCATCCAGACCGCCAATTACCATTTAGAATTGTCTGTGATGTATACATGATACATACTATACGTGCAATAGTTGCAGACCGAGCTGATTCATGGGGCGAAGAAGTTTCTCGAAGATTATGCACCGAGAACGATCTAGTGGCTGCTGAGGCTCGATACCACCGTGACTGCTACGTGACGTTTTGCCGGATAGGCTGGCGTCGACCTACCTACCAACCAAAAGCGTTTTCAAGGTCGTCTTCAGGTAAATCGTCATGTCGTGGTGGACGCGTTGAAGACCAGGGCAAGCTAAAGGGGTTTCAAAAGCTTTGTGATTACCTTGAGAGCAATGAAGAGTGCCAGCACACGTTCCGGGAACTTATGGACTTTATGACAAACACCTGCGCTGAAGAGGAACCGTATAGTGAAAAGCATCTAAAGAGAAAACTACAGAATTTTTACGGGGAAAGGATTATTATTACCGAGCAAATTGGAAAGGGTAGCGTCGCCTGCTTCACAGGGAAAGCTCATCAAGTTATCAATGAAGCGTGGTACAGAGAGAGGAAGAACGATGAAACAGAAGAAAAGATGAGAATTGTGGAAACCGCGGCGAAAATCATCCGCCAAGAAATACGGTCCTAAGTTTACGACTGTTCCACCTATCCAACAGCAGAACAAATATCCTCTGGAAATGAGGATTTGATCCCGACCGCTCTACAACGTTTTCTGAAAACTGTTCTTCAAACTCGGAAATCATTCGATGAAGACACCGTTACAAAAAGAAAAGCCACAACAATCGCACATTCGATAGTTGCTGCTGCCCGACCACGTTCGTTCGTTTCTGCTTTACAACTTGGAGTAGGAGTCATCCTTCATCGACGATATGGCTCGAGGCTGTTACTTGATATGCTTTCCAGACTTGGTGTATGTGCGTCGTACTCGGAAACGATTCGTTTTGAGGATGCAGTTGCACAGAACGCTGAGCCATCAGTGGACAAAGGTGCATTTGTACAGTTTGTATTCGACAATGCTGATCACAACGTGAGGACTTTAGATGGTCATGGCACCTTTCACGCCATGGGAGGGATAAGGTGCATAACGCCTTCGAAAGCCATTAAGGCAAGCGATCCGATTTCAAGAACTAACCAATCACTTCCGACAGCAGAGTTGAGGTCTCTAGGTACAATGGAGTTGGTACCTTATGAAAAACCCAGAATCGGTACAGCACTTATCGTTGCGGAAGATGTTAGCGCTGCTCTTCCAGAACCTGCCTCAGCCAAGGAAGCCAATCTCATTGATATGCTGTGGATGTGGGGATACCACCTCCGAGAAACTCTAGGGCCTGGCTGGAATGGATTTATGGACGCAGTAAGTTCTAAAGAAGAGTTCAAGACCACTAAAGTTCTTCCATTGCTGTTCGTGAACCTTTCGCCTTCCAATCCTACTACGATTTACACCGGTCTTCTATTCGTCGTGGAGATATGCAGAAAGGCGCAGCAGCTACGTTAATAGCATTTAAATAAATATTATTCTTTCTCGAGCACCAAAATTGTTCTATATTTATTAATTTTAGTATTTTCGAAGATGCCGTAGCCTAAATGAAGTAATTTGGCGCAAAAACGAATATAATCTGATGATCGGTTCAGTCGCTACGCTTAAAACTCGAAAAATCCAAGATAACGGTGATTTTTTCAAAATGGCGGATTTTCCCCAAGACGAATTTTTTGGGAATTTTGGGATATCAATCAGAACACTCTATACTCAACATTTTCACCAATATTTACCTTGTTATTTTAAATGTCCGGGTCAATGTCTAATTATCCTGCACTATACCTGCTCTTTACCTCTCTATAGACCTTCGGCACGCTGCCAAAAAGTGCAATGGTAGTATCATGTATGCCCTTTGAGGTTTCGGTAATAATGCATATGCTGATAAACGACCAAGCAAAATTGACAGGTCCCCGTGGAACTTGTGTTGGAGAAGTTAATTACTTATTGCAAAAAAAAATCGCATCTTGCAATGATAGTATCACGTATGCCGAGCATATAAAACGATATTTCATAGAAAAAATAATATACCGCATGTCCTATATCCAACCGCGCAGGTGAGCTGCGACCTGAATTCTTGACTTCGGCAGTATTTATGGTACAGTTAGAGTGGGCTTCAGACGAGTGCGCTGCATAAGAACGAAAAGTGTCGACTGCTCTTCTAATACCTGTCAATTCGGGAGATCGAAGCGTTTCCTGTAACCTCAAAATCGTAAAATTTTGAATTAGTAGTGAATAATTTGTAGAAGTGATGAGAAATAATCATAAATAATCTTCCGAATTGACACCTTAGGTATCGCTCACGCCACTTCGTAAAACTACTTCCTAGACACGCGCGGTACTAGCGCGGAAATAATTTCTGAAACAAATAGGCATGAGGCGTGTAATTCGGTTGGACATCGAAAAAACCCGAATGATTGTTAACTCTCACTTCTGAACATTACTTACCATTTATTCAAAGATTCACGATTTCGAGCTTAGACTTCGATCTCCCGAATTGACAGCTATTAGAAGAGCAGTCGACACTTTTCGTTCTTATGAAGCGCACTCGTCTGAAGCCCACTCTAACTGTACCATAAATACTGCCGAAGTCAAGAATTCAGGTCGCAGCTCACCTGCGCGGTTGGATATAGGACATGCGGTATATTATTTTTTCTAGATTGCTTCTTTAGCCGCAGCGGCTGCTGCTACGTATTCTGATTCTGTTGTACTAAGTGTTACGCTTTCGGCCTCTTTGAAATTGAATTCTCTTAAAAATGCACTGAACCTTGTGTTCCAGCACCGAGGTGCCTGTTTTAGACCGTATAGCGATCTCCGCAGGTGACATACCGTATCTGTCTGGGCACCAATTCTTCATCTTCTTTCTTCGAGTCCCCTTGGAAGCTCCATGTAGATGTCCTCGTTGAGATCTCCGTAGAGGAACGCTGCTTGGACATCGAATTGTCCGAGCTCAAGGTCTTTTGTTGCGGCCACTGCGAGCAACATCCTGAGTGAGTCGTATCTCACGACGGGTGCAAAGGTTTCGAAGTAATCGATTCCTTCTTGCTGCAGGAACCCACGTGCGCATAGTCGAGCCTTGAATCGAGAAACATTTCCATCCGAGTCCTTTAGGAGACGGAAAACCCATTTGGAGTCGATGATCTTCATTTCAGGCTTTCTCTCGACCAGTTCCCACGTTCCGTTCTCATTGTGTGCCTCCAACTCTTTATCGATCGCGCTGATCCAATTCGCCGCGTCACGACCGGATATGGCTTCGTCGTACGTGCTCGGTGGGCTATACATAGCCACGTTTTTGATTGGTAGCGTATAGGCACAGTCAATTTCGTGCGATCTCTTAAGTTCGGCACCCTTGCAGCTCCCGTTGCTTGATGAATTCCGCCTTCCCTCACCTCTTCTTGCTCTTCCTCTACTGGTAAGAGGGCGTCCGTGTCACCTCCATCATCACTTTCTTCGACCTCGTAGATTTCTTCGTATTCGCTTTTATCTTCAACCTGTTGCGGTTGATCGTCCTTCGAGCTACCTGGCAGTTCGATCTCGTCGTCCTCGTTTTCACTCGGCTCCTTCTCGATTTCTCCGGGCAGCTCCTTAAAGACGACGTCGCGGGAGACGGTAACTTTATTCGTAATTGGATTGTATACGCGGTAGTTTGATGATTCCCTCTCATACCCGACGAACCACATTTGTATAGCTCTTGCGTCGAGCTTCGTCGTCTGTTGCTTAGGCACGTGTACATAGAATTCCGATCCGAATATGCGCAGGTGTTGTAGGTTAGGTTTTTTCCCGACCCACAGTTCGTACGGCGTTTTCTCATCGCGCACTCCCGAACGATTCATCAGGTATACTGCGGTGTTCGATGCTTCCGCCCACAGCATTTTTGGTAGTCCTTTTGCGAGCAGCATCGTACGCGCACTTTCGATGATTGTCCTGTTTTCCCGTTCGGCTCGCCCGTTTTGTTCTGGCGTATATGGTGCGGTCGTTTCCCTTTGGATACCTCGAGCCTTGAGATAATTGTCCATGTTTCTGTTACGAAACTCGAGCCCATTGTCGGAGCGTAGCACTTGCATCACTTTTCCAAATTTTGTTTCAACTAGCTTGTCCAGCACGTGAAACTTCTCATACACTTCATTTTTGTGTTGTAGGAAATATATGACGCGATAGCTTGTTGAGTCGTCCTTGAATGCCAACAGATATCATGCGCCGCCGAGGGACTCGATCGGCATTGGACCGCATACATCTGTGTGAAACACTTCACCCGGTGCTGTTTGTGCTCGTTCACGATGCTTTCGAAAAGGCAATCTGTGTGACTTGCCAACCTTGCACGAGTCACAGAAGAATTTTTCTTTGTTCGAGAATTTCACTCCATCTACGAGTCCTTTGTTTACCAACTCGCGTACCATGCGTTCGTTAGTGTGGCCAAGTCTCTCATGCCATACACGCAAGCTCGCGGTCGAGACGTTTGCTTCAATTACGTTTTTCTCGTGATCCGCTCGGAAAAACATTCGGTAAATTTCGCCGCGCACTTTCACACCGGTCGCGAGCACTTTGTCCTGTCTCATAATATTTACATATTTTTCTCCGAATACAACATGACGACCGCCTTTCGTCGCCACACCAACCGAGAATAAATTTTTCGTAACCGCTGGTACATACAGCACGTTCTCTATTCTCGCAGACACCCACTTGCCGTCTACGTATTTTTGTATGGGGATAGTTCCTTCCCCCATGACTTCGCACTCGTTGCCATCGCCCAGCGTGACTGTACTGCGGTCGGTAACTTCCCGATAGTTGACGAACCACTCGCGCCTGTTGGTGATGTGTTTAGACGCCCCGCTGTCGGTCAACCAGATGTCTCTCCAGTCGGCGGCCAGCACATCTTTCACGTTCGCGATCTCAGGGCCTTCGCTTTTCATGTCCTTTTCGCACTCTTCCGTGTTCACCATAAATGCACAATCGCGCGACTCACGGGGTTCATTGTCGTCCCGCCCCCTGCTGTCGTTTCTCTTTGACTTGCATTCTCTAGCGTAGTGTCCTTTTTGCTTGCACTTGAAACACGCTATGTCCTTTTTTTCGCGCGTTTTTCCGGTGGTTCCTTTTTTGTATTTCTCGCCCGATTTTCCGTCACGCTCTGATCTGTTGAATTTTGCTAGAGCCGAAAAAGCACTCGGGGCTTCGTCGCTCGCGGTCATGCGCACTTCTTCGCGAATGAGTCTTTCCTGTAGGTTTTCCATCGTTTGCCGATCCGGATCGACGCTCTCCCACGCTGTCTGGAACGCCGCAAACTGTACCGGCAGGCTCACTAGCACTTTCGCGATTATCGTAACACTGGATACCTTCTCACCCACGTCATTTAATTGTGCGGCCATATTCTGCACTTTCGCGATATGACTTACCACGGAGTCTCCCGGAGACATTTTGTATTCGTGGAATTTTTGCGTGAGGATGAGTCTGTTCGACACCGATGTTTGCTCGTGCACTCGTAATAATTTGCTCCACATTTCGTATGCGGTTGTACACACTATCATCGGTTCGAGTTGTTTTGGTTCAAGTGTAAACGATATTATAAACATCGCACGCGCATTGTCTTTCCGCCAAGCTTGTTTCTCCGACTCCTCGGCCGTTCGAGCCGGCGCGCTTCGCTCACCATTCACTACATCGTGAACGCCGTGAACAGTAAATAATGCTTTTAACTGAAACTTGTAGCATTGGAAATTCTCTCCGGTGAATTTCGTGATGTTTCGCGTCGAGATGTTTTCGGATATTACGGATTTCGAAATCGCGAGCACGCTCGCGATTAGCAGCACGGCAAAAATGGCTGAACCGCGTGTCGACCTCGTGTTCACGCCGCCTTTGTGTCCTTAAATTTTCACACAATCTTGCGCAGGCAGGGTAACTGGGCCCATAACCTATTAATGCACTACTTGATGTGTGGATGGACAAATAAATAAGGCTTTCAGTCTTCCCTCGTTTAGCACTATTAACTTTATTCTTTTACACTCCCTCTCTACAACGTCTACTGGCTTTGGTGGCTATTGCACTGCGACTACCGTTGTTCGGTCGCTCTGTCGACTCGACGCGTGACTCACTCTCTCTCTCTCTCTCTCTCTCTCTCTCTCTCTCTCTCTCTCTCTCTCTCTCTCTCTCTCTCTCTCTCTCTCTCTCTCTCTCTCTCTCTCTCTCTCTCTCTCTCTCTCTCTCTCTCTCTCTCTCTCTCTCTCTCTCTCTCTCTCTCTCTCTCTCTCTCTCTCTCTCTCTCTCTCTCTCTCTCTCTCTCTCTCTCTCTCTCTCTCGTTCTTCACGTCGATAAAGTAATGATCTTACTTATCGACGCTACACGCTTTGAACTACTCCAACATATATTTATTAATTTTAGTATTTTCGAAGATACCGTAGCCTAAATGAAGTAATTTGGCGCAAAAACGAATATAATCTGATGATCGGTTCAGTCGCTACGCTTAAAACTCGACAAATCCAAGATAACGGTGATTTTTTCAAAATGGCGGATTTTCCCCAAGATGAATTTTTTGGGAATTTTGGGATGTCAATCAGAATACTACTCAACATTTTCACCAATATTTACCTTGTTATTTTAAACGTCCGGGTCAATGTCTAATTATCCTGCACTACCAGGGCTCTACCGACGTGGACAGTTTTGTTCCCCAGGTTCTCGTGGGAACAAAAATAGAAATCAAAACCAAAAACGACGATATGGATGCTCTGACCCCTCATGAGGGGGAGCAGACGCAGGAGGAGAAAAAAGACGCTAGTGGAGGAGATGACACCGTCAGGAGTCAAACCTCCCTCTACGGAAGACGTAGAAGAGAGTTCTGAGGGCAGGGACGTTGGAGAGTGGAAGACTGAAGGACGGGGGGTTGAGGACATGGTCATCGAACCTAACCTGGACTCCCTCGTGGAAGCTATCGGCGCTGGGGTATCCCCGTTGCCGTCTAGCGCAGCAATCCACCAAGTGAAGAAGGAGGACCGGGCACGCCGTGCCAGTATACATGCTAGCTCCACTGCGGATGATATCACCGACTTAACGAGGGATGACTGTGGGAGAGACCGAAACCGTTAGAGTCCCTTCTCGGAAGAGGAGAATGAGGAAATTACCTTCGTCTTCTGAAGGTTCCAGGGAGGATACCAGCGTGGGTAGGAGAATTACAAGGAAGGGAGGGGTCCGTTCTCCCACCCCGCCCCGCTCTAAGGACGTTACCAAGGTTTTTCCTGGTACATCGGGTGGAAGTACTGAGCAGTCGGGGGTCTGTGTCTGTGATGCAGAGAGTCTCCGGCACATGGAGACTACCGCTGTCGGAGAAACCCTGCACTTCTGGCTATCAGAGATTGATGACATCTGTCTGAAATGTGGTCGACTGCAGAGGGCCATGGGCGGGCGCATCAAGAAGGGGCTGACGCTCTTACAGGAGGGTGTTGGGGTCCTTGTCTGCAGGGCGATTGACAAGGGTGACCCCGCTTTTATGAAGATACGGGTGACTGAGTTGATCTTGTAAAACAAGGAGACAGACAGACTCGTTGCCCGCCTCAGGGAAGAGCTAGCTGATGCCATGGCTGTTGCTGTTTCCACTGTGAAGAACACCATTGACGGTTGTTGGAGGATGTCATGGTCCGCCACTCTCCGTTGAGTGCCCCGTGGCAAGGAACAGTGTAGATGTCGAGGAGAATAAAAAAGCCGAATACGAAAGCAATTAACAGTGTAAATCAAGTCTTTAATTTGAGCACTTAACACTAATGAGTAGTCACAATACTTGAAATGAGCAACAGGCACGATATTATTGATCGGCTCCCAATGAGTTTATATACCACGTGAGCAATGGCTGACCGCGTGATCAGCCCGTGAGAACGTTCGAGAAACCGAGCACGGCTCGTACAAGACACCGAGCGCACGAGCCCCGAGCACCGAGCGGAGCGTTAAGTGAAAACTGTTGAGAATTCCGAGATACTGAACAAGAATTGAGTTATTCCGAGAGTAAAAACCGAGCGTTTTCCAAGAATCGTTACACAAATCCGAGCAGCACTTCGAGAAGAACCGAACAGAACGGGGAACGGAAGAGAACTGAACGTAACCGGAAAAGACGAGAGGCTTACGTGACTGCGCTACATGGCATTGATCGACGATCGACGAGCGTTGCCGCGAGGTGCCGCCGCGCGACGGCCGAAACCCGAACCGGTCGAAATAGATGATCGCGCCATTATTCAACAACGGTTCTTGTACGCCCCCGGTTTCCCCTCCGAGGAAAAAGAGGGTGCCCAGAGTCACCACATCGGACTCGAAATCTGGTGCCCAGGTACAACCCCCCCCCCCCCCACCCCGATACAAGATGGGCGTGGGAAGCCGGCGGAACCCATGGAAGCGGATGGGAAAGGGGTTACTCTCCCGATCCCTGGGAAGATTGCCGAAAAAAAGCGTACGTAAGTCACCATCACTGCGAGGGGAGATCAACGAATCTATAGACACCCATGCCGAAGAATTGGTTGGGGCCATCCAAGAGTCCTGTAATGTTACGGCTTCACGTGTAAGAGTCTTACCTTCTAGGAAGCATACCTACTCGGAGTTCGACTTGAACCGGCTTCGTGAGTGGACGTGTCCGCGAACCTGTCTGATTCGGGTGCCAGAACTCTTGTTCCCCGTGTGCGCGAGTGCGCGTTGGAGTGCTTATGTGTATGGTGAGGTGTCCCGTGTGCATCGGGGGAGCAATTTATCTCGAACATCCAGATGCAAGTGTCGTGTGGAGTGGAAAAGTGGCCGGCAGTCCGGAACCAGTGGCAATATGGCCGCCCATGCCCCGACCAGCACTAGTATCGGTGAAAGTGCAGTGGAGGATGTGAGTGAGGCGGCCCCGGTCGAAGATGATGAGTTCGCTCCTCCTCGAAGCCCCCCCCCCCCCCGCCGGAAGCTCTCAGGACACTGCGCACGCGTGTCGCCGGACTCTCGTGGCAGGCCCGCGCTAAGGATCGAGAGATCGTCCGCCTAAAGGAAGAGATGGCTAAGCAGGCCGCCCTCCTGGAAGTCGCCGAACGTGCGGCTGACCACCCCCTCGTACCTTTAACTCCGCGAAACCGCGCCGAACTTGCGCGGAGGATGGATATTGTTGAACTCGTTGAGCCGTCCGACATCCCGGCTCCGGAGAGCGACGTGGATCGCATCCGTCCGACGCGAAGAAGAGGCTTCACGCCAGCGGCCTCCGCCTCCATGCCCGGTGAGAGAGCAACAACACGACAGGTGGCTCCTCCCGAAGATCCTATCGTTGCGGAGCTAGAGAAAATGGACGCGCAGATTGAAGCGCTTCTTATGAAAAAACGCGCCCTCTGCGTCGCGCACCTGGCAGCACGTGGCCCGGCGCTACCACCGCCATCGCAGGTGCCTCTGGAAGCCTCACAGTCGATGGAAATCTCCCCGCCTAACGCGGTGATACCTCCCGCTGGAAATGAACAATGGGAGCTGGCGATGTCGCGACGTCGCAGAAACCGGAGACGAAGGGCTGGAGCCCGCGGCGCCTCGACTGCCCCCTCCGGAGATGAATCTCGGGCTACAAGCGCTTCCCGACAACCCAGCAGCGTGACAGCTCTTAACCCGACAGCTCGCAGAAACTCATTACCACGTAGGAGGATTCGTAAAACGGCGGATATCACTATCACCGCCGCAAATGCAGTGAAGGAACTTAGATCAAGAATCGACATCGATGCAATGGGGATCAATAATCTCGGTCGAGATTATCGAATTAATAAAACCGTCCGACCGTCCGACCGTCCGACCGTCCGACCCTCCGACCGAGAGTATCTATACAGGAATTGGAACGCCTTTGCGTTCAATAGTCAATAGTCAATACGAGATTTTGTGGCATTTCATATTTTCACCACTGGTCTGCTGGCGTCGCCACCATCCGGCCTTCATACTCACGTACACTTCCCTTTGTCGCGACGACCCGCGACCAGTCGGTATTTGTACAAAGCCCAGCCGACCAAGCCCAGAAGAAGGTAAATTTCAAGGTCCCTGTAACTGTGCGGTTCTGCTCGGGACATCATGTACGTATGTACGAAGGCTCGCACACTGGAACGCGCTGTCCGTACAAGGCTTTAAAGAACGCTCCGTACTGCTTCTTACACCAATACCGTATGTCCCACTCTGTATTGGCCAGTTTGAAATTATCTTCGGGCAGGCTTGGTCGGTACTCGAGTCATTTAATACCGGTAGAAGTCGAGTCGATAGTTAGAGTACCGCATGTCCGTCTCTGTACTGGCCAGTTTGAAAGTTACCTTCGGATAGGCTTGATCGGTAATCGAGATATTTAATGACCGGAGTGGACCAACACCGTGCTTGAAGAGTGGTGGCTCAATTGGTAGAATGCGAAAGCATTCCCAGTTTCGAAACATCTCGTATTCTAAAGATCGCAGGTTTGAATCCCGGTAAGGTGTGAAAAAAAGCGATACTTCTAGGCGGGTGGCAGGCGGCGGCACTGCACGGGCATACAGTGAAAAACCTGGGTAAAGTCACTGCGTGCGTTCCCCTTTTGCAAAATCCTACTTTATCCACTGTATACACTGCGTGATGCCACAGTGGTACCCCCAGTGGGCACGCACCAAGCCATCACTGTGATGTTTCTCAAAGTCACCGCGTGGTCTCACCTGGCTATCGGAGTGGGCCATACCATATGTCCCACTCTGTATTGGCCAGTTTGAAGTTACCTTCGGGGAGGCTTGGTCGGCACTCGAGTCATTTAATACCGGTAGAAGTCGAGTCGGTAGTTAGAGTTGGTGTCAATTCGAGAGATCGAAGCGTCTAACCTCAAAATTATGAATTTGTGAATAATGGTGAGTAATTTCCATTCCATTTAAATTCATAATTTCGAGGTTAGACGCTTCGATCTCTCGAATTGACACCAACTCTAACTACCGATTCGACTTCTACCGGTATTAAATGACTCAAGTACCGACCAAGCCTCCCCGAAGGTAACTTCAAACTGGCCAATACAGAGTGGGACATACGGTACGGTATACCGTATATCCCGGCCAGAACCCCACAATTGCAGGGACCTTAAAACTTACCATCGGCCGTGCTTGGTCGATACTCGAGTCATTTTTTGCCAGTAATAATTGGAACGCCTTTGCGTTCAATGGTCAATCTGAGATTTTGTGGCATTTCATATTTTCGCCACTGGTCTGCTGGCGTTGCCACCATCCAGCTTTCTATTGATGGAAATGTCAAACGATGGAATTTATTAGAGCAATGTGTAGCAAATCCACTGTACCGTATGTATCATCCCAAATTAAACAAGCAGAGATACCGACATTGCCGAAACTTTGCCGACGGTCAAGAATTTTATAGTTAGAGTTGGCTTGAGAAGAGTGAGCGGTGTGTGCTGCGTGAGAGCGAAAAGTGTCAAACGTCTGATTTCCCGATAACTGTCAATTCGGAAAATCGAAGTATTGAATAATAGACGAAACACTTTGATCTCTTGAATTAACAGCTATCGGGAAATCAGACGTTTGACACTTTTCGCTCTCACGCAGCACACACAGCACACTCTTCTCAAGCCAACTCTAACTATAAAATTCTTGACCGTCGGTAAAGTTTCGGCAATGTCGGTATCTCTGCTTGTTTAATTTGGGATGATACATACGGTATTACAGGATATTGTTCAATGCACATCTATTATACATGTGCAATGCAGGAAATGTTCATATAAAGTTTCTAAGAAAAAATATAAAATCAAAATCAAAATGAAAGTCAGTTGAGAACGAGAAAGTTATTACTGTAAAATGGCCGAAAAATGGAAAAAACATATACATAATGGTTTTCCAACGCCTGAAATAAACTTCATAACACGCTTCAATTGAATGCACAAGCGAACTCGGCAATAATAATAACTGACCACATTCTATCATTTAAAAAAATGTCACATGTATCTGGCAAAAGAACATGAAAGAAAATTAACGAAAAAAGAAATGAAATCCCCCCCCCCCCCCTCAAAACATCGACGATGTATGATAGCACGAATTAATAAAATAGCTCCCTTTCCAGAGTAATCATGTAACAACTTACGAATCACCACAGAAAATGCAAAAAATTATGATAAAAAAGTAATGAAATCATTACCGCCAAATTAATGAAAGCAAGTGTGTTGTCAAGGTATGTTGCGTTAATGAGAGAAATAGTACATAATTGCATAAAATGGTAAACTTTGCTACAGAGACTAAAAACAATATAGAAGAAAAAAAAACCAAGTTCCACTGAAACTGAGAATATATTCACAGTTAACCATTGTATGGAATTATGTACTATTTCTCTCATTAACGCAACATACCTTGACAACACACTTGCTTTCATTAATTTGGCGGTAATGATTTCATTATTTTTTTATCATAATTTTTTCATTATCTTTGGTGATTCGTAAGTTGTTACATGATTACTTTGGAAAGGAAGCTATTTTATTCATTCGTGCTATCATACATCGTCGATGTTTTGAGGGGGAGGGGGGGGGGGTACCAATACGAGAGTCAGGTCCACGATCACCAGAGGCGTCCTCACACAGTTATAGGGAGACAAGGCGCAGGAACAAGCCGATTCGCTCGCCGCGCGTATTAAAGACGTACTGCGGAGCTCCGCGCAAGTGGACGACTCCGTCACACCGGACGAAGCGACCTAGGCTACCGCTGTAGCAGGTGAATGCCGTCCCGATGACGTGAAAATTGGTAGGACGAGACCCTTCAAATACGGCCTCAACGCCATTTGGGCGAAACTCCCGCTCGAAGCCGCCGTAAAGGTGGTCCGCCTGGGAAAAATTAAGGTTGTATGGACGGTTGCACGGGTATACCTACTTGACAAACGCCCACTCCACTGTTTTCGCTGTTGAAGTCCCGGTCATGTACAATCGCGATGCACGAGCGTGATCGACCGCACTAACACGTGCTATAAGTACGGCGGCAACGGCCACCTTGCCTGCGACTGCTGCAATGAGCCCAACTGCATGCTGTGCGCGGAGATCGGCACCGCGACTGATCATCGGTTAGGAGGCAACACCTGCCAGGTGTACTCTAACAACGCTTTCCGGGGACAGAGACCCGCGATCCTGACCAACCCGGAAAATGGCGAACGTCGTCTAGGCGAACTTTAATAGGTGCGCAGCCGCGCAAGATCTTTGCCTGCTGCATCTGTCGGAGTAGAAAACGGATACCGCGTTAATTTCCGAGCCTTATCGCGTACCCGAGGACTCCCCGACATGGCTCGTGGATCTCACGGGACTCACGACCAAATACTGGCGCTCTTCGGCACCCCGCCCCCTCGTTCTCCGCCACAGAGGTCGGGGTTTCGTGATGGCTTCATGCGGCTCGTTGAATATCATCTCGGTGTACCTCTTACCGAACGCGCCGATCGATGACTTCGAGGAGGCGCTGGACGGGATCCGCTCGGCGACACGTGCTTTCCCGGGCGAATCGCTACTATTCGCGGGCGATTTCAACGCTCGATCTCGGGAGTGGGGATGCTCGGACAACTCCCCCCGCGGTAGAAAACTCGCCGACTTTGCCGCGGAAATGAACCTGCGACTGGCTAATGCGGGCCCCACCCCAACGTGCGTTCGCGCTACAGGCTCCTCCGTCGTGGACCTCGCGTGGACATCTCCAGGTCTTCAGATTTCACGCTGGATGGTAATGCACGAGGTGGAGTCCCCCCTCTCTCTCTCTCTTTCTGCCTCTGCCTCTGCCTCTACCTCTGCCTCTGCCTCTGCCTCTGCCTCTGCCTCTGCCTCTGCCTCTGCCTCTGCCTCTGCCCCTGCCCCTGCCCCTGCCTCTGCCTCTGCCTCTGTCTCTCCCTCTTTCACCTAGCGTTCACCTGGCTTTCACCAACTAGCATGTGATCAGAGTTAAGAAAACTCGGTCTGATCAAAACGACTACTTCTCCACCACTTGCTCTTCCAGCAGAGCAGTTAAACTTGACATTAGCCCAGGTGTCTATCAGTAACCCTATGACCCATGAGCAACTAGGCGAAGATAACTTGCCACCCCTGGATAGACCTGAATTTCGTCTTCAACTAGTCACCGCCGGAAAATTAGAGAGAGCTGTTAATTCTCTCAAGTCTAATTCCTCTGGAGCTGACCACCTGTGCCTGCGGATGATCCTGCCGGTGCTTCCGACGATCCACAGCTTCCTAGTCGCACTCTATAATCGTTTATTATCTGAATGCTGGTTCCCAACATCTTGGAAGAGAGCTCTAATCGTCCCAATTAATAAAACAGCGAACCCTAAATCAGCAAATGACTATCGGCCTATCGCTCTACTACCAACTTTGAGAAAAAATTTTGGAATGACTTGTCTACGATCAGATAGCCGATTACATCAAACAGCACGATATTCTCGACCCATATCAGTATGTGTTTCGACCAGGACACATCACGGCAACGGCTCTATTAAACTTATTGAATGACGTGAGGCTGGGAATGGATCAACGCCAAGTGACTGTACTGATTCTTTTTGACTTCTCTAAGGCATCGACACTGTTTCCCACGATCTGCTGTTTCGGAGACTGCGTGAAATGGGCTTTTCCCAGAACGCCACCGACTGGATGGCATTCTACTTTAAAGGCAGGCAGCAAGCGCTCAAGACGAATGGTGGCACCTTGACCAGCTGGGTTTCGACCAACACGGGTGTCCCGCAGGGATCAGTACTGGGCCCGCTGCTGTTCTCACTTTTTATCAACAACATTGGAACATCAATATGATTCTCTAAACGCTTACTATTTGCAGACGACCTTCAAATCTATGCCACTTGCTCGCCACTTGATCTGCATGCATGCATTCAAAATTTAAACAGGGACATCTCTGCCATCAGCAATTGGGCTACTGATAACCGCCTCCGACTAAACATCCAAAAGACGAAGGCAATCATCCTAGGAATCAATAGACTCATCAACCAAATTGATCATAGGGACTTACCACCACTCGGTGATGGTCTTTTAGACATTCCATTTGTTTCTACAGTACGGAATCTTGGAGTCATACTCGACTCGAAAATGACATTCCATCCCCATATTGCCAATGTCACATCAAAGGTTAGTGGAGTCATCTACAGGCTCCAAGAACTAAGGGATTATACGGATATTACTCTTCGCAAGAACCTGGTCTCTGCTCTCATGTTGCCTCACGTGGAGTATTGCGCGGTGGCTCTACTCGGCGCTGGCACTGTTAATGACTTAAAGCTCCAACGGTTAGTCAACAAGGGCATCCGATTTATTTTTAATCTACCACGTGATGTCTCCATCTCCCAGTATCGCCGACAACTCGGATGGCTGCCTGTTAGCTGCTTCAGGAATCTTAGTGTCGCCAGTCTCACTTACTCAGATCTGAGTTATAACTATCCTGCATTTATTAAAGATCTTTTACTAGTTCATTCCACTACACGACCGCGGCGTAACACCCAAGGCCAACAACTAGTGATACCTAAATTCCGAACAGACGCCTATAAATGCTCTTTTTCCGTTGCGGTTCCTATCATCTGGAACGGTATTCCTGACGACATAAAACTTTCCACCTCCCGGGTATCCTTCAAATTAGCCTTAAAACGACATATGCTGAAACCTATGGACGAGGGGGCCAATCCACCATTTAACTCTGCCTCCGACTAAAATCGCTGTAAATAATCTCTTAGGCACTAGCACTGATTTAAATTTGATTTTTTTAAAATAAATGTTTACTGTATTTGTTTAATTGTTTACGTTTTCAATTCTAATAGTTTATTATTTTTAATTTTTAATTTTGTTTTAGTTGTATCACAACTATCTACTAAGTTACTTATTATTACTATTCTATTACATATTACCACATTATAAAACCATTCCTGCAGCTCAGCTGCAAATTTTGTTCAATTTTGGGCAATAAAACACTTTATCAATCAATCAATCGATCAATCAATCAATCAATCAATCAATCTCTCAAAGTGCAATAACACTGCTCATCCAATAAAATTCATCCTGGAATGTGTGGGTGGACAATTATCATGGATTTTCCAATCCACCGGGGCACTGAGGTTATTCACCATCTCCGTCACTTGGCTCCCTATCTCTGTTCACCTAAGCCGGGTCATCTTTATCGACTGTCGATCGCCACGTGACTGGAAGAAATGCGAGCGCGAGAGGGCGCCACGGAGCATCAACCTGCCTTGATTTCTGGAAGCATCTAGAGGGCCTAAACTCCTACCACAACGAACCACATCTACATATTTTTATAATTTATCGACAGGTCCTTGCTCTGGACGTCTGTGAGAGGCCCAATCTTCTGCTAATAAATTAATGTTTTATCTTGAGGTATGGACGCGGGCGTGTGACACATAGCCAGACTGTCTATACTCTTCTTTTTCCTTGTTCCATGGTTTATGTGTTTTCGTTCCTTCCGTCTAATACTATCTAATACCGTCTAATTACCGCACTGAGATTTATATATGATTGGTTCTCTCTGTACGTCAGACACCGTTTAGCAGTTTGATGCTCTTCATTTGTGCTGTTATTTTCTTTCTCTCTGTTGACTAATGCTAATTCTATGAAACATTTCTGATGACTTTGTTGACTGATGCTAATTCTACAAACATTCTCTACTTGTACTGTAGACTGGCAAGTCCAGCCTACAATAATTTGGTCCAACTCTGGATCATAAAAATAAAGATCAATCAATCAATCAATCTCTCTCTCTACAGTAATGATATATATGGGAAAAACCGAGGTCGAAAAACTACAATTAGCGCAAAATAGAGCTATGAGAACTATATTACAAGTAAATAAGTATACAAGAATTGTTGACATGTTAGAAGCACTACATTTTATGACAATGAAAGAGAGACTAATGTATAATGTAAGTATTTTCATGTATAGACTTGTTAATAATATGATGCCGCAGGAACTGAGTCGAAATGTCAAACTAGTGAGAAATAGGGGAGGAATGCGAACGCGGCAGGCCGAAAACATAGCAATAACCATGCGAAGAACAACAAGCGCCCAAAAGAGCTTAATGTACGCTGGAACGAAAATGTATAATGAGCTACCGAGCGATGTAAAAAACAGCGTAAACCTGAAATTGTTCAAAAAAGGAGTGAGGGAGTTCATTCTAAGTAAACGATGAAATGTAGAACGATATATAGTGTGAAGCGGAATGAATGGAAGAATGGATGACACGGAAGTGTAATGCGAACGGATGGATGGAAAGTGGAGTGAATGAGTAATGTATAATATAACTAGACTGTGTGAATGTAAAGGACATACAGAAATAGCCGAGAAGGTTAAATAAACTTGAATCAATCAATCTCTCTCTCTCCCTCTCCCTCTCCCCCTCCCTCTCCCTCTCCCCCTCCCTCTCCCTCTCCCTCTCTCCCCTTCCATCTCTCCCCAGGTGTGGAAGCAGGCACTGATTATAGTCCAGTCATTGAAGTCCTGAATTAGAAATAATTACAGAGGGGCTGAATTTTTTACAGTAGGTACTGTTTGCACCCTACAACAACTTCCTGATATTTTGAAGGATAATCCCCCGTCGGATTGTTTAAAAAAGAGATGTAAACAAGAAAATCTTCAAATAAAAGTTGTAAACAATCGAATTTATAATAAAAAAGTCTTAATGAAATTTTTACCTATATATGCAATAGGGAAGCGGCAAAATGCGTTCAAAGTTTGCGCACCACCTAAGGGAGCATGCTGCGCTTAAAAAATTCATAAGAAATCGAACAATTACTCTTTTTCGATGATTTTTTTTTAAATCGCATCTACAGGAGTAGACCTACATTTTGAGAGATATAGAAAAAAAATTAATGCATTCTTAATGCGATTATTGACCATTTTAGATTTTCAACCGATTCTTTTCACTGAAAACATCGGGGAACAATTTTTTTTCTTTTAACTTGGTATTCGTTAGATTATTATCTAAAAAAAAGTCCTCTACGGCTTCACACTGAATACCCCTTCTCTTGTGTGGAGATATAATATAATATAATATAATACAACTGATTTTCTGGTGAGTGGCAGTCCTGAATGAAATCTGTGGCCGCACCACTGTACTGGGGACCGACAGAGAACGCGCATATCTTCCCGACTCTCTCTTAGTCATAAACGCGTTCTGCACTGCGCGAAGCCCTCTGTGCCTCTACCAAGGAGTAGGTGTCCAACTACCTGCTCTTTGCCTCTATAGACCTTCTGCACGCTGCCAAAAAGTGCAATGGTAGTATCATGTATGCCCTTTGAGGTTTCGGTAATAATGCATATGCTGATAAACGACCAAGCAAAATTGACAGGTCCCCGTGGAACTTGTGTTGGAGAAGTTTATTACTTATTGCAAAAAAAATCGAATCTTGCAATGATAGTATCACATATGCCGAGCATATGAAACGATATTTCATAGAAAAAATAATATATATTGAAGAGAACGATCGGCATACGTGTATCGTAGGGACTAAGGGTCGGTATATGCTCTAAAAAGTGTTGTAAATTCAGAATTTTTTAAATGATCATATCACGTAAGTATGCCCTTTTAAGATTCAACAATTTTTGGCATAAAATGCACAGTTACTAAAGGGCATACGGTTCTCGCGGGTCTAACTAATTCTACACCTTTATAACTGTGTATTCAATTTATGGGTACTTGCAATTATAATATAACGTATGCCCTTAAAATATATGATCCATCACTATGAGATATATCGTATATACCAACGGCATACGGTTCATAAAAGTCCTACCCGGTGGCATACGTGAATAAAGAGTGTACAATTTTAGATCAATTTACAACGATAGTTTTACGTATGCCATTATGATTTTTGTTAAATATTTATGTAATTATACAAATTTGTCGAACGGCATACGATTCGGTTGGAACAAAATGATTTTTATCTGACAAAAGAATCGCGCAAATCATCAGGTCAATTTGCAACGATAGTTTTACGTATGGCATTATAATTTTTGTTAAATATTCATATAAATATAAAAGATTCTCGTACGGCATACGAATCCGTTGGAGCAAATGTACGTAATGTAGGAATGAAAAGCATGTGTACTTCAAAACCTTGCTCTTCTAAATGTTCTATAACATCCCGAAAGCCTCTATCACACAAGGACTAATTTATCTCCTCTACGAAGGAATTTTCTCAATTCCGGCGAGGAATGTAAAATATCATGCAGAATCTTTGCATCATTGACATTTTCCAAATAAAGACTTAACATATCGACAATATAACCATTTGTCGTGCAAATTGTAAAACGTGCGACGGAATATCTGGTTTATCAGGGATAGAAAGTCGCTACCCCCGCTATTTATAACAAGTATTTATAACAAGTATGACATTCTTATTAACGCAAATGAGAACACTGTTTATGAATTCGAAGAAGATGATTAAGAAAATGATATTGATTTTGATTCTTTTTAAAATTTCTAAAAATGCTGTATTGAAAAAAAATTCAATTATTTATAATCACATTTGAAGATATGGATTAAGAAGTTTAAGGATATATGAGGTCGTGAGCGCAATAGTGGACTAACCCACAAAGTGTGATTTTTGTTTTAATGCAGAATTGAAACTGTTAATTAAATTAGTATCTTATTGTTAGTTAAATAGTTTAAACCCTATGTTTACATAATGTTGTTTGATCCACTTTGTAATTGATAGATACTAATTTAACAGTTTCAATTCCGCATTAAAACAAAAATCACACTTTGTGGGTTAGTCCACTATTGCGCTCACGGCCTCATAATGTTAATATATTTATTTATATCAGGTATTTATAACAAGTATTTATAACAAGTATGACATTCTTATTAACGCAAATGAGAACACTGTTTATGAATTCAAAGAAGATAATATAGAAAATGATATTGATTTTGATTCTTTTTGAAATTTCTAAAAATGCTGTATTGAAAAAAAATTCAATTATTTATAATCATATTTGAAGATATGGATTAACAAGTTTAAGGATATATGTTATATATTTATTAATATATAACAGGTATTTATAATTTTTGTATTATTTTTGAAATTTTCTATTAAACGTTAAAAACTTCTGTGCCCAAATAAAAAAATGTATAATTCAACATTTCAAGAGTATTTTGATGACACCTGTAGAAGATAATTCTGAATTAAAGGTATTGCAAAAATAGAAAAAAAAATTTACAATCACCCACAAAATAAAAGAATTTTCTTCCTTAATAAAATGGATATTAATATACACAAACAAATTGCCTCCATTTTTCCAAAAACGTTTATTCGTCGCTAGCACGTACTACGTGATTCAACAGAGAGAAATACTGTTTATATAGCTCCCACCTCTGTCGGCGTCATGGAGCAGTAGAGGTAAAGAGTAGGTAGTTGGACATGATATGTGATATGATCATTTAAAAAATTCTGAATTTACAACACTTTTTAGAGCATATACCGACCCTTAGTCACTACGATACACGTACACGGAGAGAAATTTTCGGTAAAAATTACCTAAATAGTAGGGTAAGCGTGTAGCATTCGGTGTTTTACGGTTAATTTTGTAGAGACGCTGGTCAGGAATTAACAATCAACCGATATATTTTGACGAACGTTCCAGAATTTTTACCGTTCCACCTCTACAATTTTACCCGAACAGGAATTTTTATGCCTGCACAATATAGAAAGTATCCCTCCGTTAATAAATGTTATCGTATAATAGCAGCAAAAATTATCATTCGGCCCTTAAATTGTAACAAGTTGTGCGCCTTAATTTTTATCATTACGTTACTGCACAATTACCCTAGAGTAACGGAATTTTTACCTATCCGGATAGATAGATTCTACCAATGACATCTATAAAGGCGATCACGTGAGCGTCAGTTCGCGTCAGTTCGCGTCAGTTCGGCCGTTTTCGGCCGATCGTCAGAAGTCGGCGCACGTTGTGAGTTGTGGCCATTAGAACCGGTGCGAGTTGTTCCAGAAAAAATAAAGTGCTTAAACTAATACATTTATAAAAAAAAAACAATTATTTAAAAAGATGAATTACTATCTGGTGAAAGCGGCTTTTGAGGTAAGTGATTTTATTCAGAAGATTTATGGGAAAATGTTAGTAGATTTTTTAATCATATTTTTTGCCTGATATACGGAGAAGTCTCACCATTTTTGTCCATTACCAGGAGTATTTGATGGGAAATTCTGGTGATTTCTTTTTCGTTATAAATAAGAAGAGAAGACTAGAAGAAAATGAGGGGAAATTCATGCAAAAAAATTCTATACTGAAATTTCAAGGCACCGTTTGGAGTGGACGCGTCAAGCAAGGGTGATTCACGAAGCAAGGTGGAAGCGGGCAGTTTCCCCCATAATGACGTCAAGGCAACGGGGCTTTCCAATGCAGGCCCAGGATGAAGGAGTAAGGGGGTCCTCTGCTCCTCTAGGCAATCGAAGGAAGCCATTCGACCGACAACCAGCGTGCATATCGGATCGTGATCCGAGTCTCATCGAGGATTGCTTCAGGACTTATCGTGCAGCCGCATCGAGTCTACCGCGTCGAATATAGCTTACAATACATAGAGTCTCAGCAGATAAGATTTTCATTGAAAAATTTAAATCTATTTAATTTTGTATGTCATTTGTTCTTCTGAGCAGAAAAGTGTGAGGAACGATTTGACGGAGAAAACCTAGGGTCTGCGGGCCGTTAACGGAACATCCTCGATAACGCATGGACGACCATACCGATCGTCCGACTAACAGGACACCGACGCTACCTGAGAACGCACGGTGATCGGCTCGGAATAAGGGACGAGCCGGGCGTAAGGACGGCTTGGGCAGCTCGGTGGTCATTCTCTCCTTCGACCATCGCAAGAGCTACTTCGGCGAAGAGCCGAAGTCAAGTCGCAGTCACATTCATCACGTTGTAACTCACAATCAGTAGCATTCATCAATAAACTGTTCTTTCGGGAAATATTTCCTACAAAATCTGTCGAATTTTCATTAGTAATGAATGCGTAGCAAGGAAGTTAGAAATACTCGTCGTTTGCAGCGATCATTTACTACCTGGCCGCAATAAACTGCTATTTCTGGCACAGGCAAGCGCGGGTACGTACCCCGATGCCGCGACTTTCTCCGTGATGCGAACTTTTTGGCACTGCACTGGTACGAGAGACGCGGAACGACCCGACGCTCGATAGCAACGGTCACAAATAAATGCACTTAGCTCAAATGTCAGGAAAAGAATTCAATTCCCGATATTAAACAAGTAATTAGAACAAAATTTATGAAAATTTCCATACAATTTTAATTTAATGATTAATTTTCACTTAATAAGGTGAAGAAAATTTGCTCACGGATAAATAAAAAATATAAGAACGTAAAATAAAAAGTCTCACATATTGAACGGTAAATTTATATTCTAATTGGTGGGAAAAAAGTAATCCTTGAGGTTAGTAATAATTTCAGTACAGGTTAGTATATTTTACCGTACCGGTGCAGCAGTTTCTACCCCGAAAACAGTAAAATCTCTCTCATTGTTTGACACTTTCAATCTATCTCAGCCATAATTTTCATCTATTCCAACCACATTTTTTATTTGATACAGAGGTCACATTTTACTTTCGAGAACATGAAAAACTCTTTGAATGCATGATATTTTTTACCTTACTGACCAAATGCAACACGATTACCGTACTAGTTGGGTATTTTTTCCCCGAATTTCAGGCAAATAGTACTGACGATTTCTCTCCGTGTATGCCGATCGTTCTTCAATATAGGTATATATTAAGTAAGAGAGAGAGAATTAGGCAAGAGAGAGAATGTTAGTTGTAATACTTACAAGGAAACCGTTCTAGGTGTACCTCGCCGATTTCGTTCATTTTGATATATGTATATTCTTCTACATCAAAATCTAAGACATACGGGGCATTCTCTGTCAAGACAGCCACCTTTTTCATGAGGGTCTCAAAAAAATCTGATTTTTATTTTCATAGTCATACTTGATGAAAAAACATTAGGTACCTAAATTTTTTTAGATTTTTTTCACGCGCCGTTAATGGTATACATCGATTTGAAAAATAAATTTTAACTTTAAAGTTTCAAGTATACTATTAATCTCATAAACAACTTTGTATACCCGACAATTTTTGTTTTTTTCTCAATTTTTCAAAAAAAAATCTAAAAATTTTAATGTGACATTAAAAGGCATTTTCTTACAAGAAAGTTTCTTTAAAAAATTCAGTACATTTGAAATCAATAAAACCTGTGTAGAAAAATATTTGGTAGCGGGAGGGCCATTTCTTCATGAAGAAAAAATTCTTTTTAAGTTTTTTCTTTAAAAAATTTTTTTTTCATCAGAAAATGTTCTTCATCCTTCTATGCATCTATGCATAGAAACATAAAGAACATTTTCGGATTTTTAAAAAAATTTTTAAGAGAAAAAACTTTTAAAGACTATTTAAAAATCAGAAAATTTTCTTTATCCTTTTATGCATAGATGCATAGGATACACAACATTGTCTGATTAAAAAAAAATCTTTAAGAGAAAAAACTTAAAAAGAATTTTTTTTCTTCATGAAGAAATGGCCCTCCCACTACCAAATTTTTTTCTGCACAGTTTTTATTGATTTCAAATGTACTGAATTTTTTAAAGAAAAATCGACTGTCGCATTGGCGAAATAAATATTTTCTGGTGTTTTTTTTTCACTTTTTTGTAAGAAAATGCCTTTTAATGTCACTTAAAAATGTTTGTATTTTTTTTGAAAAATTGAGAAAGAAACAAAAATTATCATGTATACAAAGTTGTTTATGAGATTAATAGTATACTTGAAACTTTAAAGTTAAAATTTATTTTTCAAATTGATGTATACCATTAACGGCGCCTGAAAAAAATCTAAAAAAATTTAGGTAGTGCTTTTTCATCAAGTATGACTATGTAAATAAAAATCAGATTTTGTTGAGACCCTCATGAAAAAGGTGGCTGTCTTGACAGAGAATGCCCTATACGTATTTTTTATCGGCGGAAAAACATTTCTAGGGGGTGAAATTAATCCCCAAAGTTGACAGCTCCTAGGAGTAATTTCTGGGTTTCACATACTTGCAATTGATCTTCTGAAATGAAACCAAGTGGATAATAATCTACATAAGAAATGATGAAAAATGCAATTTATTACATTTCGTGAGGGTAATTAATTAAAAAATTATAAGGGTTGAAATTCACAAAATTGCTGTAAAAAAACTTGCAATTTTTTAATTAATTATCCTCACGAAATGTAATAAATTGCATTTTTCATAATTTTGTATGTAGATTATTATCCACTTGGTTTCATTTCAAAAGATCAATACTTGTATTCTCCGGCGGAAAGATAGCAAAGTCGCTGGAACGCAAAGGAATCAGACGATGGTGATGGAACACTAGGCGAGTTGCAGTTTCTATGTGAATATTAATCTACGCAAGTGAATGGCCAACGCTTAATTCCGAGAGCGCATGCCGGAAGTTACTATCGAGTACACTGGAACGAGTATTACAGAGAATGCGCAAGTACGCGGCGAGTATTCGGCGCACGTGGCGATTACAAGGAAAGCGCAAGCACGCAATGTATGCCGGCTATTCCAGAGTACGTTTCATTCCGGAATCACGGAGACGTTTCATAGAGATGGAATCGGCGAATACAACAATAGCGCAAGCACGCGATGCTCGACGATTATTCCGGAGCAGTTTTCGGACCGAATCGGCGAGCACAATGGATCGCGAAGTTACGCGATGCGCGGCGACTCACCCGGAGCACGGTTCGGAAGCAAGAGAGCACACTAGAGACGCGAAGGTACGTGATTATCCGGAGCACGTGTCGGGCTTGAGTATCGAGTATCGAATGTTACGCGATGCACAGCGATTAGGTCGTAGCACGTGTCGGATTCGAATCGAGCACTAGAGCATGGTGTTACGCGTAACTAATCGTAAGCAAGAGTGCCGGACGCGAGCATGTGCGACGAGAATCTGGTACATTTTTCTTCGCTGAAGGAGAAAAACTAAGTGGGGCAAACGTGCGAAAAGTCACGTAGGCCGCCGGCCCTCGATACCGTGAATTTAGCCGATTGCTGATACCATTCGCGTAGCAGTTACGCGAACAAATTGTAAGTATGTGAAAGCCAGGAATTACTCCCAGGAGCTGTCAACTTTGAGGGTTAATTTCAGCCCCTAAAAATGTTTTTCCGCCGATAAAAAAATACGTATCTCTTAGATTTTGATGTAGAATAACATATCAGAATAAACGAAATCGGCGAGGTACACCTAGGACGGTTTCTTTGTTAGTTTTGAAAGTCTGTATAGTAGAGTTTAGATGTAAATAAGTAAATTTATGTAATAAGGTTTTTATATAATAGCTGACAAGACTAATAAAACCGCATCAATCAATCAATCTCCCTTTCTCCATCCCTTTCCTTTCTCTCTGCATCCCCCCCCCCTCTCTCGGGTGCAATCAAATTGGAGAGCACGGTGCCGAGAATAGGTGCTAACAGAAGAGGTAGGAAACCGCCGCATTAAACGATGATATTCTTCTTTGTCCGCAAATTATCGTCCTTTGGCGCCAGGTGTCAGTTAGGAGTGGCACGTTACCGCGGAGCGTATTCAAAACACACTCATAAATACACTTCATCAGACGTGGATCGGCCGAGCATTACGCTGAGCCGCGCCGCGTTAACATGACTAAATGTCCGTAGAACGACGACCTGCTTAGCCCCGATAGAACCGCGTGCTCTCGGCGCCATTATAACCGTAACACTGGTGCGTCGGTATCGCGATTTCGTGTTTTATCGTCTCTTTGCGGCACGTACGCGTACTGATACCGATTGCAGGGAATCATGCATGTGTGGAATCTACAATAGGCATGTTCGGTAATTTTTTGTTTTAATGGAAATCGATAGAGTTTGGATCACAAAAACATTAACCAAAGTTTTAGCGCGAAATATTAAGAGTTAATCGTGTTATGAATATTTATAAATCATGGATTGACGCGAAGCTAGTAAACGGTACCTCGGCACGAGGCTACGTTGCGTGACATCAGCTGCCAGACACCCCCGCAACAACGATCAAACTGTGCTCGTGTCCTAGGGACGTGATTTTAGGATTTAAGGAAATAAGTTGGGTTAAACAGCCACCACTGTACGTGGTTGAAATAACTATATATATATATATATATATTGCCTTTATTTAACTTATTAATTGTGAGAGATTGTCGATGAATTGAAGTTCAGAATTTGCGCTCGATGGATAACGTAATGTACCCCGGTTTAAACGAGTGTACCCGGTGCGGTAAGTCGGGGAGACTTGACTTCGAAGAGGAACAAATATGAAGTAGAGAAAAAACGTTGTGCCAGAGACTGCTTCAAAAAAGAGGGGTTCTAGATAGAGGAGGGAGAAATGGAATCTAATTAGTTGGCTTGATCGAAATTATGATTAAAGAAATGGGATTGGTTGGAGTGGGAATATAATAGGATCTTTTTGTATCGTTCGCAGAGCCCTTCCTTTACCACGGCTGGACCTTTCTAGCGAGTGTGTTCGATTCAGAGAAGTAGTAGACTAAACATCCGTAGTTATTCACACTCGCTAGTTAGGCTGGACCGTGGTAAGAACGAAATGAATGAGCTGTTAGATTAGTTGACGCTAGACAATAGAGTCGCTGTTCCTGCCAGACTAAGCTGTAGTGTGAAAAAAATAGGTTAGCGGGTAATAAATTTGTCGTGCCGTAACGAGGCGGTCGCGACTTTCGTATAAATCGACCGCTTCCTTTATGACGAAATCGCGTCGCTGAGTTGTGAGAACGATACTCTTGTAACGAATTCGTATCGCGGAGCTGTGAGAGCGAGACTCTAAGGTCACAAGTCTATAATCGAATCGCAGGGAAGGTACTCGTCGACGAAGTAACTGAACGTACTTATAAAATGAATAGTAACGTTTATTCAAAACTCGAGGTAACGTGGATACAATCGTGGCTCACAGGAGACTAGCTCCAGGACGGCTATTCTATAACTGAGTGAAAGCCTGTTCCCGTGAGAAGTGGGCGGAGTTCACTGGAAAAGTAAGGAGACTCCTAGTCGCTATTCTCTAACTGCGGGAGTACGAAAATCGGGTAAACGTAGTTCCTGGGAGAATCGGTCTGCTCGGTCGGTCTGGTCGGGACGGCGATTCTAACCTATGTATCTACTTCTGTGACAGTGTGTCGCAGTTTACAGTTGATTAATTTGCGTGTTCCAACAAACGATACACAGTAGTCCGGCGATCTAAGCAAACGCGGTCATGAGTATATCAAGAGACACGGCAGTGTCTCGCGGCATGTTCGTTCATCTAGTCTCGGCGTCGAAGCGAGCACCCGTGTATCTATACGCCACAAATATCTACCCCCTGCACCCCTCAATTTTTACATAGAATTTTCTCAATAAATATATGGTTATAACCAAAACTATGCTTAGTTACGCCATATAAATCGACTATTCTCTATCGATAGAGACCAGAGTAAATGTTGTAAGTTACATATTAACAGAGATTTTTCCTTAGAAACGCGAAGCCACGCCCCTTGCCCCTCAAAGTCGAGGATTTCTTTTCTCGGCCGCGATATATATATGTAAAAATGTCACAAAAATTCCGCCTGTCTTCGGCGGTATTCGGCCATGGTCGGAAATGTGTACACAGATGCGGCCACACGCATACGCCATCAAAAATGTATGTGAGAGTGTGTGAGATAATATATTTCTTGAATGTTTAGATGTTTTTCAAAATTTAAAAATATTTCCATTCGCGAAACGATTTCCCTCGCATTTTCTCGATCCTCGGACGCGCTTGTTAATAAAAAGTACAAATTCAGTGTAATCGGAGTAGTGAATCTCAATAGTGGTGAATGTGACAGATGCTCTGACAGCTAGCTAATCAAATCGTTTAGATATTTTTAATAATCAAGACAGTGCACGGAAGCAGTGTCATTTTTCTTTGGTTGCTGGTGCATGAAGAGCAGTAAAGGAGACATCTGTATCTCGGAAGAAGTGGCATCAGATAAGTAACTTCCTAACTGACTGTCTTAACCTCATTTTCATCCCTTATACAGAACAAATATCTTTGTGGTTATTCTATTTTTTGTTTTCAGCGCCATACGAGAACGGGACGGATTGACGGAAATTTGATTTTTCTTCGCAGTCAAAAATCAACCTAGATAGAAAAGAATTCTCTAGAATTGCGGTACAATGCCACGGTATGAATATCAGGTTCTACCGACATGGCATGCTTAGACAAGGTCTGTATCAACTTTAGCGTTATATTAAGGGCACTGCACTAATCCTGTGGCACATTTTTCTATCTAGGAAAGCATATTATTATGGTAGTACAGCTGTACAACGTTCCGATAATATACCGTCTTCCCGTACTGACAGTATACATGCATTTTACCTCCAATATGCCGGAATTAAAAATCTCTAGAACTCTGCGGTACAATGCCACGGTATGAATATCAGGTTCTACCGACATGACATGCTTCAACAATGTCTGTATCAACTTTAGCGGTATATTAAGGGCACTGCACTAATCCTGTGGCACATTTTTCTATCTAGGAAAGCATATCATTATGGTAGTACAGCTGTACAGCGTTCCGATAATATACCGTCTTCCCGTACTGACAGTATACATGCATTTTACCTCCAATATGCCGGAATTAAAAATCTCTAGAACTCTGCGGTACAATGCCACGGTAGGAATATCAGGTTCTACCGACATGACATGCTTCGGCAAGATCTGTATCAACTTTAGCGGTATATTGGGGGCACTGCACTAATCCTGTGGTACATTTTTCTATCTGGGAAAGCATATTATTATGGTAGTACAGCTGTACAGCGTTCCGATAATATATAATTGGAACTTTTGATAATACGAAAGGGGGAATATATCGATAAAGAAAAGATAATAAAATAATTACTTCATTATTGTAATCCAATTCTATCGTATCTCCTACTTTTCTACCACGGCTTTCCCAGATAGAAAAATGTGCCACAGGATTAGTGCAGTGCCCCCAATATATTATATATAATGCTAAAGTTGATACAGACCTTGTCGAAGCATGTCATGTCTTTAGAATTTGATATTCCTACCGTGGCATTGTAGCGCAGAGTTCTAGAGATTTTTAATTCCGGCATATTAGAGGTAAAACCTCCACTCCATCGCCTTCGACTTCTTCTACCCCGTGAGGATTTCTCACGGACCAATAGTGGGCGTTGTGATTATTCACTAATCCTTTGTTGCAGATTCAGCCTTGAGAAGATTTATTTTAATATTGGACCAAAGGAACGGCAATCCTGTTGCTTCAACTTCCAGGTATATTAATTGTAAGTATTACTGGAGAACGAGTAGGTTAAAAGATTTTCGTGAAGACTCACGATTTTCTGATATGTCATTTCGTACAGGTGCAACCGAAGAGGATCTAGCTCGTGTCCTGTCCGTAAAAAGATGACTCGATGGACATCGGAGAATGTCAGGCTTGTCACCGAGCGCCTATTACCCAAGTTACATTAATTGCAATACGCGCTTCTCGTTTCATTGAACTATTCCAGCGTTAAATAACTTTTACTTCTTTCAAGGTAATCACCTTTTATGAACTGTTCGTGGTAGGAGGCAGCGATCGATAATAGAGACTCGTCGTAGACAAGTTCGTCTATTAAAACTAAAAGGCAATTGGTGTGCAACTGGAACATCATCGCAAGAATAATTTGTCTACGATTAGTCACAATCATTGATCGTTGCCCCCTACGATCAACAATTCGTACAAGGTAAATGCTTTGAAAGAAGTAAAAGTTACTTAGAGCAGGAATAGTTGAAACGAAAATCGCATATTGCAATGAAAGTACTATGGGTGAAAGGCGCTCGGTGACAAGCCTAACATTCTCCGATCCATCGAGTCATCTTTTTACGGACAGGACATGAGCTAGATCCTCTTCGGTTGCACCTGTACGAGATGACATGTCAGAAAATCGTGAGTTCATGAAAATCTTCTAACCTACTCGTTCTGCAATAATACCTCTAAAAAAAGAGAAAAAATCACCTCTAAAGTTGAGCTTGTAAGTATTTGTACAAGTTCTCAACGAGTTTTTAAGAGGCGGCGTGGCCGAGCGGTTAAAGCGCTAGTCTACTAAGGGCCGGTTTTACCAACACGGTATAAACGCCGTATAGCGCTATACTGAGAATAACCTGTACGCAAGCGTTTTACCACGATGGTATAAGTCTGGAATAGGATAAACTTTGGAATAAATGCAGGGATAGCTTATCCGGCAGTTTCAGCGCTGGATAAGCTAGCTATCCTCGGGATAACCTAACTTTTTGTTTGCGTCTATTATTCCGTGACAGAATCACAACCGTGACAGAATCATAATAATTGTTATTAGTTGTGAAATAGAGTTGATTGATGTGCCAGTTGTCAAATCATCATCTGATGATGAAATTGACGTCTTACAAAGAATGAGAAATCCTAGGAAAATACGTGCCCGGTAAGTAAATAAAGGATACCTATACCTACTAATTTATAACCAATATCTAATACAAAACTATTCCAGAGTTGACTATTTCGAAGAATACAATGGTTGTAGAATTCTTCACTTGCTTTCGTTTGGAAAAACAAACCTGTCAGAGATTATTGGGACAAATACGACATCGCATTGCTTCGAGGTCGCCAAGAAATGCAGCAATTCAGCCAGCAACAAAATTATTGCCGACTTTAAGATTTCTTGCTTCGGGATCAATGCTAATTACTGTAGGTAATCGTTTTTATCATAATGTTAAAACTTTTAATTAGTCATTATTATATGCCGCCACCTCAGCAACCTCCAACGACTCCCAACATCGCGAGGAGAGCTAGTTTACAGGGCTACAAGTTCATCGATCGGCATAAACCGCCACTGATCTCCCAGAAATCAATGGGCGACATACTGAAAAACATCAACAAAGTCAAAATGAAACTCGTCACAAGGTACGATTAAACAATTTTATCGCGGTAAACTTTTTATTCGCCAGGAACAAAGAGGAGTTTCGCATTGTCAGAATGTCGTGGCTGCGAAAGATTGATTTTGTTCACAGTGGGCTTTTAAACGTGTTTTTCAGATCGCCGGGTGGGAGACCTTTGCGAGCCAAACGAGAAAATAGCTCTTGCAACGACCTTCAAGAGATCTTACGGAAACGATATATCGCAATGCAATCGCCGGACAGTAGAAATTCCACCGCGACGTTGACGTTCGATAATTCGTTCTAGATTAAGAACTCGATGATACTCAAGTTCTCTGGGTCGCAGCAATCGCGTCGGACGGTGCTCCGAGGAACGGCTATTGTAGCCTTCTTTTATAAATGAGTCTTTCTCTGCGAGGTAATTTCGCACGACACATTTTAGATTATAGTTCTTTTTTAATAGGAGGATAGAAGCTCATAGAAACGTCGGGAAAATTTTGTTTTCTCTCTTCACTCTTTTACTCAGAAAATGCAAGTTTAAATTTAAAATTGACGCACGCGGGTCTCTAATCGCGAGAATCTCAACGGTATCCAATAATATCAACCAAAGAAGTCATCTACCATTGCATTGTCTTGTATAAGTAACATTTAAATTTATCTAGGTAGACATTATACCTTTCTTCAATTCGCGTGATTGCAGTTTTCAGGAGCAGAAGTGATACATCCGTCGTACGATGTAGAATATGAAAAAATTTTAGATTTGCATTGATACACTTTTGTAAGATACCTCGGCATTAGACATCAAGTCGTACAACGCTCTTTGTATACTTTTTAGATAGGGTCGCGTATACTTAAAAAAACGATAACATTGTACCGCTCTATGTAATCTCAGAGTAATGTCACCGCGTGATAAATCTTAAGTTGTAGCGATTTAAAAGTTTATAGATTTTAGAATATATTTTGTCCGATACGAGATTTGGATCAAATGGTGCAATTTTACGTTGTAATTACTATTATTGTGTGACGACCCTTATAGTTTTTTGAGACTGAACACATTCTTGTTGGTGAGATATCGAATGTTTGGACGTGTTTTGTACCTGATGCTTTTATCGACGACTCGAAAATAAAAGTTATTGTTACGAAAATATAAATATATTGTTATAGATATCTTTTATTTACCGGGCACGTATTTTCTTTGGATTTCTGATTCTTGGTAATACGTCAATGTCATCATCAGATGATGATTAAAAAACTGGTACATCAATCAACTATTTCAAAATTAATAACAATTTACCACAACGATCAGGTTATGATTATATCATGAAAGAATAAAGACGTCAAAAACAAAAAGTTAGGTTATACTGAGAATAACAACTCCGAATTTCATTTATCGCGCCGGAACAGCTGTCAAAACGACCAAATGTCATGCGCAGTACGTACTTCTTACTACCAACCTAAAAATAATTTTAGATGGCCAACGCTTATACCTGGAATAGTTATCCCAGGCAAACTTGGAGCTGGTAAAACGCCTGCGCTTTATACCAGGTATAAAGAAGAGTATAAATTTATCCTCGGTATACTTATTCTAGGTATAACTTGGCTTTGGTAAAACTGGCCCTAACTCGGGGATCGCGTGTTCGAGGCTCCTCATGTGCTTCTTTTTTTTTTCAAATAAAAATGTTCATTTAATCATAATTTGATAACAAATCAACGTTACTAATCAATATTTTTTTTAATTTCAATTATATTTTAATTCTGGGAGCTGTGTTAAAAAAAATTAAAATTGTAGAAAAATAGCAGTTATTATTCGCTTTCGGTGAGCTCAGGCTTACAATTTGTGGGATGATAATTGTCATAAAAGCACTCAAAACATAAATTAAGTTGGCAATGACTACAGGAGATAAAACCGGTATTGCTGCAAGCGCAGGGAGTCTTCAATTTATTTAAAGGAAAGCATACTTCATTCACGTTGGAAAAAAAATATTATTTAATAACGTTGATTGTTATCAAATTATGATTAAATGAACATTTTATTTGCAAAAAAAAAGAAGCACATGAGGAGCCTCGAACACGCGATCCCCGAGTTAGTAGACTAGCGCTTTAACCGCTCGGCCACGCCGCCTCTTGTAAACTCGTTGTTGAGAACTTGTACAAATACTTACAAGCTCAACTTTAGAGGTGATTTTTTTCTCTTCTTTTTGAGTGTTGCACCCTAGGGTTGTGGTGATGTACTATACTAGTGGTGCTCTATAAATGAGTAAAGATTCGGCCAAATCGGTGACCCGAAAGCCTGAGCCTCTCTTGTTAGAGTGTTGAAAGTAAAACGTCTTCATGGATTTCTGTAGACGACCAAAATATAAGAAAAATCCGATGGCCTGTAAATTCGAAAGCGGTATATGTTTTATTTCTCCAAAATACTAAGGCAAAGTTAAAAATATAAGGGCTCTCTAGTCTATAAGTACCTTTCAAAATATCACGAGAATAAATCAAAAGTAACGTGGTTATAATTAATTGGCTCGTATCGGTATAAAATGTGAGACTTTAATTTTGTGGTAATAAAAAGCTATTCTTCTACATGTACGTATCTTCCTCATGAATAAATTCCAAAAAGTAGTGAAATCCCCCCACAAAAACAGATTCTCTGTAAAAAAAGGCGGCATGTTCATTCAGTGCCAACAAAAATTGATACGTAAAATACTCTCCAAAAAAGATTTGAAATCAATTAAGATCGCCATGTTCAAGATTTATATATAAAAAGTAAAAGGCATCATTTGAAAGGGAAATTATTGTAAATCAGGTTACTAAAAAATTCGACTAAAAAAATTTATAAAAAAATTTTAATAAAAAAGAACTTGCCGCGTTTTTTCCTTCAAAATAAAAAATTCAGACAGAGAATTATATTCGATGTTTATGCACTTATGATTTTAAATAAATTCATACACTCTTATATGATACCACCAGTATACCGAACGTCGCACGGGAAACCGATCAGGCGGGGGCCTTCTGGATTTCTCTGAATTTGACTTCGACAGTGCAATTTATGAATCACTCTAGCACTGTCCAAGCACTGCCAATATTCGGTATAGTGAACAAAATATGAAAACTTAAACGCGGCAAGTTCTTTTTTATTAAAATTTTTTTATAAATTTTTTTAGTCGAATTTTTTAGTAACCTGATTTACAATAATTTCCCTTTCAAATGATGCCTTTTACTTTTTATATATAAATCTTGAACATGGCGATCTTAATTGATTTCAAATCTTTTTTGGAGAGTATTTTACGTATCAATTTTTGTTGGCACTGAATGAACATGCCGCCTTTTTTTACAGAGATTAATGACTTACATAACTGATTTGTGCGATGTAAATTTGTGTCTTAGTTATAAAAAGATATACTCTTGTATGTATATAAGAACTTTTTCCAGAGGTGGTAATAGGAAAAGTAGTTCGAAAAAATAATTTAACAAAAAGCACATTTCCCTAATGCTTACAATAAAAGTCAAAAGCAGCTTAATAATTAAAAAAGATATAGGTATTATACTGGTACCTAGTATTATTCCAAAATATGCATCCTTGAAAACGTACACTTATAAAACGTACCTGAAACCAAGCAAATTGTTTTAAATAGAGAAAACTGATTTCGTAACAATAAGACTGCGAAACCGTAAAAATTAAATACATTAAAATATGGGACAAGAATGGCATGTAAAATGTTATATAATAATCAAGAGCATGCTTCAAACTATAACTTAAACCAGAAAATGTACGTATCTGAACTTAGCATCATAGTAAGCAGTTATGAATTAATATGGACTTTTGACCTATTTCAGAACCACTGTGCGATGGTCGGAATTCTGATTAACGATCCTTAGTAATTAGTATCACCGCGATATACAGGGTGTAACAGAGTAAGTGTTACAACGTGAAACTGTAGATTCCTTATGAAAGAAGAAAAAGATTTTTCCTCTTACAAAAATGTTCTGCAGGCTGTCGTTTTCGATATAAGGTAAAACAGGGTGAGTTGGCGAATGGAGTTGGCCCCTCGTTTCTATGGAAAGAAATGGAAACGAGGGGCCGACTTCATTCGCCAACTCACCCCGTTTTACCTTATTTAAACCACGAACTACTTGTTATTAGGTGTCAACACTCAAATCTGATAAAAATAGTTCGAGGTTTAAAGAAAAACGATTTTTTTTTCAAAACTTTGACATCCTGTATATCGAAAACGAAAGCACGCAGAACATTTTTGTAAGAGGAAAAATCTTTTTCTTTTTTCACAAGGAATCTACAGTTTCACGTTGTAACACTTACTCTGATATACCCTGTATATAACTCGTTCACCAAAGCCCGTATAACCTTCAAGGGTTACTTTATTTTATAGCGGTAAATTCGAATATTCTATACTAATTTAGGACTGCTATTCTAACGAGAAATAATGAGAGGAGAAACTGTTAATTTATAACCTACCGTCAAGTATTAACCATCCTGTCTAATTCAAAGCGCATTTAGTTTATTCTCTCTTAACTCTGCTATCGGTCGCTGTTCCGTCTCGCGATAAACGGAATTCGACACAATGCTTCGAACCGTTTAATAGTATCACAGTCAGAAATACCTCGCAAATCTATAGCTACTCTCGGATCGGAATCTACGAAACGGAACGGGGTATTTTTCGGCGAATCTAGGCTGCACGTGCGCTCGCAGTCCCGCACCATGCTCGGGAAGGGGTAATTACCGACCGCATCGGAAGAAGCCATTTCCCACATTACCTATTGTAATAGATACCGCTATACTTAGAATAATAAATCAACTTTGTAAAGGGAAGACAAGACGAATCTAATAGATGGCCGGTCGGATTAACTTAATACCTGGCTTATCCAGGTACAAAGAATCGAACCGTCATTCGATGCAACATAACTCCTTTTATGGCCAGGGACGAGCAACGACATCCTTGCCCACTCGAAAAATACAGTGGGGTAAAAAGTATTCATACACCACGGTGAGGTACCGTTGAACTATGATTCACTTGCAAATAATTGAAATAAATTAATATCTATATTGGCATCAAAATATAGCTTGTACTGTCACCATTCTTGTCCTATTTTAATGTATTGAATTTTTACGGTTTCGCAGTCTTATTGTTACGAAATCAGTTTTCTCTATTTAAAACAATTTGCTTGGTTTCAGGTACGTTTTATAAGTATACGTTTTCAAGGATGCATATTTTGGAATAATACTAGGTACCAGTATAATACCTATATCTTTTTTAATTATTAAGCTGCTTTTGACTTTTATTGTAAGCATTAGGGAAATGTGCTTTTTGTTAAATTATTTTTTCCAACTACTTTTCCTATTACCACCTCTGGAAAAAGTTCTTATATATAAGTATGTTTTTGAATTATTTTATATCATTTAATAATGAATGTTTCAGTTTAATATATTTTTTTATTATGTTCTATTTACGTTATCATAGTAGATAAATATATGGTTAATTTTTGGTCTTTTATTTTAACAGTATATCTTTATAACTAAGACATAAATTTACATCGCACAAATCAGTTATGTAACTCATTAATATACTCATGATCGCGTTTGCTTAGATCGCCGGACCACTGTGTATCGTTTGTTGGAACACGCAAATTAACAAACTGTAAACTGCGGCACGCTGGCGCAGAAGTAGATAGGCTAGAGTCGCCGTTCTCCCGGGGAGCAGGCTGCTTCTCACGGTCTTGACCAGTAGAAGTAAGTTCACCCGTTTTCGTGCGATGGGAGCGCTTCCGCAGTTACAGAATAGTGATTCCTTCACTCTCCTTGCTTTTTCAGTGAACATCGCCCGCTCCTCACTTAGAGAATAGCTGTTTAGGTACACGTTTCAACGGTCGGGCATGAGCTGGGCGAGGGAAGCTCTCACCAGTAGAACGGTCACTTCCCAGGTACGCTCACTCTCCCCGGAATTACAGAATAGCCGTCCAGGCTTTTTTTTTTTTTTTTTTTTTTTTTGAAGAAGGCGAGGAGGGGAATCTTCAAGAAGACACCCAAGATGTTGGCAGGGTAGTGTCGGATTTCTACCGACTAAACCCCTCCTCGTGGTTACCAACCGCTAGGGTTATAAACCGAGTAGAAGACGAAGTAGGGGGGTGAACGACTTAGTAATGTGAGCACCTGCAGCTAGATGGGGCCACAGGCGCGGAAAGCCCGAGAGCGAAGTAAGGGGGAAAACGATTTAAGGTTAGGAGACGGCGTTAGTTGAGAAGAATACAGGGTCTACGGACCTTATCCGTGGGTCTGCAAGTGTAATTGCTGAGTGCTTTAATAGAGGGGTTTACGTGCGACTTGACGGAGGTACGAAGGTTAACTGCGTACTTGGTAGCCGCAGTATCGAGAGACGGAAGTCCGGTTTCACGAAGCAGTTGTTTGTTCCTAATGAACCAGGGGGAATTAAGAGAGCCTCTGAGGAGTCTCATGTAGGTGCCGTGGAGTCTGGATAGTTTCGAAGGGGAGGCCGAACCCCAGACGGGAATGGCATACGAGCAAATGCTCCTAATCAGCGCGTTGAAGGCCCTGACCTTGGTGACCTGAGAGATATTCCGGTTGTTGAAAAATGGTTTCAGGGAGACGAATGCCCCGTTGGCTTTGCCGCGCACGGAGGAAATCTGCTTGACCCAGTTTAACTTCCTGTCAAAAATTACCCCTAAATATTTGACAGAGTTACTCCAGGGGATTAGATGATTATTTACTGAGAGACGATCCGGGGGGATATTTCGGCGAGAGAAGAAGATAGCCTCTGATTTGGCTTCGTTGAGGGAGAAACCCCACATATGATACCAATCGAGGAGTTCGGGTAAGAATTTGTTAACAACTGAGGAGCAGAATTTCTTGGTTTTCGAGGAATATAACAAAGCGACGTCATCTGCGTATTGCGCAGTGATGATTTTGTCGTGGGTGGGGATATCGTGACAGTATAGATTAAATAGAGTAGGCGAGAGTTTAGAACCTTGTGGAACTCCGGCCGTGATAGGCTGCGGATCGGAGAAGCTTTTCCCCGAACGGACTCTAAAAGATCTGTCTGAGAGAAAGGACCGAATCAGACCGATCAGGTAGTGAGGGAGTTTTAGCTCGTTTAATTTGTAGATTAAACCCTCGTGCCAGACTCTGTCGAAGGCTTGCTTGGCATCGAGCAGGAGCATAGAGGTGTGGCGAGACTTGTTAAGGTTGTCCGCGACGAGTTCAGCAACGCGGAGGAGTTGGTGGCAGGTACCGTGCCTGGGACGGAAACCATGCTGGAAGTCGGGGAGGATGTTGGCCTCGGAGCAAAATCTGTTAAGGCGGGTTAGTATGATACTTTCCGCAACTTTGCTGAGGGCAGGGAGCAGGCTAATTGGCCTGTAGCTGGAGGCTTGATTGAGAGGCTTTCCCTGTTTAGGAAGACAGATGATTGTTGCTGTCTTCCATGCGGGGGGGAAATATTGCAAACGCATCATAGCGTTGATGATGTTACAGATGGCGACGATAAGGATGTGCGGGAGAATTTTGAGGACCCCATTGGGGATGGAGTCATAACCTGGAGCTTTATTCTTCTTTAAGGATTGAACGGTTAACGCGATTTCGCAAGGAGAGGTGTGAGGGAAGGAGAGGTCTTCGAGACTGATATTTTGGACGGCATCTGTGATAGTGGAATGAAAAAAGGCGAATTTATCGCGTATAGGAAACGGGGAACATTGTTCTCTAAGGGATTCAGCGAAGATATTAGCCTTGTCGCTATCTACCGGGTAGGCGATTCCGTCTTTCAGGAGAGGAGGGGAATAAGGCTGTCTATTCCTGAGGGATTTGATGACTTTCCAGCAACTTTTTGGGCAGGTTTCGGCTAAGGAAATGTATTTGTTGAATTGTTCGTTCCGAAAGATCTGGAGTGCGGACCTGAGGTCGCGTTTTAAAGAATTTAGATGGGGGCGGAGGGCGGGGTTGCCTGTGCGTTGCAGATGTCTGCGGATTCGTCTCTTTTTAGCTATAAGAGCTCTGATCTCGGGTGGAAGACGGGTGTCAATCGAGCGGGGGGAAATCGGGAAGCTTGCTAGTTCCATTTTCGATTTGATTTCATGGGTGAGCGAGTCGACTGCAGAGTCAATGTCATGAGTGGTACGAATGGTAGGACATTTGAATGTCGTGGTTTCAAAATGGTAGCGAAGTGCTAGCCAGTTGATTTTCGACATTGTCGGAATTTCAGAGGAGAGGTTTCCTGGGATTTCCAGCAGGACCGGGTTATGGTCGGAATTTAGAGCTGGGATAGTCCAGGGGTCTTTGGATAACGTTACATTCTTGGAAATGAAAATGTCAAGAATATCGGGATTATTAGCACCTGAGAAATGAGTTGGGGCCGAAGGAGCTTCTACGGAGAAACTATGCGCTCTGAGTAGATTGAATAATAAGGTGCCTTTCGAGTTTTTAGCGCGACATCCCCAGGAGTCGTGCTTGGCGTTGAAGTCACCGGCCAGGATCGTAGGAGTGTTCTGGTCCAGGAGGGCAGGGATTTCGGCTAAGTTGTTAGCGCCCGGAGGGGAGTAACAGGAAATGATCCTCAATGGGTTGTTATTGTGAATTACCTCGATGCCGCAGGTCTCCAGAGAGGGAGTATGAGTGCTGATTGTCTTGTGGCGGAGGGAGTTACGGATGATTGTAGCTACACCCCCGTGTTTGGAGTTTGGCCGGTCGCGTCTATAGACGGAGAAATTGGGGATGTAGAGCTTATGAAGGGGTTGTAGATGGGTTTCCGAGATACAGGCCACATCAATGGAAGACTCGTTGAGGAGTTGCGTTAGGAGGAGCGTTCTGTGTTTATTGGCCGCAAGGATGCCGTTGGCGTTCCAGTTGAGGATGGTGAGGTGACCCTTAGTGGAGTTGGACGTCCGGCTGTTGGAGTGCCCAGGTGAATTTGGTGGCGAAGTCGCGAAAAAGCTCTAGAAGAGTCTGGTTTTGGTGGGGGGCGGCTGGGGCCGGGGGTTGTTGAGTGGGTTGGCGCGGGGCAGGGGAGGTGGAGGGGCCACTGGTGACCTGCGCGAACGAGCGAGCAAGTGGTGGAGGAGGAGGAGGTGCGGTTAGGGCCGAGGGAGATTCGACACCAGGGCGGCTACGTAGGAGCGCGGTCGGAACGGTGGCCGGGGGCGTGGGGGGAGATGCTCGTGTAGAGGCCGAAGTTACTTGAGGAGCTTTAGGACAACTCCGGAAGGTGGCACGGTGCGGGCCGCCGCAATTGGCGCAGGTTGGTGATTTATCTGGCTTGTCTTTGGATCGACATGTAGAAGTTTCATGGTTCCTAGCGCAGAAGGCGCAGACCCAGGAGGCATGGCAGTAGTTTGCCGTGTGCCGGAATTTCATGCAGCGACGGCACTGCGGGATAATCTTAGATTTTCTTTTCGGTTCAACTTTTACGCTGAGACCGGAAAGCGATTTTATGTTATAGATGGATTTAGCGGATGGGGATTTGGCGTCGAGGTAGACGCAGACAAGAGGCCATATATTATCGCCTTTCTTCATGCGGTAAACAGACTTGACTAGCAGGCCCTTGGTAGCGAGTTCGGAGCGAATATCGTCTTCAGAGAGGGATTCCAGAACGCCCCTGATCACTACGGTCAGGTCTTTGTCCTGGGGGATTTGATTGGTGGTAAACTGGATTTTGTCTACGTCCAGCTTGGAAGTCAGGCGGCGAAAATCGTTAACCGATTGGAGGTATACTTTGACCGAGTCAGAAGTATTGACCGCGCGGCGGAAGGGGATATCCTGATCTGCCAGGAATTTTTGAATGGAAGTCCATTTGGATTTCTGCGTGATGCAGATGGGCGGGAGATTGGAGGAGCCATTTTCCTCGGACTCCGAATCCGAGACGGAGTCGGAGTCGGACCCCGAGGAACTGGCTGCTGGAGTGATTGATTTCTTCCGCTTGACCGATCTTCGGGACTGGGTTAGCCAGGGATTCCCGTCGATTTCCATAGCGGGGGTGGATTGCGTCGCGACAAACGGCGAGGAGGAGGGGGAGGACCTTTGGTGGATGGAGTGCAGGAGGGCCTTCACTCTGGCGATCTGGGCGTCGGAGTCGGCGAGAGCCTGGAGGATACGGGATCTATCATCCTCGAGGCGGCTGAGGGTCGCGCTTAGGGATTCGGCGGTTGGGGAGGGTGAGCTGTCCGAGGTAGGAGGGGAGAGCTCAGTTTGAGCGGTGGAAGCAGGGGTGAGCGTATCTTGCGATATACTCATATTGGTTAGTGGGAGGAGAGGTGAAACAGAAGGCGATCTACAATGATGGAATTAGAGTTGTAGAGCCCTAAGAAGGGCTAGTTGAGTGAACGGCGACTGCCGCCCGGCGGGGCAGCCGCTGTATACCTGTACGTACCTTAGTGGATATATAAGAGTGGCAGCAGCCCGCCACGGTGGACCTGAACCTTTAGGGGGTGGGGCCCCTGGGTGAAGAGGGTCGTGGTCACTGAGCGACCTTCCTTATTCTGAACTGCGCAGCGATTTCAGAAACGTCCGAATGGTGCGAGAGCTCCGGTAAGACTGAGCCGTCCAGGCGTTCGCCGGTCCTTTCTTAAGGACTCGGCGCGGACCAGGTGGGGGAACCAGGACCAATGGGGCTGGGTCGTCGACATCTTTGAGGTAAATCGCTTTGTGAGGTGCGACAAATTAGTTAAAATAAATGCACCCCTGAGAAAATTTTAAGTTGATTTGATATTGGGACGTAATACTCGCAACGAGACTCACAGCTACACACATTACGATAAATCGTAGCGATTTAACTGTACAAACCGAACTACGCAGATTTATCGAACGTGTGGATGATAAATCGTTGCAGATATTTTGGTTTGTACAGTTCATCGTCGCAAGTAACAAATTCTATATGTACGATGAGTTGGTGGCGATTGTATTTGCGCAGTTGTATCGTACCGTGTGTACCGCGTTAAACGTCGTCGACGATCGACTGCTCAGTTCAAGTGAAATTGTTCCGTCGCGCAATAGACAAGATTTGACATATCGGTTCGTACCGCTTGATCCCATAGCAATCTAGAATCTAGTCAAAGTAGTCGATTTATTTCGAGGAAATGCTAATTAATCTGGGTAGGATGAAACCTATATCAATCGATAGGGAAAAATCCTCTGAAAAAAACGTATCAAAAGATCCCAAGCAACTTTGGCCGGGAAATATTTTTAATTAATGAAAATTAAAATAAAAAATATTTCTCGGCCAAAGTTGCTTGCGATCTTTTGATATGTTTTTCAGGGGATTTTTCCCTATCGATTGGTATAGGTTTCATCCTATCCAGATTAATCTTAATTTGCATTTCATATGCTATAATGACTAAACTACTAAGCGAAAGCGCTAATTTAGAATTAATCCCCGCATCGGTCATAATGGCAAGGCAAGTGGTCTGTTTCGGCGAATCCAGGCTGCTAATCAATTAGGAACTTGCATGATTTTTCTTTGTCCTTGAACATTTTATTGAATGAAGCTATCGTGTTATAAAAACCAGAGAGCACTGTGTTTTTTAATAATATGTAACTGTATGAGAGAAAAAGAATTAATTAATCGTGCCTTCTCGCTGTTTGCGCAGCTCTTTCAACCGCTACACGTTTAACTGAAATTTGTGAAGGTATCTGACATGTAACACACAACCATAAGTTTATATTCCGTTGAAATTGTAATTTTTTACTCTAATTTTTAAGAAACAATCAAAATACATGCAAGTTACTAATTCGCAGTCCCGCACCTTTCCTGAAAGGGCTTTATGCTGGACGAGTCGAAATAAACCGTTTCCCGCATACCTATTCTGATAGTTATCGCTACACTTACAAGGGGAGGACTCGACCCATGGGACACCGATTTGAACGGCGTTTTGGTTAAACGGTAGCCAAAAGGGTCACAAACAACCCCCTAAAGCGGTTGCTGCCAATGCGGCTTCGTTTATTTATAAATAGTATTTTAGTTTTTACGCTGCCGGACCGGATGATAGTGGTCTGATTTTAAACGACAATTTCCACAGCGGCGCGGTGGCGCAGTGGTTAAGGGTAAGTCTTACCAGACTACGTTAAAGACTTAGCAACAAGTTTTTATACAACACAATTAGAAGCTAACGAGTTGACTGAAAACATCACCGCCATTAGAGAATATAATGCGCCATTCGAGCTGAAACATAAACTGCCATACCAAGCCTTAGAGCTCTTCAAAGAAATGAACTAGAACTTAAGCATAAGCCTTAGAACTAAGTTGTAAAGTCTCCAAATGTTATAAATAGGTTTTTATAAAATTTTCCTATAAATAAGCCACTACAAGTAAGAAACCGTATACCGAGTTAAGAAAACAAATAAATCAAAAGTAAACGTTAAGTACAAAAATCAAATCAGCAGGTTAAGCTTGTTAAGTTGAGCAGGGACTACGTGTAAAAGCATATGTTCGTAAAACTTTTATGTTTATTTAGTTATCTAAATGTAGATATATAAATTTACTATAAAGTGTTATGAATAATAAATAATTTAAAAAAAGAAAAAATGTAAGTCTTACCACGCGGTAGACTCGGGTTCGATTCTTGCTGCGGGCAGTTTTTTTTTTCATTTTATTTATTTCTATATTGTGAAATAGTTATTTCTATAGCAGATATAAAAAAAATATGCTGAAAAAATTAATTTTAAAGAGGAAATGAAAATGGGAAAAATCATTCAAACGAAAAATATTTTCTAGTATTAAATGTTTTAGATTTATTCTTATTTCTATATATATATATAATATATAATTTAATTACACAGTCACACAAAAAAAAAAAGTGGGATATATATTTGATGCGATATGTTATCCGTAGTAATTTTGCCTCCTAATTATGAATCCGGTGTCAAAATTTAGCCATCACGTCACATTTGTTTTTTAATCAAAAAACCATCAAGATATCATGATTTTCAAAAAGTTAATGGACTTAAACCAAATTCGCTATGGGGGGTTTTTTGGGTCGCTGATCACGAATCTGAAGTCGGATTTCAAAAATTCAAGATGGCGGATCCAATATGGCGGACGAGATTTTTGAAAATCGACGGATTCATGCCAAATTTGGTATAAGGGGGTTTTTTGGGTCGCTGATCATGACTCTGAAGTCAGATTTTTAAAATTCAAGATGGCGGATCCAATATGGCGGACGAGATTTTCGAAAATTTTGAATTTTTGTAAATATAACTTTATATTGGTCATCAGCGACTGCAAAAAACCCCTATATCAAATTGGGTATGAGTCTGTCGATTCTGACCCAAAAAACCCGACTATACCGAATTTGGTTTAAGTCCAACTAACTTTTTTAAAATCATGGTCTCTGGCTGGTTTTTTGACATTAAAAAAAATATGACGTGATAGTCAAATTTTGACACCGGATTCGTGATCAGGAGGCAAAATTACTACGAATAACATATATCGCATCAAAAGTATGTACCCCACTTTTTTTGTGTGTGACTGTGCAGTTTTTTGAAGTTAGAAAAAAATTGTGACGTGATGGTCAAATTTTGACACCGGATTCATAATCAGGAGGCAAAATTACTACGGATAACATATATCGCATCAAATGTATATCCCACTTTTTTTTTGTGTGACTGTGTAATTAAATTATATATTATATATATATATATATAATATATATATAGAAATAAGAATAAATCAAAAACATTTAATACTAAAAAATATTTTTCGTTTGAATGATTTTTCACATTTTCATTTCCCCTTTAAAATTAATTTTTTCAGCACATTTTTTTATCTCTGCAATAGAAATAACTATTTCACAATATAGAAATAAATAAAATGAAAAAAAAACTGCCCGCAGCAAGAATCGAACCCGAGTCCACCGCGTGGTAAGACTTACCCTTAACCACTGCGCCACCGCGCCGCTGTGGAAACTGTCGTTTAAAATCAGACCACTATCGTCCGGTCCGGCAGCGTAAAAACTAAAATACTGTTTATAAATAAATGAAGCCGCATTAGCAGCAACCGCTTTAGGAGGTTGTTTGTGACCCTTTTGGCTACCGTTTAACCAAAACGCCGTTCAAATCGGTGTCCCATGGGTCGAGCCCTCCCCTTGTTAGAACATTAAATTAGCCTTGTAAAGGGGAGAATGACAAATTCAATAGATAACCGATCGGAAAACCCTTACGAGCGAGCCAGATCGTAACATCACGTTCGCGCGGTGTATGCCTCTATTGCTCTCCGGAAGAAGGCGGAGCTTGTGTCTGGCAAGTGACGTTAAACCAATAAGAAGACGTTCTCGCCCCTAACGTTATCGTCGGAGTTACAATTTGCAATTTTAAGTAGTAAATTTTATTTTTTTTTGAAAAATTCTTTCACGTACATGTTGTCTTACACATGCATAAGTTTCCATAGAGAAATAACACAACATATTTTTGGTCCGAACCTTCTGTTCGCGCAGCAGCTATGTAAACGGGATCGCGTGAAATAAAAGATCGTGGTAGTCATAAGTTTACCGATTACTTCGGATTACTATATTTGATAAAAGCACAATGCTCGCGTGGTCAAGGCATCACCGGAAGGGGAACAAAGGCGCATATGCGTATAACCACACGCGGCACCGCCGCGACGCCTTATCGATAACGGCGCGAAAGATCGTATTAATTCAAATCAACTCCAACACACCCTACTCGATCCGAGCGTCATTGGAATCGATTAGCGAACAGACTTGACCCCGAGCAATCCGATACATTTACAATGTTTTGACTTCGGTAGCGACTTCGTGAGAACGTCCGCAGGCATCTCGGTAGTCGGAACCGATCGAACCGAGAAAATCCCATCCTTTTGACGGCCTGACGAACATAGTGATGTCGGACGTCGATGTGTTTCATCCGGCCGTGAAATACCGGATTCTCGGTGACGCACTTTGCACCACGATTGTCGCAGCAGGTGAAGAAACCCTCGAACTCACGCAGCCCGAGCTCTCGCAGCAGCATCCTCAAGTACGACAGCTCCTTAGCGGCCTCGGCGAGCGCCATATACTCTGCTTCGGTTGACGAGAGTGCAACTGTCTTTTGCTTCTGGGCTTTCCAGCTCAGAGCAGCTCCGTTTAGAACGAAGGCGTAGCCAGTATAAGACTTCCGGTCCATGGGACAATTCGTCCAGTCCAAGTCGGAATACCCGATCATCCCATCAACAGACTTTCTGAAACATGGATCGAAGTTAGCCGCACCCTTGAGATATCGCAAAATGCGCTTCGCGGCTTTCCAATGCGTTTCGATGAATCCATGGTTAAACTGAGCGAGATAGCTTGCGATGTACACGATATCCGGGCGCGTAGCAACGGCCAGATACATTAGAGACCCGACAAGCTCCCGATAGGGCTTCGCGGACTCCTCCCGCTGGTCCGTGCAAGTTTCCAACGACGCCACCTGTGCACTAACCTCCCCAGGAGTGGCTACGGGATTCGACGCCTCCATATGGAAACGCTCCAAGATCTCGTTGATGTATTTCTCCTGGCTCCAGGGAAATAACATCCTTCTCTTGGATAATCTCAATCCCAAGGCAAAATCGGGCTACGCTGAGGTCCTTGACCTCAAACTCTCATGCGAGTTGCCGACTCACGTCCTTGATCTACTTAGTATCCTGCGAACTGAGCAAAATATCATCAACATAGACCAAAGCCAACAGCAGCGTTTCGCCCCGCTTTGAATAGTACAGGCAGGGATTCGCGTTTGTCGAAGTCAAGCCCAGACAACGGATAACCGCATCCAAACGAGCGCCACTGCCGTCCGGCCTGTCGTAAACCATATAACGCTCTGTTGAGCAGGCAGACTTTATCCCTACTCTTCAACGAGCGCAGCATCTTTGCTGCCTGGGCTCCAATCCCGTCGTTTTGTCCGTTTTGAGACACGATCTCTTGTAAAATTTCTTCTAACATTTCGGGCTTTTCCATAAATACCTCCTCGTCGAGGAAACCGTTTAGATACACCATTATAACGATATCGTACTGATGAACGACCATCCCGTAATGTACAGAAAGCGCCGTCATCAGCTGCAACGATCCCAACCTCACAACCGGTGCGAACGTCTCGACGAAATCAACACCAGGACGTTGAGAAAAACCGCGAGCAACCAGGCGCACCTTTCAACGGTTCAAAGTACCATCGGGCTTCAATTTATTCGTGAAAACAGGGCGACAACTAATTACAGTCCTCCCCTTCGGCCGTTCGACGAGCTCCCAGGTCTCGCGAGCGACAATGCTCCAGAATTCGGAAACCATCGCTTCCTTCCACTCGTCCGCCTGAGGCCCAGCCATGACCTCCTGAAGACGAATCTCTGTCGCATAAATCAATGCGACATTCGCCTCCTCGAAAACCTCGTCATCCATCGGCTCGTTCTGCAATTCCTCAGGCACTTTATCGCCGCGTGAAGTTCGTCCCATCGATGTCCTTGGAGTCCCATCGCCATCCTGCAAACCTCTTGACGAAACACTAACTGTCCGATACTCTTTCCGAGGTCGTCCTTGACTGCTAGTACGTACAAAACGCGGCCTTCCAGGCGCTCTCCGTATGACAGACTCTGTAATCACGTCCTCGGCAGGATGTAAGATCGGCGCGACGTCAAATTCTCTCTCCTCCACTCGCGATTTCTCCACAACTTGCTCATCGCACAGCTGCTTTATCACCGATAAAATCATCGGGGCAGAAATCCACAAACTCCGAACGGGCTCTTCCGAGCTCTGACTTGAACTTTACGTCTCGGGCTGTAACGACGCGACTTTCAGACGGCACCCACACTCGATAGCCCTTTGATACGTCCGAATACCCGACAAGAACGCCTTCGCTGGCTCGCGGATCGAATTTCCCTTTAGTCGGAGCTTTAACAAGAACGAACGCCTTCGTGCTAACAACCCGGAGATGTCGTAGATCCGGGATTCTTCCATGCCAGGCCTCGTAGGGCGTCCTCCCTTCCAGGCTTTTCGAGGTACAACGATTTCGCAAGTAATTTACAGCGTACAGCGCCTCTGCCCAGAATGACGGCGCGAGATTCGCCTCGAAGAGAAGACAGCGAGCCATTTCTAAAAGCATCCGATTTTTCCGCTCAGCTACGCCGTTCTGTTGCGGAGTGTGCGGGATGGTGAGCCTGCGCCGAATACCCTGAGACTTCAGGAACGCGTTTAATTCGCCCTTGCAAAATTCTTTCCCATTATCGCTCTGAAAATTCTTGATCTTTTCCCCAGTCTCCTTCTCGGCATAAAGCTTGAATTCCCTGAAGGTCGCGAAAATATCGCTTTTTCGCTTCACAAAGTAGATCTCACACCACCTCGTGCAATCGTCAACAAACACGAGCATGTAGAGTGCCCCGCGCTTCGATTGAACCCGCATGGGCCCGCACACATCGGTGTGAACGATCTCCAACTTTGTTGTGCTTCTGGAAGAATTATTCGAAAATGGCAATGCGGTGAGCTTACCCTTCATACACGCGTCACATGTCGGTAGGCTGAGAGCGCTCCCGAGATCCACGCCCGAGACAACGCGCTTCCTCGACATTTCGAACAGATCACATGCATTCAGGTGACCCAACCTCCTGTACCACAGCTCGAGCTCCGTCTGACCGTCGTTGACTGCAGCCGCGTGCGCCTCCTCGTCGTTCTCACGTATGTAATAAAGGTCGCCGATGCGATCGGCCACCATCTTCGTCGTCCCATCCGTTCCTCTCACGACAGCGTCTCGTTTTCGAAACAAGACCTCGTTCCCATGATCCGTAATCTTCGACACAGAGATCAAATTCGTCCGCAGATCCGGCACCAAGGGCGTCCCTTTGAGGTTCACTCTGCGATCCTTCAAGCCATCGGAAACTCTCAGTGGCCCTAATGAAATACAATAGATTTTGCGTAATAAAGATCTGCTTGTAAAGAGATCCATAACGGCGTTAATCGATACCTCGCGCATCCGGTCGTCGATAACCACGAGTTTTGCACGCGGATCGTCCACGTAATCGCTCGAACGCATCAGTCCTTCGCGGAACTTCACAGTCACCGTACTCGCGATAGCTCCCTGCCACTCCGCGTAGTAAAAGAGATTTCTCTCGGGTTGTATGACCATCATGCGCGGCATATGGCGAAAGAGTCTTCACGAAGTGCGCCTTACTTCAACCCGTAGGACCGCAGATCTAGATGCGTATACATCTGCGAGCCGAGCGTGAGCCGAACGGGTCGCGAGCCGCTCGTGAACGGTTCGTAAACCGTCTATTGAAATGAATGCTTCCAACGAACTTCCAACGATCAGCCGGATATATTAGGTTGATGCAAAAGAAATGCAGGTTTTTCCACTTTTTCATATTTAACGCAAGGTTTATACCAATAAATCATTATTTTACTTTAATGTGTTATATATCGTTTTAAAGCTTATTTTATGCTCTTTCTAGATATTTATATAAAATTTACCGTAATTCTTTTTTCTTATCAATTATTCGACTTTTGTTTGCAGATGTCGAAGCGCGATTTTCGCAGTATTTTTTTTTATGAATTTAAACTGGCGCGTAGTGCAGCTCAAACTGCCAGAAATATCAATAAAGTATGGGACGCAGGAAGCGTAAACGAGTGCATGTGGTGCAGCGCTGGTATCAAAAGTTTCGTTCTGGCAAGACCAACCTTGAAGATGAGCCCCACGGTAGCCGCCCACCGGTGATCGATAATGATCAGTTGAAGGTGTTAATCGAAGCCGATCCGCTTAAAAAAACTCGAGAAGTTGTTGAAGAGCTTCACGTTGACCAATCAACTGTTGTTCGACATTTGAAACAAATTGGAAAGTCAAAGAAGCTCGACAAGTGGGTGCCGCACGAACTTAATGAGAAACAAAATGCACAATCAACGCTCCAGAAGCTGAACGAGCTGGGCTATGAGACTTTGCCTCACCCTCCATATTCTCCGACCTTTCGCCAACAGACTACCATTTTTTTAAGCATTTCGACAACTTCCTGCGCGGGAGATGCTTTAGAAACCATGATGATGCTAAAAATGCCTTCGACGCCTTTATCGCTTCTAGAGAAGCCCAGATTTTTACGCGACCGGTATAAATAAACTCGTTTCTCTCGTTGGAAAAGCTGTATTAATTGTAATGGTGCTTATTTTGATTAATAAAGTTTTCGTTCAGTTAAGTTATGATATTTTAAAGTTATAGATTAAAATCCTGCATTTCTTTTGCATCGACCTAATACATCTGCGAGCCGAGCGGCTGGCGTTCGCTTATTTGGGACGTGGTTTAGAGCGCCGAAAGAACCTCTTTGAGCCGTTCGCGGCGATCCGTCTCCTGTCGGTTTTTCTGGTGAACGCAAAGGCCGACATTTTTATATTCATTTTGACACTAAAGACACTGCTAATTTTGCTACTTCAAATTATTGCAGTGCCTTAATAATTTCTTCCTTATGAGGCAAATGAAAATAATTTTTTACCGAATTTTTTTTAACATTATTTAACAGATCTATGAAGTAGTCCTATACTTTTTGCAACTATAATATTATGATGATGGAGTTACCAAAATGGGTTCGACTTGGTGCTTCGTCAAATATTGTAATTGTCGATGTGAACAACCTAATTGCCATTGTAGATTTGAATACTTTGCTATCATTCGAAAGCTAGTTAGTGACAGCATATACATAGCAGGAGTTGATAATTTTAGACACGACAGCTCTGGTTTTTTCCACAAATGTCATCAAACAAATAATGTAAAGGCCATCCCAATTAGCAGTCTTATTACACCTTCTATATATACATTAATATCAATATATAAATACATAAATCAATAATGAACTATATGTGGCTTATCCTATTAACATTAAGGAATTAGAATCAATAATGTAATATATAAATATTGTTTTCATTCTAATTATCATTAACTGTTCAACGTAGTTTTCAGTTTTATTCTATTATTTTCTTGAAAATTGTTATGTACAATAAAACTATGATACTTCAATTCACCTTCTATTAATTATTATTAAAGGGGTTTTTTCTCATAAAAATGTTGATGAAATACATTTTCCTCTTTTATAATGCATATAAGTATTAAATTGATTGACTCCTATAGTCATTATTTTCAGTGGGGACAGTGACACTGAACACCCTTCTGTTTAGTTGAGAATAAGAGCAGTATGTTCAGGGTCTAAATGAGTATGAAAATAAAATTTCCGATTGAATTTTATTCAACACTGACGAGCCCTTATATTGGTTGGAATGAAATAATGTAGCGTAGTCAGGGTGAGAAGCAGCATCGAAACAGTGTGTTCAGCGTGAAGCAACTAACAGTTCACGAGCGGTTCACGAGCGGCTCGCGAGCCACTCGGCTCGCAAATGTATATACCGGCTGATCGTTGGAAGTTCATTGGAAGCATTCATTTCAATGGACGGTTCACGAGTCGCTCGGCTCGCAGATGTATACGCACCTCTACAAGCTTATTCCGCGGGTAGGGGGAAGGGGCACCGCGGCCGCGGAATAACGTATAGTGACACGCGCGCTCTGCGCGCCTGCAGATAACGACCTGCGTAATTATAAGCTTATATAACGCGGTCGTCTCGCAGGATAAGCTGATAACAGCCGCGCGCGGCATAAGCGTATAAACTGCGCGCGCGCACATGTGCGTCTTTAAGCGTAAGGTGTATGTGGGTGCGTGTATACATGCACTCGGTTATTTATTTGAAAAGATTTCTGTTTTATTGCATTTTTTCTTCACGTACAAATATATATCATTCCTTAAAACCAAAGGGTAACGAGCCAAATCGGTCGAACAATCTTTGCTTGCGGTACACGGGTTCACACATTTTCCTCTCGGTTCGGGTAACAACGTGATGAAACGCCGTTTGTCTAATAATGTCATATTCGAGCATTATATGCTCATCGCGTTCGCCCACGATGAATGGGCGAATAGAGGCATTTACGAGATTGCTATTCGCGTAATTTAACGATATACCCTTTACTTTGCATACTTCGCTTTCACTGCCGTCGGTTTTGCGGACGATATATGCATGAAATTTTGGTCCACCCGATATGAAGGATTTCATGCAGCTACAGAGACCGTAACTGAACTCGTCGGTTAGATCATCGAGAAAACACTGGATCCGTGGCTCGTACTCGTCGCTATTATCGCGCGCCACGTAAATGACCGAATCGGTGTCGTAATACAGTACCCGTCTATCTAATCGCTCCAGGTATCCGTAGAGCTTTAAATGTTCTTGTGCCGTTGTATACACTGCAATCGCGACATTCGTCAGGACCGATACGCGGAGCGCCTCGTTCCTACACATGTACGAGACATATAGAATTTCGTCGTTTACAGGCAACACGCCGGTGATTTCCACTTCGGAGTCATACAACTCCATGGGTCATTGACGGGTTTTGAACATTTTCGTTTTTGGTAAATTCTCCCGCTGCCCAAATTTACCCCAGCATGACTTTAAACATAATTTCGCGACGCATCGGAGCTTCGGATTTTTCGAGATTTTTTCAGCGTCTAGTTTGATATCCTCGGCCTTCTCATACTCTACGATATAATGAGTTTTCCGCCATTTCGTGTTTCACTATCGAACTGCGCCATCGTGTACTGCCAAATATCGTGAACCCCCCTGACCCTGTAGCCCCTTTTCACGACTTGCCGCACCTTGTTAACGACCTACGAGTACGTACCCGTGAATTCGCGAGCATCCGGATTCTCGTCCGGACAATTGCTCTGTCGCATTTCCTCGCAATACGTGCGACAAAGTGCGAAAAGCAAGCGCTCGTACGTGCAAACGGGCCACCGTATACTTAACGAACTCCTCGATTTTTTCAATATCCGTGTTATCGGAACGCGTGAGCTCGCGACACTTGTCACCACGTAGACTTTCGGGTAACCGACGGGAAACTTACCGGTTTAAAAAACATGCAGATACAATAAACAGACACACACACACATCGACGTATCGTATCTTTTCGTCATCCGCCGTCTCGTAAAACGAAACGGTGTTTCCCGTACGACCACGTAGAACGCGTCACGCGCTTCGAGGGGTATGTAATTGAAAATCGGATTATCCGTTAGGAAAGCGGGTATCTCGGAGTTACTCTTTTTTTCGCGATCGAATTCGTACTCCCACTTCTCTGCGAGATTGTAACCATACATGACAATTCTATCGCCCGTCGCGCGTGTGCGTTACAACCGCTCGTTCATGGTTTTGCCTAATTTAAATTTTGTATCGTGTCCGGTGTCATGTCCGGTTTCTATACGAGGGTGGGGTGACAAGTTTCCGGCCTGACCTAGAAATGGCGCCAGCAGGTCTAATTTCTGGCTTGTATTCTATAGTACTACATCTCACTAGCTTGTACATACATTTACAGGTCGATTGCTCTGTTAGTGTCCATTTAAGAGCATATTGAACAAGACGCCTCGATTGCTTGCGTGAAAATGGAAAAATTAGAAAAGCGTGCGGTCATCTAATACTAATATTTAAATGGCCTAACACCACTTCAAATTAAAGAAGAACTGGATTCTACATTAAAAGACTCTTCTCCATCATATTGAACGGTTAAACAGTGGGTTTCGGAATTTAAAAATGGTCGCACGAACACTTCTGATGAATCACGTTCAGGACACCCCGTTGAGATGACAACTTCCGAAATGATTGAAAAAATTCACAAAATAGTGGTAGAGGACCGCAGATTAAAAGTGAATGAGATAGCTGAGACTACAAGGATGATAACTGAACGTGTACGCAATATTTTTCATAAACATTTGAGCATGCAGAAGCTCTACGCTAGGTGGGTGCCGCGTTTGCTAACACTCGATCAAAAATTGACCCGGAAAACTGTTTCTATCGAGAATTTGGCGCCGTACAAGCGAAACTCCAGCGAATTTTTGCGTCGATTTATAACTGTGGATGAAACTTGGATTCACCACTACACTCCTGAAAGCAAACGACAGTCGAAAAAATGGATTGGACTAGGTGAACTACGCCCAAAGAAAGCAAAAACAATTTTATCGGCGAATAAAGTTTTAGCCACTGTTTTTTGGGGCGCGAAAGTAATTATCTGCATTGATTTCCTGGAGAAGGATAAAACCATCAATGGTTAATACTACGCAGTTATTGCAATGTTTGAAGGATGAAGTGAAAAATAAACGACCTCACTACGTGGCATCACTGCCCGAGTCGTCTATTTGGACCTGCTTACCCCCTAGAACGCCTAAGTTCCTCCTGAAAACCCTACATTCTATTTTTCCTCCTGATTTCCGCCTAGAGGTCCTACTACCTCCTGCTACCATCCTTTTCCGCCTAAATTTCCGCAATCATCTTTTACCTTTTGCAAATACCACCTATATATTAAGCCTATAACTCCTCTACGATGTAGTGAATGATAATTTTTTCGCTTTATTTAATAAATCTTGAACTTTTTTTGTGAAAAAGTCATAAAACCTTAATTAAAGTAATCAGAAGAGTATTCCCGACTTTCTGCTTTCCTTTTTTGATCACTAATAAAAGAATATTTTATAAGAAGAATGAAAAAATTTATTTATCCTAAATTTCACTGAAACCAAACTTTATTTCCAACAATTTTTTACAACATGAATTACTACATTAAAAACTTAGGCATAGACAAATAATCAATCATTATTATTTATTAATTTTAATCCCCATATATATTCGCCCAAAATTTATTAGAACTATAGAGAATACACAGTATATCGGTAGGCAAAATTTTGTATTCAATTTATTCCAACTCTTTATCGTTTACCGGTATGCCAATATATACTTCATTATCTCCAATGTTCATAAAGACACACACAGCGTGTAAAGATTGCACTGGTACAGCCAAAATATTGTCGGTCACCTGAACTTTGCATAGACATTTCGTGGTCGCATAAGTGAATCGATCACCTGTGGCCTGAAAAACCTCTGCAATTTGAACTTCTTGAGTGACACCGAAGTGTTGACCAATGTAGTAACATACCGGAAGCATACAATGGCATACTCTTATAGCTTTAATAAAATAGCTGCGTACCTTATATAGGCACGTTTATTTTATCTCTTGTCAAGCGGCCGAGTATGGCTATACTGGTAGCGTGCTGGACTCGCATGCTCAAGGACCCGGGTTCGATCCCTCCGTAGTCTTCTGTTTTTTTTCATTACGAAATTGTTAATTTTTTTTTTACCGCGTACGGAAACGAACTGCCGACGCTGTTCGTTTTGATACTGTACATTCTAGAACGAAATGATTTACAAGCAGATAAGAATCTCTTTGTTGCCAGGTAAAAATGGACCCTTCAGGTACCGTCCCCTAACTTTCTTTCTAAACACCTTTTGTGAGGAAAAGCAGATACTTCACGTTCGTTAGAAATCAATATATTATAATGTTATATATTTTTAAATGCTTTAAATATATTAGAGTATTAAATTATCAAGTTAGAATGAAAAAAAAAAATTAACAATTTCGTAATGAAAAAAAAAGACTACGGAGGGATCGAACCCAGGTCCTCGAACATCCGAGTCCAGCACGCTACCAATATAGCTTTTTTTTAAAATTTGTTTATTAATTCTTTAACAGTCTTACAATGTTTTGGTACAAACAAATTCCCTTAAAAAACTAGCCACGCTTTATCCTGGTGCAGAAGAACTGACTAACAAGGAAACGTTTCGATGCCGCCGCTTCCGATCTTGATGAAACTTCGTAAATTTAAAGTTTATCGAAAAATAAGAGACCCCTATTTTTTTATAGCGGCCCAATTTTGGTTTAAGGGGGTGAAATGGACCCCTGAATTTTCACCCCCTTCGAGCTATCTCCGAAACGAAGCGAGATAGATGAAAACTTTCAATGTACGTTTTGTTTGGTTTTTTTAGTATAATAAAATCCCCTAAACAGATTTTGAAAAAAAGCATTATTTAAAAAAAAAAAAATTTTTTTTATCTAATTTTTCGAAATTTCGGTTTAGTCATGTGGACAAAAATTTAGGAAATTTTATTACAAATTCAACCATGTATGACATGATATATTTCCCTCCTACAGTTTTGCAAATTTCTAACTTTTATGTCTGATAATGAGCGGGCTACCAATGGCAGTGACAGGATAGGTCGGGGGTTATTACTTCTATGTATTTTAATGCCACTTTTCTTTTATTTAATAAAGTTCAACTTCTATGGCTCATAATTATGACAATAATGGTATTCCGTGAAAAAATGTTTTATACAAAGTTGTTTCTTACACCAAGCACACGTAATAACGGCAATATCGCCACATATGTGGCATCGTGGTTCCGAGTCCTGTGCAAAACAAAATTCTACAGGATGTTCAAATTCAGGAGGTCTCCTGAATATATATCCACTCTTGAACCACGAATATTTAATAAAGTTAGTAAACCGTGGTGAAGAAAACTGATTATGAGTAAGAGATTGAAGTTTTAAAATATTATCTCTCGAATGAAGGTTAATATCGTAATTGAAAAGAGTTACAATATCTGAAAACCTCCTTACAAAATTCTTCCACATTCGAAATCCGTATACGTCTAGCGGTTGAATCAGTCCGGTGGTGCCTTGTGGAATCGTCATTAATATTATTGTCTTGTCTTCTGGTGTAGCTTCTCGAACACTTCGCTCACATTGTCCACTCCAAGAGTCCAGCAGTAAGACGCTTGTAGATCCAGTGTTAGGGAAGTAAACTTCTTGCAGCCATGTTTTCATGAGATCGGTTGTAAGTTTCCCAGATTTGGAAGCCATGAAGTATACATTTGGCGGCCTAAACACGGTTTGTTGCACTCGTTCTCCCAATTGCCCACTAGCCTCTTTTAATACCACATAAAGAGGCGACAGTAGTTTTCCATCAGCAGATATGGTGGGTTGTATAGTATAGCTGTGGGTTGTAGAAGATATTGATTGTACCACAGCTTCAATTTTTTTTTGCCCCGATGTAGCTAAAGTTCGGCCAGAATGTATTTCTAAATTAAATCCACTCTGATCAGAGTTAAATACATTTTGTGGTCCATATTGTGTAATGAGTGGCTTCACTTGTTCTACGAAGGCATGGCTTCGTACTTTCAAACTTTCCTCACCCTCAACGTTTTTTCTCGTTACAAACTTTGTGATCTTTCGAGAGACAATTCTATATGCTTTCTTGAATGACCTCAACCATGTTTGACTTGCTTTGAAGGTTGGAAGATTCTCTACTTCTTTTGCTTGTAAAGCCCATCGTTTAAGGTCTACATTATGTACTATTATTTTCGATCTACTAGCTTCTACAAATTTATCAAAAGTATATTTCGCTATGCGTATTAATTTATCATTTTGAGTACCCCCCTGTCCTACTTGCGCAGCCCATCTTCGTAATTGTCTATCAGATTTCACTTTTTTAAACTGATGTTGAACTGCTGCTACGGTTCGACGTCTTTTCTTCCCACTGTTCCAGTAATCTATGGCACTTTGTTTATATTCAAAGCTAACCGCTTCTTCATCGGGTGTACAGGGATATGGTTCTGGAGGTATAGAGGTTTCTACGTGAGGAACATCCTCGACATCCGATTCCAGCCAGTCAGTATTAACAGCGTGCATTTCACTATCCTCGATTGAATCTTCCAATTCCAATTTATTTTCATGTTCGACTCGAAATGATGAATCCTCCATGCTACGTATAATAATATTTTGTAATAAATCTTTCAATTGCACTTCTGCACTATTCATTGGAGTTTCTCTTCCATTTGGTACACTGAAAACGGCCACCAATAAAGTTAACACATTGATCGGATTTATAATTGCCATAATAATAATATGAACTGCTGTGCACCATAGAAACTGAATATTCAGACTAAAAAGCTTTCTCTTTCGCTTCCTTATATATAATGAAGTCGCCTCACAAGAACGAAACAGACTGGAGAGGGTGGGAGGTCCGACTTCCCAAAAAGGGGCCATCATCCTCGGAGTCCGCGTACGAAACTCGAGAGCGCGTACGAAAATATTTTTACATGGGCACAGAGCCAACTAATAATAAAGCTTGTCCAAAGAACTAAACTCCCTCTTTCGCATCACCGGGGCCATATAAGGCAACCCTACAAATAACAGGAATGTTGTTTACGGCATTTTCGAGGAGTATATATACAGGGCCGAGAAGCAAAGAGCTTCAGTTTCATTGGCTGCGTCTATCATTCAAGTGATGGGTTCAAACGAGTTCAACGACTTTTGAGAAGATCGTGGAGGATCTTAAAAATGGGCACATACCATTGCCGTCTCCCGGGAAATCGCTGGATCTGACATTCCGCACAACAGGACCATCCATGGCCGAAGTAGAACGAGAGCTGCAAGAATGTGAGGAGTACTGGAGGAAACAGTACGCGAAGAAGAAAAGTAAAGAAAAAAATGATTCCAACAAAAAACTATAAAAATTCAGACAATTTTATCTAACCTGTGAGTGAATTATTAGTTACTTACACACAAACAGAAAATAATATAAATAAATTAACGGTCGGATTTATTAATAAGATTTCTGAACAATTTTTGTCCATTTTATTTTGATAATATTCCGCTAGACGTATACGGCTTTCGAATGTGGAAGAATTTTGTAAGGAGGTTTTCAGATATTGTAACTCTTTTCAATTACGATATTAACCTTCATTCGAGAGATAATATTTTAAAACTTCAATCTCTTACTCATAATCAGTTTTCTTCACCACGGTTTACTAACTTTATTAAATATTCGTGGTTCAAGAGTGGATATATATTCAGGAGACCTCCTGAATTTGAACATCCTGTAGAATTTTGTTTTGCACAGGACTCGGAACCACGATGCCACATATGTGGCGATATTGCCGTTATTACGTGTGCTTGGTGTAAGAAACAACTTTGTATAAAACATTTTTTCACGGAATACCATTATTGTCATAATTATGAGCCATAGAAGTTGAACTTTATTAAATAAAAGAAAAGTGGCATTAAAATACATAGAAGTAATAACCCCCGACCTATCCCGTCACTGCCATTGGTAGCCCGCTCATTATCAGACATAAAAGTTAGAAATTTGCAAAACTGTAGGAGGGAAATATATCATGTCATACATGGTTGAATTTGTAATAAAATTTCCTAAATTTTTGTCCACATGACTAAACCGAAATTTCGAAAAATTAGATAAAAAAATTTTTTTTTTGAAAAATAATGCTTTTTTTCAAAATCTGTTTAGGGGATTTTATTATACTAAAAAAACCAAACAAAACGTACATTGAAAGTTTTCATCTATCTCGCTTCGTTTCGGAGATAGCTCGAAGGGGGTGAAAATTCAGGGGTCCATTTCACCCCCTTAAACCAAAATTGGGCCGCTATAAAAAAATAGGGGTCTCTTATTTTTCGATAAACTTTAAATTTACGAAGTTTCATCAAGATCGGAAGCGGCGGCATCGAAACGTTTCCTTGTAAGTTAATTTTAGTGACTCTATCTTCCACCTTATTTAACCGTAGTTTATGTGCGATTTACTATATTGATCAGACTAGTTGAATTTTATTAGTCTAACAGTCTTTTTGGTATTAGCTAAATGAAAAAAAATGAGAGAAAAAAACACTTAACTTATTCCTGGGTTCTTAAAACTACAGTACACTTAATGCTACGGATATTTACATTTGGTTCTTATGCCCTATTCTCACGTTGCGTTGTTTCGTTTTTGTTCCGACTCTGTCTCTCAATGTGCTGTTTCCAGTCTCCTTTTGAGTGTTGTTATATGAAGCGCTGTGTCATCGAGCCACCAGTATTTCTTGGTGAGTCTATTGTGGTCCCAGTAGTCTGCCTTGGGGATTGCAGTTCACTATTTCAGTCTGCTTATATTATTATATGAAGTTGGTAGCTTTTTATTTAGCTTATGACGTCCCAGGTCGTAAATCACAGGGATGTTGTCCGCATTTTGGATAATTCCTATTCTGTCCATGTATGTGAACGCTTGCGGTTGCGGGTAACCAGTGGCAGCTCCGTGATTAGCGATAATTGGATCTACATGTGCTAACCTTTTGATGACGTCATTCTCTATGGTGGTCATCGCTTGGTAGTAGTCTCTCGTCAATTTGATGATGAAGTTATCGATTCGGGGTATCTCTGCCATATCGTAGATTTTCTTGTTGCTTACCATCTTTCTGTAATTTGAGTGCTCGGATCGATACATTTGTAGGCATGTTCGGAGACATGATCGCTCAAATCTTCGCAGTTTCTCCATCTGAGAGGCTGAGGTGTTCCACCATAATGGCGCTGCGTATGTCAGTATTGGTCTGACCAGTAATAGGTAGCAGATTATTCTCGTTTTCTTTGTGATATGAGGGGCTGAGAAACATAGTGGTGCAAGTCAGCAAAACCTAATTCTGCGGAAATGAACCTTTCGAGTTAATGCTAATAAAAAATTAAGTTATGTTTGTATCGTGTTTCAAAACGGTATGGATGATTAAAAATGCGTTAAATTCTATGTAATATGTCTAGTGGGTGAAAACAATAAAGGATAAAAAATTGTACTAACACAAAATGAAAAAACACAAACACTTTATTATTAAGTCTACTGATCAACATCCTCCTCGTCGTCAAGCAGTGGATCCGAATCCACAACGTTTGCAGACGTTCTTATGTTTTCAAAAAAATTGTGGTGGATGGGGGGAATGTATTTTAGGAGAGACAAGCATATCCCTTTTCTTTAAGGGCCGGTTTTACCAATAGGTATAAACGCGGTATAGCGCTATACTGAGAATAACCATAAGGCTTCATGCTGGTTATTCTCAGTATAGCGCTATACCGCGTTTATACCATGTTGGTAAAACCGGCCCTAAGTGGTTCATATTCCGCGAACCAGAATACATCGGCGCCTGCTCAACATTCTTCAGGAGTATGGGTCGTCCGTCTTTAGTAGGCCTAATGTTGATTTCATTAAATTGAATATCCTCATTGAAGGTTTCTTTATAGAAAATGGTAAATGGTTTTCCTTTTTCAAACCTCAGCCACTGTATTGACAACCAGTTTACCGCTGCACCACTTTCATTCTTTTTTCGTTTGCTTATAGCTTTTTCTAGTGAGTCGGTGTTAAGAAAATACTCTTGTGGCATTTCGACTAACATAAACTTCTTACTTCGCCGTGCATTTTTTATAATGCTATACCAGTCATCTGGAACAAAAATAGTCTTCCCTCTGCTCTCCTACTCCACTAACCCAAAATCGCTGTCATTGGGGGTAGGTAGGAATAGGTACACAACAGAATATTACTCAGAATTATATTATTTAATAATAATTCGTGCTGAGCACGAAAACAAAACCCACATAACATTATAACCTTCTTTTGAATAAACGTTTCTGAACATAGTGGTGTAACTCTGACTTACACCATTATGATTCAGCGAGTTTAGCTCTAGTCGTTTACAACACAAAACTGATGGTGCTTTCTAGTCAAATATAGTAGAAACATGAATTATTTCGAAATGTTTCCAAATGAAGCTTGTGATTCTGAACCAGAATAGTGGCTTAACACAATTTCTTATTATTGTTGACTTACACCACTATGTTTCTCAGCCCCTCATATGTGAGTTATAGAAGAGTCTCCCCAGCGCTTTGAATCTCTTCTTTGCCTTTTCTAGTTGTATGGCTACGTGTGATGCGCATCTTAGTCGGCAGTCGATGTGCATGCCTAACAATAAGTACTTGACGCATTCCTTGGTGGGGATCTTCATCTCTGTGCGGGTTTCCGGGTGGAATGTCTTAATTCTGAAGTCCTTCCGCCCCTCTTTTTTGGATTTAGTTAATGTTCTGTAGGGTTTCCTGAGCAGAATTGATTAACAATTCGTAGGGCTCATTCTCAGGTTCCACATGCAGAAATAGTTGTTAATTTTATTGACTAGAGTTTGTAGGAATTCTTGTATTAATCTTGGAGAGTGTCCGGCGATGTAGATAATTAAGTCGTCGGCGTATGCTATGGCGAATGAGTATTGGTTGGTATTTAATCCGAACGCGTTGATGATATCGCTGATGAATATTGAAAAGAGGATTGGGGAGTTCACGCATCCTTGCTGTAGTCCTTCATTCATGTTGAATATTAGTCTGGAACTGTTAGTTCCGTCTCCTACTTGGAATTTTTTTATCTATGATCATATCCCAGATCATCATGACCAGTTGTAAGGGGAACTTTTTTTTAGAAGTATGCATATGTCGCAGGCAAATAGTAACTTTTTAGGCAGATAGTATCTGCCTAGGCAAATACTAACTGCCTGGGCAAATAGCTTTTCTTTATAATTCATTCCTAAATGACTAGGCAAATAGTATCTGCCTAAATGTTCTTTAGGCATATAGCATATAGATTAGTTATTTATATAACCAGTTAGGAAATGCCTCATTTTGCATAACGAGTGAGATTATTGCAATATCTATCACATGAGTTACACAGAATGCATTTCCTAACGTGTTGCATACAAGATTTTTTCAAATTATTCCTAAAACATGCGAGCGGTTGGTTAGGCAAATGGTCATTTCAGGCAAATAACTTTTGTGGCTCCGCTCGCTTCGCTCGCTCCGCCGATTCAAGCCTAACCTAATCTAACCTAATCTTATCAAATCTAATTTATTTATATTTTAATGCATTGGACTGGGTTATGTTAGGTTAGGGTCGGCGGAACGAGCGAAGCGAGCGAAGCCACAAGAGATATTTTGCTAGGCAAAGCTATTTGCCTGCAAATAACTTTTGTGGCTCCGCCGATTCAAGCCTAACCTAACCTAACCTAATCTTACCAAATCTAATTTATTTATATTTTAATGCATTGGACTGAGTTAAGTTAGATTAGAGTCGAAGGAGCGAGCGAAGCCACAAGAGCTATTTTCCCAGGCAAAGCTATTTGTCTGAAACGACCATTTGCCTACGACATAAAAGCTTGATTAGGTATTTAGAAATTTCCCGCACTGGATAACATAAACAAACATCCATCTACAATTATCAAACCCACACCTAATAAATTACTAAAATACTGAAGTTTATCTGAGGAGCAACTACTTATGATATGCACATAACCACAAATTATTGAACTGAAATAGACTAGATACTATTTGCCTAACAACGGTTCCGGCAGATACTATTTGCCTAGGCAAATGGTGTTTAATCAGAAATAAACATGATAAAGCTATTTGCCCAGGCAGTTAGTATTTGCCTAGGCAGATACTATCTGCCTAAAAAAAGTTGCTATTTGCCTGCGACATATACTCGACCAGAAATTTGGCTTGACATGCCGGTTGTCACATCAGGCCCTGATCAGGCATACGCCCGGCATGCCGGATCCGGTTTGCCGTAGCTGCGCCGGACCCGGCCCTGATCAGGCATACGCCCGGCATGCCGGATCCGGTTTGCCTTAGCTGCGCCGGACCCGGCCCTGATCAGGCATACGCCCGGCATGCCGGATCCGGCTTACCGTAGCTGCGCCGGACCCGGCCCGGGTAAGGCATACGCACGGCATGCCGGATCCGGTTTGCCGTGGCTGTGCCGTACCCGGCCCGGGTAAGGCATACACACGGCATGCCGGATCCGGTTTGCCGTGGCTGCACTGAAAAAAAAAAGATTAAAATTTATTCTGTTAGAAGGATAATCTGAGTACGAAAGGTAAAACAGATCAAAAATTATCCTTCCAGTGTATAAAATGTTACCTTCCTTAGAATAATTTTCGATCCACTTTACCTTTCGTACTCAGATTATCTTTCTAACAGAATCATTTTTAATCTTTTTTTTTCTCAGTGTACGCGGTATTCGGCCCGGGTAAGGCATACGCACGGCATGCCGGATCCGGTTTGCCGTGGCTGCACCGGACCCGGCCCTGATCAGGTATACGCCCGGCATGCCGGATCCGGTTTGCCGTGGCTGCGCCGGACCCGGCCCTGATCAGGTATACGCCCGGCATGCCGGATCCGGTTTGCCGTGGCTGCGCCGGATTCGGCCCTGATCAGGCATACGCCCGGCATGCCGGATCCGGTTTGCCGTAGCTGCGCCGTACCCGGCCCTGATCAGGCTAAGCCACGGTAAACCTAGTCCAGTCAGTCAATCCATGCTGTGGCGGCCTGACGCCAGATGGCGCCGACCCTCTCGGCTCTCGGTAGTAAAACGGCGGTACAGTACTATATACCTAAGAGGATTATACAGAGCGTCTAAGGTAGGAGTCGGCCTAGCCTTACTGACGAGTACACAGGCCGACTCCGGATCGAAATGACGAACTCACTCGTCTGCCACAGCGATTTTTGAAAGCGATTTTGTTTATATATAAAAATAAACAATTATCGTATGGAAAATTTAGAGTACCCGATCAGAAATTTCGGTACTTGTCACGTCAGGACCGGATAAGACAGCCTGACCCGACCCTGATCAAGCATGTAACACGTTGTCACATCAGGGCCGAGTCCGGCAACCGGCTCCGGGCCGGATCCGGTTATCGGATCCGGGCCCGATTAGAAATTTCGATACTTGTCACATCAGGACCGGGTAATGGCAGCCTGATCCGCCCCTGATCAAGTATGTAACGCGTTGTCACATCAGGGCCGAATCCGGCAACCGGACCCGGCCCTGATGTGACAATGCGTTACATACCTGACCGGGGCCGGGTAAGGTTGCCTGATAAGGGCCTGACTTCCAAGATCCGGCTGCCTGATCCGGCCCTGATGTGACAAGTATCGAAATTTCTGGTCGGGTATAAGGCCGGATAGCCATACCGAATCGAACGCTTTTTCTAGGTCGATCAGTGTGGCTTCTACTAGATTATTTCTTCCTACTTGAAAATTTGCGTCCGAGAGAAACTTGTTTATTGCATGACATGTCGAATGTTGATGTCGGAATCCGAACTGAGTGTCCGGAATGATTTTATTTTCGTTGCAATGTGCGATTATGGCATTGTTAATTATGAATTCGAATACGTTGCTTACATTTGGTGTCATACTTATCGGTCTGTAACTGGACGGTTCGTTGGTTTGCCGGTTTTGTGAATAGGTATCACCAGTGCACTTTTCCAGTACCTTGGGAAGTAGTTGGTGTTAATGCAGTTGTTGAAGAGAGAGGATGGTGTAATCTCTTATTATTGCCGGTATTAGGCGTTTGAAGACGACATTGGGTATTCCATCGTTGCCACGTGACGTTTTGTTTGCTAAGTTCTTTATTATCCCCGCTACTTCTAGTGCGTTCGTGAAGTATGCAGACGTCCCTGGTTCCATTGCTGGCAGCGTCGCTCTATTCTCTGTTGTGAAGTTCGTTATGGCCAATCAACTTGCTCTTCGCTCTTCAAACGTTGTCTTGAACTCTTCCGACTTACCATCGATGATCTCTCTCAGCCTAGTGCCCATGTTTAGGTGTCTCGGGGAGTTGATGCTTTCATAATACGCTCCTAGAATGTTCAGTCTGTCCTCTGGATCTGTGAAGACGTAATTGTTGTTTACCTTCGGTGTGTTGTCCAAAATGCACTCGCTTCTTCTTAGAATTTCTTCCTTGTTCTCCTCTACTATCAGCTCCGTAATCTGCATCCGTTGCTTTGGTCTAAATAAGTTGTTTATCGTGGGCATGCATTTTTCTGTCTCTTTATAATTGATCTTTTCGAAGACTCTTCTCCAGTAGTCTTCGACTGCTTTCCTGAACTCGTTCTGTAGCTTGTTTTTTGCCATATCTAGCAGTTTTTTTTATTACTTTAGTGTGTGGTTATTGCATTTGGGATCAAATTTGAGATTTTTGTGCAGTTCGGTGAGCAAGAGTGACTTCTTTTTATACCGTTTTTTGATTTTGTTTGTTTGTGTATTTTGTGATATTATTCTTCTCCCCCATTCTTGGCACCGTGCTACTTATGGCTTCGTTGATGCACGCTGCGATGCGAGTTAGATGGTGTTTGATTTCTTCTGTGTTGAGGTTTCTGCTATCCTCGACTTCTTCCTGATATTTTTCCTCTAGGTGTCGTTTAAACTCGGCCCATTTGGTTGCCTTATATATAAATCTTGGCGGTGCGGGATTTTTCGTATTTAGATATGTGTTGGGGAGTTCGATTCGTAGCAGCAGAGCTTTATGGTCGCTGTCGTACACCAGAGTTTTTACCTCGTTGTTCCCGGAATTTTCGATATTCAGTCTATTGTCGGCGATGCAGTGATCCGTGAACGTTTGTGCAGGTGTGAATGTTGGATCCTTACCAGAGAGTATGCTAGTTTTATATATGTGCGTGTTTCTGTTGTCCCATTCCACCAGGTATTTTCCTCTTTGATTGTTTTCATTCCCTGCTAGTAAGTTATGACTCGCGTTGAGATCGGCTGCTATAATATAGTAGTTGTTATTATCATTTAATTTCAATTTGGCAAAAAGATTGGTGATTTCTTCGTTAAATATATCTTTTGCTGAGGTTCTATTCGTTGCATAGATACTGATTATAAATAGATTATCATTCCTGCTAGTGGTTAGACAGATAATGGTGTACTCAATCATCTGGTTGTTTATTGAGCTGGGGAAGTTGACTGTTCTGTAATTCAAATTTCTTCGGATGGCTATGGCTGTTCCACCCCCGAATGCGTTTTGTCTGTCCGTGCGTATTAAATTATGGTTTTCGAGTGATATTTTACGTCGGTTATTTAGTTTCCTTTCCGACATAAGCAGTATGTCTGGGTCATAGGTGTTAATAAATTGTTGAAGGTTATATCTGCGGTTTTGTGAGATAATGGAATTGACGATAATTGCTATTATTTTTATTTGTGTGTTACTTACGTCACCTTGCGGTGTATCTTCTGATGACAGATTAATCGTGTTCCTTTGTGATCCCATGATTATTTTTGTTATATATCGAGGCCTAGGTAATCTATTATGGAGCTTATCCTGGCTGTGTTCTTTGTTACTTGGTTATTAATGTCTTGTAGCTGTGTAGATACTATTGCTGCGATGTCCATTTTAAGCTCATTCACCCAGTCTGATATATTTTGTGTGTTTCCGTTTGTCGTTTTATTGCTCGACATGTTTGGCTTTGTGTACGTTTCGTTTCCCTGTGTCGCTGGGTGTGTATTGTTATTCTGTTGTGTCCTGGCTGCGTATGATATTCCCGGTGAGACGTACTCGTGGATTTTAGTGATTTTTTCTTGTTTTATTTTTAAATTTTCCTTCTTTTTTTCCTTTATCATCCCAAGGGCATGCTTGTAGAATGGACAGCCTTTGTAGTTTGCTGGGTGTCCGTTCTGTCCGCAGTTTAGGCCAGGGAAGTTATTTTTGATAACATGGTGCTCGTGGAACAAAATGCCCTAAAGCTGATTTATGCGGGATTATTTAGCTGTTTTGGTCCTGATTAACATACTAAAAGTCCCCATCCCTCCAAGGGTGCAAACAACCCCAAAACTACCCCTAAAGGTACATTTTTTTAATTCTTATCAAATATCTCAAAAACTACTCCTTTTTTTGAAAAAATGCAAGAGTCCAAAATGAAAGCCAATAAAATTACCTACAATTTGGTGTATATATGTACACAATTTGAATAAACCAGTGGCGTACAGCAAGAGTCAAAAGTCATTAAATATTTTTCGGCCTTCAAAAAAACACTTTTCACAGCGTAAATGCCATCGAATTATTTTCCCATGTAAAAGTACTCAAAAATAAAGAACAAACAGTGTTAAATCAATAACGCTAGGTATTTATTTATTTCGAAGTGGTTCTGAAATGTAAGAAACTTTAAAATCGGCCCTTCATTACGTAATAGACATATGCTAGGCGGCTAAATGCAAGTGAAGACGGATAATATTTGGCCTTTCCACGATTAGTCTTACGGTTAATAGACCACAACATAGCAATCATTAATAGGCCTCGAATTAAAAAAAATGAAAACAATAAAAAGTTGTTTATTTCACAACTAAGCCAACATCTCGAAACAGCTGATATTAAAGTTTTCCAAGCACATGGGGATGCTCACATATTAGCGTGAATGAAGACTTTTTATAGTAGGCAAACAGTGAAAGTAAATGTATTGTTTCAGCTATCCTCCAAGATGCAGCATTTTAATGAATTCAGCTATTTATCGTTTGTAAGGCTAATATTGTTAGAAAATACGAGACACTCATAGCGGAGAAAGTTCTCGAAGCAAGAAAGTTAGAAAAATCGGTAACATTGGTTGGTGAAAAGACACTGATTTAATGGTATTACTGTTATTTAAATAAAAAACGGACAATATTTATATGTTAAGACCCGGCAGCACTACAAAACCTAATAAAACAACGAACATAAATGCGCTTCAAAATAAGATAGGTACTATGCGCGCGTGCTTCGATTTTATTTTCCCATACCGTTTTTGGATGTGATACTACTTCGGCAATTTATAAAAAAAGGAAAGTTGTCTACATATAGGCTTTCAGAGAAACATCAGGACCTATACAAGCCAAAGTAGCCATTTTTTTAAATCCCACTGCAGACAACAAGGATATAATCGCTATTGGAGAAGAGTTTCTATTGGCTCTGTATGATGTCGGAAAGTCAGTCAAACGTTAAATCAGCTACGCTTTTTCAAATTTCACAACAATGCATCAAGACACAGTTTAAGTGCAAACTTCTCATTAACTTCTTTACCACCAACATCAGATGCAGCCGCTCAGCACAGTTTGCGGGTATATTACCAAATCCAGGAATGGCTGGAAAATAAGTTAGAAGCTACCTCTTGGGGATGGAGAAAGCAGGGAGAACTTCTTTTACCAATAACGCGACCGACAAACCAATTGCACCAGAATTCATCCTAAAATTGATATTCTGTAACTGTAAGACTGATTGTGGAAAGCTGTGTAAGTGTAAGAAATCTGGTTTAAACTGTTCAAATCTGTGTGGGCAATGTCAAGGACCGTCTTGTAGTCATACATTTCAACCCGCTGAAAACGAAGACGACGAAGAAGATTTGATCTAGACTTTTTATTGTACATATACTTTAATGTAAGTACGAGTATTGAATGTATATTGTTTCTTGAGCGTAGGAAAATAAATATTTGATATATACTTTTAGTATAATATATACCTACGATTCTTTAGCCATATTAATAGCCATTTTTGAATCGACTTTAAAACTTAACTACACGCCACTGCCCTAATTTTGATTGGATTTTCTCCAAGTGATAAGTAATTTAAACTTCAATTGTTCTAAACAGGACAATTCAAACCAATTACATCACTTTTGAGTATTGAAAAATCTGTATCGTCTTCGGACACTTGCTGCATGCCACTAACGTAACATATTTTGACATACATACATACATACATATACCTATTTTTATGGAAAGGTACTTGTCGGGACCATTTCAGGGGTCTAACGGTCATTACGAGGACCTTTGGTACATACGGGGACCGTCCCCAAATGTTTCTATACGGATCGTGTATTATGGGGACCGGTCCTCGTAATTCCTCAGACATGCTGTGTGACATATCGGGACCATAAAATCGTAGCAGTTTCAGGGGACGAAAGGTACTTATGAGGACCAAATTATTAATGTTTTAATTATCGTATAACTTTTTCGAAATGATCTGTCTTTTACATAAATAAAAATGAGAGCACAAATAACAGATAAAAAATTAATTGGATTAATATTCATTAAAGTTTGGAAGTATATAACGGGATGAAAAACCTCTTATCAGTGTACAACACAATCAATAAATTTTTTTGTAAAGTAAAATTAAGAATATTTATACAAGTTAATGTCAAATACTTTACAAATCATTACATGCAGTCGTAACGTCTGCTGGAGAAAATTAAAACATGGAAAATGCTGTCATCAATTGAATTTTGCTTAAAGGTTTAAATTGCAGCCCGACTTGCTTGCAATTTTAACCAATTCAATTTCTAATTTACTAATAAACTTTTAAGATTTGTCCAAAGAAACTGAAAATTAAAATGTGCGGTCCCGGTCAGTCCCGTTACATCCCGGAAGTCGGTCCTCGTAGGTACCAATACGTCGAAAATTTGGATAATTTCAATGAAATATAATTTGCAGTTTAGTAAACTGACCATTTCTACCGGCAATTTTATTTTAATAAATATTTAATTTAAATATTTTTGCCGAGATATCTCAGTATTGCATTGTATAAAGGCCGGTTTCAGCTTACGTTTGACATAGCTCGAAATTGGTACAATGCGAAAGCTGCAGTCTCGAAACATCTCATATGCTAAAGAGCGCAGGTTCGAGTCACGGATTTGAAAAAAAACCGACACAATGTTGTCTAAAGACTAGAAGGGAAGCCACGCTTCCAGTGTTGCCTATCTCGCTCACTTTCTGTCGCCACTCTTTCTTGGGAGATTTTCGGCACGTGCGGTGGCGGAACTCTTATACGGGGTGTCGTACATATCGCGCGGGAGCATTGGCGATCGGATATACCGGTGTGTTTAACCGGTTAACTTAACAATTAGTTTGTAAGAGATTATTCGTACTTTTAAAATTTGTTTATTGCTGAATTTCAAACTTTATTAAGAATATGGATTATTGCAAACAATAATTTCACTAATTTATTCATTTAAGGGGCAATTACATAATATTCAAGGAAGATTATATTATAATCCTGAGTATACTCGTATTTACGAAAAAATGTATAAACCAGATTTAACTAAAGTAAAATTCGATTGAACAGTTTAATAAATAATTTAATTCTATCGATACTTCAAAATTCATTTCTACTCGCCACCCGGTGTAGTCGCTCACGAAATACCGTAAACGTCGACACCGAACATGTGACGTCCAGCAACGCGGCTCCCCTCTGTAGTCCCAACTTCAAAATACCGACGCAGAGTAACCTTTCTTATCTAGTCTACCGTATCCCCGATAGCAAAGTGGCGCCACCGTGACTGCACACTACTTTCACGCGGTGTATTCGAGTGCATGCACTGGGGTGTCCATCTGTCTGTGCACCGTGAAGCCACGCTGCAGTCACGCAGTGTGAGCACCGAGTGGAAGCACTGTAGCATAACAGGGTGACTCCACAGTGCTTGTACTGTAAGATGATGGTGTAGACCCAGTGGCTTCGCTGTGAAGTTATCATATGGACTACACACACACACACACACACAGGGATGTATTCTAATAAAATATTTCTATTAAAAAACAACATTTCTTTTACTATTCCATTTATTAAATGAACATATTGTAGCTGGAGATCCCAATATTAACATATCAAAATGTATTATCTGTCAATTCCCGGGAAAATTTATAATTAATTAAAAACTATCGAAGTTTTGGCCCTAAGCCACTTTATAGTATAGTCTTATTAGATATTCGCGAAACAATTTATTAGTGTCAGGATAAAACCGGTACCAATCGATAGAAAAATGTCTCCTGAATGACATATAGAAATGGGTAATCTTCAAATTGACGAGAAATAATGTAATTAATTAAAAACTATCTTTCAAAATCACATGCCAACAAATCGCGAAGCTATATTTTTTCTGTAACCAATTTCATAAATAAAAGTATCCCAATGTGTAGAGTAGAAATTCTTTACAAATTTCAAGTCGGAACTTATAGTCTACGATGCCGTTTTTGTGTAATTAATTATTATACATATCGATACCTTACTTTGAAAACCTCGTAAGTGCAATTTTGGACAAAAATGCCATTTATAGCTTACTGCGTTAAGATTTAAAATCTGAACACAGTAAGCTATAAATGGCATTTTTGTCAAAAATTGCACTTACGAGGTTTTCAAAGTAAGGTATCGATATGTAATTCAAATTGGCTTAAATCGATCAGCTGATCGTTACGCGACGCTCCTTTATTACGCGTGCAACTAACGGAGGAAAGCGCGTTCCGCAATCTATTCAAATTTACGCTTCATTCTCTATTGATTTTTATAATTAATATTTATAAAATTCTTCGTTTTCTGAAAATTATTACCATTATTTTTAATTCTGTTATGAATGAAGAAGCAATTTTTTAATAATTTAAGGATCTTTAGTAAATGTCAAGAAAATAAATTTAAGTGATCCATTTTCATAAATCATTTTCGAAATACTATACTAACGTATAGACATTATCTGAACAAAAAATGAATTTAGTTTGTTTTCTTTTTCAGATTTTACGTAATTCTTTATATCTCCATAGGATGACTGCACGAAAATAAAACGGCGTAAAACCTACAAGTATTTCGAAAATGATTTATGAAAATGGATCATTTAAATTTATTTTGTTGACATTTACTAAAGATCCTTCGTCGTTAAATTATTTAAAAAGTTACTTCTTCATTCATAACAGAATTAAAAATAATGGTAATAATTTTCAAAAAACGAAGAATTTGATATTAATTATGAAAATCAATACATAATGAAGCATAAATTTGAATAGATTGCGGATCGCGCTTCTTTCCTCCGTTAGCTGCGCGCATAATAAAGGAGCGTCGCGTAACGATCAGCTGATCGATTTAAGCCAATTTGAATTACATATGTTTAATAATTAATTACACAAAAACGGTGCATCATAGACTATAAGTTCCGACTTGAAATTTGTAAAGAATTTTCTCCTCTACATTGGGATATTTTTATTTATGAAATTAGTTATAGAAAAAACATAGCTTCGCGATTTCTTGGCATAAGTGATTTTGAAAGATAGTTTTTAATTAATTATATTCTTTCTCGTCAATTTCAAGATTACCCATTTCTATATGTCATTCAGGAGACTTTTTTTCTATAGATTGGTACCGGTTTTATCATGACACTAATAAACTTCTACTTAATAGAAGAAACAAATTTAGTTCTACTGGGCTATTAATCATTCATTTCTCCTATATTATTTACTTGATCAAAAAAATGATGATACCAATTTGTAGCAGGGAAAATGTACTATAAAATTGATGCGAGAACCTACATGACAAAATGCACGGTTAATTTATAATAATTTTTTGAAAGTCCCGGTGTACGAAAGTATAATAAGCTACGCATGGTGCGTTTTACGTGGTCGCCATGAGAACAGCTGATTGCTTGGCGAAACATGCTCAGGGGTGCTGTTCTCGACGCGTGGGAAATGCTTTTCGTGGACGAAATATTTTTCGTTAACGGACGTAAAATTTCGTCGATCACTTTCGTTAACGATTCGAATATCCCTTCCAAGATAGATCTCGTCAACGAAATTAATTTTCTCATACGAAAAATGTGTTTACATCCCTTAGCGACGTCTTCTTTTTAGAATCTCGTTTAATCACTTAGCAACGACCCGTCGCATCGGCCCACCACCTCGTCATGCAACTCACCGGCATACAAATACCAAACAACATTCGTTGACGAAAACAGCGAGAACGACGAATGACAATTTCGTCAATGAAAAAAGTAATTTCGTTAACGAAGGAGTTTCGTATGGGAAAAAATTCCGTGTACAAAATTTCTCAAACGAAATAATAATTCCGTTCACGAAATCGTTTCTGACGTGTCGAGAATTGCCCCCCAGGGGCAATTGCGTTTTGGTTGAGAAATTTTGTACGCGAAATTTTTTCCCATACGCGCGAAACTCCTTCGTTAACGAAATTACTTTTTTTGTTGACGAAAGTGTCATTCGTCGTTCTCGCTGTTTTCGTCAACGAATGGGTTTGGTATTTGTCCGAGGCGGTGGGCCGATGCGACGGGTCGTTGCTAAGTGATTAAACGAGATTCTAAAAAGAAGACGTCGCTAAGGGATGTAAACACATTTTTCGTGTGAGAAAATTAATTTCATTGACGAGATCTATCTTGGAAGGGATTTTCGAATCGTTAACGAAAGTGATCGACGAAACTTTGAATCCGTTAACGAAAAATATATCGTCCACGAAAAGCATTTCCCACGCGTCGAGAATAGCTCCACTGAAATTACTTTCGTACACCGTGTTCATTTCCGGCATGTCTCCCTTGAGCTTCTCCATCACCACGAATATCCTCTCCGGCGTCTCGAACATCCTCTCGAGATTGACGACTCCGCTGTGGGAGAGATTTTGCAGGATGGCTACTTCGTTCTTGAGCTGGGCCTCCTGCTTGGTAGGAAAACGTAGCTTGTCGATCACCTTTATCGCCATCGCGCGGCCGGTCTTGCGATGAACTCCGCCGTAGATGAAACCAAATCAACTCAAGCCAAGAACTTCATCCGGGAAGATGTGATAGAGCTGCGACATGTCTGTTACGCGTTTCTCTGGCTCGGTTGTCGACTGTTCCTACCGACCTGTGGAAAACGACGCGTGTTTTTCGGTATAGCGTCGGTACGCGTTCGCGCGCGCACTCGCGAGCTCTGAACGTACTTGCCGATCCGGAGGTGACGGGCATCAATGCCTGCCTGATACTCGTTTTCCAGGTCCTCGCCAAGTGAGCGCCAACGCCACTTTCCGGTGGTGGAAGCTGACCACTAGCACCTCCGTAGAGGGGATCTTCGCCGACGTAGTAATCGACGTTGGCCGTTCTCAATTCGAAACAATGCATCGTGCCTGGAAGGAGAGAACGCGCGCGTTGTACATCGACTAAACGCGCACAGACAATTTCTAACGATATACATATGTACTCACGAGAATGTTGTTCCCTGGCGGCGTCGACGACTAAAATTTCAGCCAATGGAATCTCTTTGAAGTACTTGGAACTGCTGTCATTTTGGAACAGAGATGACCTTTGTGTCCAATCGCCAGTAGTGTCTTCCTCTGAAAACACGCGAGTCTTAATGACGGAGGAAGCGAAACCGAATCAGCGCCACGTCGTCGACCTACCATCAGATCGCGGTTCGTCGAGTGCACCATCCATCCTTCTTCAGGATCTTGGAGCCGCGTCGTTTTGTGTGCTTGACGCTTTGAACTATTCGCATCAGCGGTATATTGTTACTCGGTGACAAGCTGCAACTGCGTTATAGCGTACGAGGTACCAAGTGTGACGGAGGGAGTGATGGAGAAGAAAAAAAGATAAAGTATCGCAAGAGTGTCGAGATACGACGTTGATTGAATAATTACCTCGATGGTCTGGACGTTTGAAATTCGTCGGAAGATGCGTCGTCGTGGCACGGAACGAGGTCCTACGGAAATGTCAAACGCGTAAAACGATTCGTAGTGCGCTTTCCTCGTGTTTCCTTGTGTTTATGCGGTTAGAGGGGGGATGATGACAGGTTGGCTTATTGTCACTTCACTGTAGATTCCCAGCATAGCTCGGTCGTTCGCAAGAGCCTCTTCGGTGTCCCGGAGCTCCCGAGGCGGTTTCTCGCGAGGGTCGCTCCCCGAGGCGAAATTTCTATATTCACTTTGACACTGAACACCCTGCTAGTTTCCCTTGCGCTAGCAGTGTCTTCAGTGTCAAAGTAGTGTTCATGTCCATGTGAAAATGACACTGACTTTGACACTGCTGACCCTACATAATTCCATTTTCGGTAGTAGCAGGGTCAAGTCAGTGTCTTTGAACGCAAACTTTCTATACTCATTTTGACACTGGTGACCCTGCTATTCAGGGTCTTCAGCGTGGTTAGCAGGTAGCTGAAATTCAGGGTATTCAGGTTGGAAATAGGGTTTTCTTAAATATGTATGCGATCTATGTAAACTCCACAGAAAGTATAGGACTAGAATTTTGCTACTTCAAATTGTTGCAGTGCCTTGATAATTTCTTCCTTATGATACAAATAAGAATAATTTTGTTACCGAATTTTTTAAACATTATTTAACAAATCTATGAAGTAGTTCTATACTTTTTGCAGAGTCTATCGACTGCATACATTTTTAATACAGAAGTTTACAACATGATGAATATCATTTAAAAGTTAATTATATTATAAATATATATTCACATAATATGTATAGTTATATAATTGTAATATGATATTTATAGTATTTATAATATATATTCATATTATTTATAATTATATAGTAATAACGTAATATTTATAGTATTTGTAATATATATTCATAATATTTATAGTTATATAGTAATAATATAATTCAATATCATAAAATTAAAAAATCTGCAATATACAAAATTGATTTTCACTTGACTAACATTTTTAGAACTATTTCCGGTTATTGTTGATGTAGCAACTACTGGAACTGCTGCAGCAACGTTTCTAGAATACATCATTTTAATTCGCAATTATATTACTGCATGTAAGTGATTAAAGCTTTAAAATTGATTTACTTACCAAGCAATCCTTTGAATAATTTCGGATTTACTCCAGGTCGGGACGTTCTTTTTATTAGATGCCTCTCCGCGTTCGATGGCCGTCCTACTTTTGATTTTCCCGCTTCTTCTTTTCTTCCCGGTTTCACTCGCCCGCGATCCTCCTTATCGACCATCGTTTCTCTTCGCTGAATACTTCCTACCTTACCTCCTCCCCGCTTGACCATCTGATCTAACCTCCTAAACTTGCCCTAACCTCTATCTTTCCCCCGCTTTCGTTTTCCGTAATTTCTGCCTTTCTTCCTCTTCCCGTACTTATCTATTATCTTATCAGCTGCCTATCTATCTTTCCTTCACGCTTGCCTCATTTTTCGGCTTCCCTATAGCTATATTCACTTATTTCTTCGCTTTTCACTCACTCCCTCTCACACGTCAACCGCATGCTTCCACTACCGCTAACCAAGTCTTAAAATAAGAATTCTTTTGTCAACATTTTTCTAAATTTGTTATTACATCTTTTGATAAATATTCTTGCATAGACGCAAATCATCCTACATTAATTGATTGTCTTTGATTTACTATAATATGTGCTTTTTAATATATGCTGCATAGAAGTAAAAGGTATTGAAATTCAAAATTACGAGTAAAAAACTTATATTTCAAGAACTTAGAGAAATTGTTAGAGTTTCGGACTTAGAATATTTTCAACATGACGAACGAGACAGAAAAATTTCGGTCTCCTGCATGCAGGGACTTGAAAATAATAAATTTTCTAAGTCCGAAACTGACAATTTTTCTAAGTTCTTGAAATATAAGTTTTTTATTCATAATTTTGAATTTCAATACCTTTTGCTTCTATGCAGTAAAGGGGCTGTGGCGTGTGTTCAGCGTGAAGTAAAAATCATAGAGAGGCATAGCAGTGTGTTCAGTGTCAAAATGAATATAAAATCTTCGACTTGGGTAAGAGCAGTGTGTTCAGGGTCTAAATGAGTTTGAAAATAAAATTTCCGGTTGAACCTTATTCGACACTGACGACCCTTCTATTGGTTAGAATGAAAGAATGTAGCGTAGTCAGGGTGAAAGCAGCGCCGAAACAGTGTGTTCAGGGTGAAGTAAGGGTCATAGAGGGGCATAGCAGTGTCTTCATTGTCAAAGTAGTGTTCATGTCCATGTGAAAATGACACTGACTTGGACACTGCTGACCCTACGTAATTCCATTTTCGGTAGTAGCAGGGTGAAAGCAGCGTCGAAACAGTGTGTTCAGGGTGAAGTAAGGATCATAGCAGGGTGTTCAGTGTCAAAATGAATATAGAAATTTCGCCTCGGGTCGTCCGGTATCTCTCTGCTGGATGGCCTTTGCGGTCTTTCGTCAACCGACGCTATGTAGCGGCGGCCATGATGGCGTTCGTGCCACGAGGGAACTTGACACGGCAGACTTCGTATAATCGTCGAATAATGCCTAAACGCCGGCCTCGCCGCATTTCCATTTCACTTATTCGCACTGCTCCGCGAACACCACCATGCACTTTTTATCGCACTCACTCGCGAAATACCCGATTAAAGTTCCGAATTTCGTAGGAGCGATCCGCCACACGTCCGCACTGCTCGACCACCGAACCTTTAAATTATTTAATTTCGAACACGCGTTCCCCGCGTATTAAAATGATTGAGTTAACCCCCGTACTAAAATCTTGAAATTTGCGTAAAACTATGTTGGCGTGCCGCGGGAGCTGCGTGTTCCGCAGCGAATTCATTAATTCGTTAACAATTTTGTGGAGACAGTGAATTTACCGATATTCATGGTCGGTAAATTTACGAAGTGTGCACGCCGAAAAGGCACCGTGACTGCACTGAGTGTAACCACTGTGTCTTTATGCTGTGAACCACTCAGTGTGTTCACTGTGTAGCTACGGTGCTTTTAGTTTGTGTACGCCACGCGATCACGCCACGGTGACACCACAGTGGTGCCACTACGTGGCAGCACTGCGTGCGGCTAGCGTGTAAATCCACGCTTTGCTCTGTCGGGGTATGTATCATCCCAAATTAAACAAGCAGATATACCGACATTGCCGAAACTTTACCGACGGTCAAGAATTTTATAGTTAGAGTTGGCTTGAGAAGAATGCGCTGTGTGTGCTGCGTGAGAGCGAAAAGTGTCAAACGTCTGATTTCCCGATAGCTGTTAATTCAAGAGATCGAAGTGTTTCGTCTATTATTCAATACTTCGATTTTCCGAATTGACAACTACCGGGAAATCAGACGTTTGACACTTTTCGCTCTCACGCAGCACACACAGCGCACTCTTCTCAAGCCAACTCTAACTATAAAATTCTTGACCGTCGGTAAAGTTTCGGCAATGTCGGTATATCTGCTTGTTTAATTTGGAATGATACATACGGTATGTTCGGTGCTTGTTTGCAATTGTAACCAACTCAATTTCTAATTTACTAATAAACTTTTAAGATTTGTCCAAAGAAACTGAAAATTAAAATATGCAGTCCCGGTAAGTCCCGTTACATCCCGGAAGTCGGTCCTTGTAGGTACCAATACGTCGAAAATTTTGATAATTTTAATGAAATATAATTTGCAGTTTTGTAAACTGACCATTTCTACCGGCCATTTTATTTTATTTGTTGGCTTTGTTCATACGATTATTGCTGTTTTGTTAGATATTTTGCACATTTATGACTCGGTCCCCGCAATTACCATTACGTCGTCGCTTCTGGTCCCCATAAGTGTCTATACATCCCTGATATGAAATATTGAATACGAAATAAACGTAATTGAACCACGTATTAAGAATGTCCACATATTAAGAAGAAATCGGTTTTCGGGCTTGTCTCAAGTATCGAAATATAGAAAGTAAGATAAAATATAGAAAGTAAGAAGTATGAATCTATGTACGATTGAAATAAATAAGTTACAAAAAAATACAAACTAATTTTTATTCCTCTATGGAAACCTTAAAAATTCGAATTGTTTGATACTTATATAGGCATAAATAGTTCTTACAATCGCAGGAATGACAGTAACGTAAAACCAATTCAGCCATCTTGCTAATCTTCAAACTAATTGGCCAATAAGAAAAGCCACAGATCATGGACAATAATTCACGGCCCTTATTGAATAAATTGGAAATCATTCAACAAAGAATTATATAAATTTGCTTTCCACTGAAACAGAGAAAGCATTTAAAATTAATTCCACTGATCAAAACTGCATCTATTTATTGTATGCAACTGATCACGTGTAAAGGAATTAACGGTAATCTGCATAAATATTTGACTTTCTCCCAAAACCGCTCTGATGATTAAAATCTATGATGCAATCGTTTGGCTACCTGTACATTCTTAATATGTAGTTGAATTACGTTTATTTCGTATTCAATATTTCATTTCAGGGATGTATAGTCACTTATGGGGACCAGAAGCGACGACGTAATGGTAATTGCGGGGACCGAGTAATAAATGTGCAAAATATCTAACAAGACAGCAATAATCGGTTGAACAAAGCCAACAAATAAAATAAAATGGCTGGTAGAAATGGTCAGTTTACAAAACTTCAAATTATATTTCATTAAAATTAGTCGGTTTTTTTTTCAAACCCGGGACTCGAACCTGCGCTCTTTAGGATATGAGATGTTTCGAGACTGCAGCTTTCGCATTGTACCAACGTCGAGCTATGTCAAACGTAAACTAAAACCGGCCTTTATACAATGTAATACTGAGATATCTCGGCAAAAATATTTAAATTAAATATTTATTAAAATAAAATTGCCGGTAGAAATGGTCAGTTTACTAAACTGCAAATTATATTTCATTGAAATTATCCAAATTTTCCGGGATGTAACGGGACTTCCGGGATGTAATGGGACTTACCGGGACTGCATATTTTAATTTTCAGTTTCTTTGGACAAATCTTAAAAGTTTATTAGTAAATTAGAAATTGAATTGGTTAAAATTGCAATCAAGTCGGGCTGCAATTTAAACCTTTAAGCAAAATTCAGTTGATTGACAGCATTTTCCACGTTTTAATTTTCTCCAGCAGACGTTACGATCACATGTGTTGGAGTTGGCATTAATTTGGCCAAATATTCCGTTATTTCCTAATACCGCTCAGATGATTTAAATCTATGATGCAATCGTTTGGCTACCTGTACATTCTTAATATGTGGTTGAATTACGTTTATTTCGTATTCAATATTTCATTTCAGGGATGTATAGACACTTATGGGGACCAGAAGCGACGACGTAATGGTAATTGCGGGGACCGAGTTATAAATGTGCAAAATATCTAACAAAACAGAAATAATCGTTTGAACAAAGCCAACAAATAAAATAAAATGGCCGGTAGAAATGGTCAGTTTACAAAACTGCAAATTATATTTCATTAAAATTAGTCGGTTTTTTTTCAAACCCGGGACTCGAACCTGCGCTCTTTAGGATATGAGATGTTTCGAGACTGCAGCTTTCGCATTGTACCAACGTCGAACTATGTCAAACGTAAGCTAAAACCGGCCTTACTACAATGCAACACTGAAATATCTCGGCAAAAATATTTAAATTAAATATTTATTTAAATATTTTTGCCGTGATATCTCAGTGTTGCATTGTGTAAAGGCTGGTTTATATATATATATATGTCGCAGGGAAATAGTAACTTTAGGCAACTAGCTTTTGTGGCTTTCTCGTTTCACTCGTTCCGCCGATTCTAACCTAACCTAACACATTGAAATATAAATAAATTAGATTCGGTAATAAATTAAATTAGGTTAGGTTAGGCTAGAAACGGCGGAGCGAGTGAAATGAGCGAAGCCACAAAAGCTATTTGCCTAAAGTCACTATTTGCCTGTGTGTGACATACCGTATGTCCAATGGCTAGTCGAGCAGGTGCAGCGACCTGAATTTTCCTGAAACTTGACTTCGGCAGTGTTTTAGTTAAAGGTGGCTTTGGAAGATGGCGCGCATATGAGCGAAACGTTTGAAATATCTAATTTCCCGATAGGTACACCCGTGCTCACGGAATCTGTCGCTGGTGACTTTTTTTAAATGTTATTTTTAAACGTACTAACCAATGATTAATCAATCCTCGTGCTTTCATTAACGAGAGTAGACGTCACCGTAGCTAATGAGGGCATGAGAATTAATTGTTCACTGGTTAGTACGTTTAAAAATAAGGTTTAAAAAAAGTCACCAGCGACAGATTCCGTGAGCACGGGTGTAAAAGCGGGAGGTAGATAAATGCGGGAGATCGAAGTGTAACCTCAAAATTGTGAATGCTGGAATAATGGTGAGTAATTGTTTGAAACTATAAGACATAATAATTCGGGTTTTTTTCGATGTTCAACTAAATAACACGACTGATACCTAATTGCAGAGAGAAGCGACTGGCAGTCGTGGAGGAAGGGACTACCGTCAACGTGATCCTCGTCAGAGTGGTCGAGCTCTGCCTCGGCGACGAAAGGTGCAATTAAAATGAAATGAAAGCCTGAGTCAAGGTGAAAATTGGAAGGCGTGGAAAGAAAACGCGGCAGAGTCGCCAACAGAAGGAGTGAGTAAAGTGCGAAAGAAAAGTGCAGTGGCGCCGAAAAACGTCGCATGTAGAAGACAGTGACGAACAGCAGCAGCAGCTGGTCGACACTGCTCAACACCGCACCAGCTCCTGAATGATATCTCGCCGATCGCGATACGCGGCAGCTCCTGTGGACAACGATTCCAGACACTCGAGTCGTAGTCGCAGCAAGGACAGCAGCAGCAGCAGCGTCGACGGCAGGGCCACCGTTGGAAAGCGAAGGCAATCCAAGACCGACTCGGATAGCTGTAAGAGAAAGACACATCGGCGGAAACATAAAATATCGAAGCAAGACTTGCAATGAGAGTGTGGTAAGAGGAAGAAGAAAAATGACAGAGACAAGGCGACGAGACGGAGGAGGAAGTCGTCACCACGAAGGGTTCCTTAGCTGTCACTACCACCGCCAACACTGCTTCTTCCTTTTTCAGTGAGGCTCCCGTTCTTCTCCACCGTTCACACTCCTGACGTGATGCCGCTGTCGGGTGTCACAGGAATTCGGCATGATTTACGACTGGGTGTAGACGGCCTGTTCTCTGGAACTGTTCGCACGGTGCTAGTACTGCTACCGTTTCAGGAACCCTTCGTGGTGACGACTTCCTCCTCCGTCTCGTCGCCTTGTCTCTGTCATTTTTCTTCTTCCTCTTACCACACTCTCATTGCAAGTCTTGCTTCGATATTTTATGTTTCCGCCGATGTGTCTTTCTCTTACAGCTATCCGAGTCGGTCTTGGATTGCCTTCGCTTTCCAACGGTGGCCCTGCCGTCGACGCTGCTGCTGCTGCTGTCCTTGCTGCGACTACGACTCGAGTGTCTGGAATCGTTGTCCACAGGAGCTGCCGCGTATCGCGATCGGCGAGATATCATTCAGGAGCTGGTGCGGAGTTGAGCAGTGTCGACCAGCTGCTGCTGCTGTTCGTCACTGTCTTCTACATGCGACGTTTTTCGGCGCCACTGCACTTTTCTTTCGCACTTTACTCACTCCTTCTGTTGGCGACTCTGCCGCGTTTTCTTTCCACGCCTTCCAATTTTCACCTTGACTCAGGCTTTCATTTCATTTTAATTGCACCTTTCGTCGCCGAGGCAGAGCTCGACCACTCTGACGAGGATCACGTTGACGGTAGTCCCTTCCTCCACGACTGCCAGTCGCTTCTCTCTGCAATTAGGTATCAGTCGTGTTATTTAGTTGAACATCGAAAAAAAACCCGAATTATTATGTCTTATCGTTTCAAACAATTACTCACCATTATTCCAACATTCACAATTTTGAGGTTACACTTCGATCTCCCGCATTTATCTACCTCCCGCTTTTACCTATCGGGAAATTAGATATTTCAAACGTTTCGCTCGTATGCGCGCCATCTTCCAAAGCCACCTTTAACTAAAACACTGCCGAAGTCAAGTTTCAGGAAAATTCAGGTCGCTGCACCTGCTCGACTAGCCATTGGACATACGGTATATATGTATATCTCAATACATGTTTTAAAATAATTTGTCTATGTTCGGTGAAGCAAGTAAATGACTCGAGTACCGACCAAGCCTAGGTACCGTATGTCCCACTCTGTACGGGCCAGTTTGAAGTTATCTTCGGGAAGGCTTGGTGGGTACTTGAGTCATTTAATACCGGTAGAAGTCGAGTCGGTAGTTAGAGTTGGTGTCAATTCGGGTGATCGAAGCGTGTAACTTCGAAATTATGATTTTGTGAATAATGGAAATTACTCACCATTATTCACAAATTCATAATTTCGAGGTTAGACGCTTCGATCTCCCGAATTGACACCAACTCTAACTACCGACTCGACTTCTACCGGTATTAAATGTTTCGATTACCGACCAAACCTCCCTGAAGGTAACTTTCAAACTGGCCCGTACAGACCCCGATAGCCAGGTGGCTCCACAGTGGTGGCACTGTGGGACCACGCGGTGACTTTGAGAAACATCACAGTGATATCTTGGTGCGTGCCCACTGGGGTACCACTGTGGCATCACGCAGTGTACAAAGTGGATAAAGTAGGATTTTGCAAAAGGATAAAGTAGGATTTTGCAAAAGGATAAAGTAGGATTTTGCAAAAGGATAAAGTAGGATTTTGCAAAAGGATAAAGTAGGATTTTGCACACATGCAGTAACTTTACCGAGGTTTTTCACTGTGTGCCCGTGCAGTGCCGCCGCCTAGTAGAGTGTCGCTTTTTTTTCACACCCTACCGGGATTTGAACCTGCGATCTTCAAGATACGAGATGCTTCGAAACTGGGAATGCTTGCATTCTACCAATTGAGCCATCGACTCTTCGAGCGCGATGTTGCTCCACTCCGGTCATAATATAGAAACCGGACATGACAGACAGGGAGGCTTCTCCACCTTTTGTATACATTTTGTGGAAAATCACGGAAATCCTAACCGGATGTGTGAGTTCAACTAATTGTTGAAACGTAAGTCTTTCTTTCAATTGCTATTTTTCAAATAGACACCACTTAGAAGTTACGGATAATCCCCTTCGCGCTGCTCTAACCTACAAACGTCCCGGAATGCAACTGTAAACATTCTTGACTCGTGTTTTACATTTTCAGTTTATTGGCGTAAATGATTGAAGGGGTCGCATTCTCGTGTCCACATTTTCTGGATCTGGGTTGTGTTTATCATCATGTGTTTAGATCATGCCAAAGGGATTCAGGGATACCGCAAAAGACGCGAAGTGAGCTATTGGAGTATGCTTGATATCTAATTTTAATTGTGTAAAGTATTCCAATACTCTTCTGTTTCCAGATTCCAATGGCTAATCCGACCTTATGTGGTGCTTCAAAAGGAACATCAATGCTTAACACATTCGCTGCGGACCGCGCAGCTCCTGCTTTAAAATGCATACACCCTCATGTGGGAGCCACATGATCCGCAGCGAACGTGTAAAGGAAACTCTTTCAGAACTTGATAGTCCTATAGTATACGCTCACAATGATCTTCTACTGGGAAATGTATTGTATAATGAAAAAGAAAATAGCGTTACTTTCATTGACTATGAGTACGCTGCTTTTAACTGAGGCTTTTGATATATCCAATCATTTTATTGAATTTGCTGGTAATCAAATTATCCATTTATCACAAACTAATCATTTTTATAGCATAGAAGTAATACAAAATCTCTTATTTCTTTTTTCAGGTATAGATAATCCTGACTTCACTGTATCCGGAGGAAACATTGCAAAGGGCTTGGCTTAGAATATATCTTCGTACGTACAATGAAGCCACAGATGTATCCGAAGATACTGTTACTAAACTTTAACCAAGGTTTAAGTTTCCTCCTTTATCTCATTTATTCCGGGGTTGCTGGGCGCTTATACAGAGTGAACATTCAAATATCGACTTCGACTTTCTGGAGTAAGTTTATTTAATTATTATCAGATTGTAATCAGGATATTTTCATTTTATAATATTCATATTTCATTTGATGATAATCGTTTTGATAATAGGTACGCTTCTTTCAGATTTAACGAACACTTCAAAATGAAGGACGAATGCCTGAACATGAGGTATAAAATTTACGCCAGGACGAAATCATTCCATACAATGAAGAATTTTAATAATTCCCAACGATGTATTCTATATAATACTATTTAATTTTACCAGCTTGTTAACTGGATTTCTCAAGGAAATTATCTCCTTTTATTCAGATTCATTATAACAGCAGTTGAAAAAAATTGCGAATGAAAATACTATGATATAATAGCTTAAGTCGTACAGTATTTTATATAAAGAATAGGATAATATACACATAATAGAATCATGTACATATTATATTACCGAATAAAAAAATGTTTTCTGTTATCCATCATGTTTTTCCCGCAATTTCTAAAAATTTCCTTTGACCCTTTTTAATGTTATCATCGGAATTAACAGTTCAGTTTTTTCTCCGTACTAGTACTTAAATCTTTGCCAGTAAACAATATTTGTTAGAGCAAGTTTAGCATATTTTAAAATATCCTTCAATGCCTCCGAATAGAAATGAATCGGTGAATCCAAGAACAGTATAAGTCCAAAAAATGGCGTTTTGAGTTAAGATAGGTAGCCAAAATGTTTAAAATTCTAAGCTCTCCATATATTGTCAAGAACCGATTCCTATCAGTCATAAGAAAATCCACGTATTTAGCATCCCTCATTACAGTTTTCAAGAGCTTGAAATGATGGCCATTAACTCATTGTGATGTTATTATGTTTTTTTCATTTTTTCTCGAAACTATCTTTATGCATTTGTACTGTTCTTGGACTCACCGATTCAAATAGAGTGCGTCTCGCGCCTTACTACGCATGTGCTAGAAAATCGTTCCAACTCAGAACTAGGGACTGAAATTACCGTTCGAGAACCAGTTCTGTTACAGTTCGCAGTTGGAACGCTCTTCGGAATCGTTCCAGAACTAGTTCTGTGATTGTTGGAACGGCTGGGTCAGACTGCGCACACTCCGTCGAGTTAAGAACCAGTCCTCGTGTTACGAACCTAGCGACTGCTCTTGAAGGTTCTCATTAAATTTTGTAAAATAATTTGATATTTTTCTTTTTCAAAATAAATGTCAACATAACCACGTAACATAATCAAAGAATTTGTAAATAAAAGTAGTTTTAAAAGTGCAAGTGCAATAAACCCAATTCATAAGTGATGAATATCGGTATCGAAGATATCTTATCAATTCTAGGAGTTAAAAATTCCGCTAGTGGAAGGAGAAGCGGTATTGAAAGCAGGTTTGTATTTTCCTGCGGAATCAAAAAGAGAAACCAAAATGCAGTGAAAATCATCGCTTCTTGCGTACAATCGTCACATGGTACTATTTGCCGTACTGATTTATGTACAGAAGCGTTGCAAAAACATGTTTGCGTCTTCCTCTGGCCCAGCTGCACTTGCACGTTACTTCTTTATTGTTGTTTCCTAGTAAGATGTTCACTTCAACTTCGTGAGGAGCACTTGTTACATGTGACGATTGTACGCAAGAAGCGACGATTTTCACTGTATTTTGGTTTCTCTTTTTGATTCAGCAGGAAAATACAAACTGCTTTTTCAATACCGCTTCTCCTTCCACTAACGGCATTTTTGACTCTCCTAGAACTGACAAGATATCTTCGATATCGATATTCATCACTCATGAATTGGGTTTATTGCACTTGCACTCTTAAAACTACTTTTATTTACAAATACTTTGTTTACGTTACATGGTTATCTTGACATTCGGTCCGTAACGACGGCCATCTTAGGAAGAACGAAACGCCACCATACAGCGGTGTCCGACGCGAATAAAAGTTCCGTACGGCGTCAGCGAATAGACCAATCAGGATCAAGTATTCCGTTCTGGCAAAAACTCGCACTCCGGATCCTCACTGTGGCATCAGAGTAACGTCATTCAGTGACGCCACCGCGTGACTTTTAGGTGAAAGTCACGCTTGGCTATCGGGGGAGTGGGACATACGGTATACGAAGGTAAATTTCAAACTGGTCAATACCTACAGAGTGGGACATACGGTAAATGACTCGAGTACCGACCAAGCTCGGCCGAAGGTATCCCTGCAACTGGTCGGTTCTGCGCGGACATCCTGTACATAATATCCCCGATAGCCAAGCGTGACTTTCACCCAAAAGTCACGCGGTGGCGTCACTGAGTGACGTTACTCTGATGCCACAATGAGGATCCGGAGTGCGAATTTTTGCCAGAACGGAATACTTGATCCTGATTGGTCTATTCGCTGACGCCGTACGGAACTTTTATTCGCGTCGGACACCGCCGTATGGTGGCGTTTCGTTCTTCCTAAGATGGCCGTCGTTACGGACCGAATGTCAAGATAACCATGTAACGTAAACAAAGTATTTGTAAATAAAAGTAGTTTTAAGAGTGCAAGTGCGATAAACCCAATTCATAAGTGATGAATATTGGTATCGAAGATGTCTTGTCAATTTTAGGAGAGTCAAAAATGCCGCTAGTGGAAGGAGAAGCGGTATTGAAAGCAGTTTGTATTTTCCTGCTGAATCAAAAAGAGAAACCAAAATACAGTGAAAATCGTCGCTTCTTGCGTACAATCGTCACATGTAACAAGTGCTCCTCACGAAGTTGAAGTGAACATCTTACTAGTAAACAACAATAAAGAAGTAACGTGCAAGTGCAGCTGGGCCAGAGGAAGACGCAAACATGTTTTTGCAACGCTTCTGTACGTAAATCGGTAGGGCAAATAGTACCATGTGTAACGATTGTACGCAAGAAGCGACGATTTTCACTGCATTTTGGTTTCTCTTTTTGATTCCGCAGGAAAATACAAACCCTCTCTCTCTCTGCTTTCAATACCGCTTCTCCTTCCACTAGCGGCATTATTGCACTTGCACTTTTAAAACTACTTTTATTTACTAATTCTTTGTTTATGTTACGTGGTTATGTTGACATTTATTTTCAAAAAGAAAAAGATCAAATTATTTTTAAAAATTTAATGAGAACTTTCGAAAGCAGTCACTGTCATGTCCGGTTTCTATATTATGACCGGAGTGGAGCAACATCGCGCTTGAAGAGTCGGTGGCTCAATTGGTAGAATGCGAAGCATTCCCAGTTTCGAAGCATCTCGTATTCTAAAGATCGCAGGTTCAAATCCCATTAGGGCGTGAAAAAAAAAGCGACACTACTAGACTGGTGGCAGGCGGCGGCACTGCAGTGAAAAACCTCGGTAAAGTCACTGCATGCAGTTCCTCTTTTGCAAAATCCTACTTTATCCACTTTATCCACCGTGTGCACTGCATGATGCCACAGTGGTACCCCAGTGGGCACGCACCAAGACATCACTGTGATGTTTCTCAAAGTCACCGCGTGGTCCCACAGTGCCACCACTGTAAAGCCACCTGGCTATCGGGGATGTACATAGTCTCTAGCGAGCTTTAACAAGCGGGACTTTTAGTTCAGACACGGCTAGTAATTTAGTCGAGTAGCGAGTAATTTAGTCGAGTATTTAATAAATATTTTTGTTTTCTTTATATCTTGTGATATTTATGCTCGCTTTTGATATTTTACTGTATGTTCGTATATACGGATTGTTACGGTCCTGATAAGTCACATTGTATAACAAAAAAATTAGGACTTACCGGGACTGGATATTTTAATTTTCAGTTTCTTTAGACAAATCTTAAAAGTTTATTAGTAAATTAGAAATTGAATTGGTAAAATTGCAAGTAAGTCGGGCTGCAATTTAAACCTTTAAGCAAAATTCAGTTGATTGACAGCATTCTTCATGTTTTAATTTTCTCCAGCAGACGTTACGATCACATGTGTTGGACTTGGCATTAATTTGGCCAAATATTCCGTACATCCGTATTCCGTATTCCGTATTCCGTATTCCGTATTCCGTACATTCTTAATATGTGGTTGAATTAAGTTTATTTCGTATTCAATATTTCATTTCAGGAATGTATAGTCACTTATAGGGACCAGAAACGACGACGTAATGGTAATTGTGGGGACCGAGTCATAAATGTGTAAAATATCTTAAAAAAAAGCAATAATCGTTTGAATGAAGCCAACAAATAAAATAAAATGGCCGGTAGAAATAGTCAATTTATGAAACTGCAAATTATATTTCATTAAAATTATCAAAATTTTCGAGGTATTGGTACTTACGAGGACCGACTTCCGGGATGTAACGGGACTTACCGGGACCGGATACTTTAATTTTCAGTTTCTTTGGACAAATCTTAAAAGTTTATTAGTAAATTAGAAATTGAATTGGTTAAAATTGCAAGCAAGTCGGGCTGCAATTTAAACCTTTAAGCAAAATTCAATTGATGACAGCATTTTCCATGTTTTAATTTTCTCCAGCAGACGTTACGACTGCATGTAATGATTTGTAAAGTATTTGACATTAGCTTGTATAAATATTCGTAATTTTACTTTACAAAAAAATTTATTGATTGTGTTGTACACTGATAAGAGGTTTTTCATCCCGTTATATACTTCCAAACTTTAATGAATATTGATCCAATTAATTTTTGATCTGTTATTTGTGCTCTCATTTGTATTTATGTAAAAGAGAAATCATTTCGAAAAAGTTATACGATAATTAAAACATTAATAATTTGGTCCTCATAAGTACCTTCCGTCCCCTGAAACTGCTACGATTTCATGGTCCCGATATGTCACACAGCATGCCTGAGGAATTACGAGGACCGGTCCCCATAATACACGATCCGTATAGAAACGTTTGGGGACGGTCCCCGTATGTACCAAAGGTCCTCGTAATGACCGTTAGACCCCTGAAGTGGTCCCGACAAGTACCTTTCCATAAAAATATATTAGGGTGGGCTAAAATAGACTATTTTTTGTTTTTTTTTTAATTACTATGAAAACATTGTTGAGGATAACGAAAAAGAAATTCTGCTGAAGTTTCAGCTCTTAATATTAATATTAACAACTGCCTCATCGCAATTTTCTTTTTCCCGTTTAAATAACATGAGACAATTTTGTTTGAACTTTCAATTTTTATAACTTGTTAACGGATTAGCGCATTCGAATGATCAAAACGTGTTCTTATAGGAAATCGGACGACCTACAAAAAAGGTATCTTATGAATTTTTGATAAATTTATCAGTTCGGAAGTTATTCGAGGTCAAAGTTGAACTGGTGGTCAATTTCACGTTTTTTTTTCATTTTTAACACGAAATAATTTTTGTAACCTCTTTTCATTTCAGTTGTTTAAGATTTTTCTTTAATTATTTCCAAATATTCAAAGTTCAATAATTTCCCCAGAGTAATTATTAATTATTAATTACTCTGGGGAAATTATTGAACTTTGAATATTTGTGGAAATAATTAAAGAAAAATCTTAAACAACTGAAATAAAAAGAGGTTACAAAAATTATTTCGTGTCAAAAATGAAAAAAAACCGTGAAATTGACCACCAGTTCCACTTTTACCTCGAATAACTTCCGAACTGATAAATTTATCAAAAATTCATAAGATACCTTTTTTGTAGGTCGTCCAATTTCCTACAAGAATACGTTTTGATCATTCGAATCCGCTAATCCGTTAACAATTTATAAAAATTGGAAGTTCAAAAAAATTTGCCCATGTTATTTAAACGGGAAAAAGAAAATTGCGTTGAGGCAGTTGTGTTAATATTAATATTAAGAGCTGAAACTTCAGCAGAAATTCTTTTTCGTCATCCTCAACAATGTTTTCATAGTAATTTTAAAAAAAATAGTCTTTTTTTTTGGCCCACCCTAATATCTATATATATACCGAGTATCCGCCGAGAAGCCCAACTTTTTGAATTTCCCTGACATTTGACTTCGGTTGTGGTTGGATCGGTGCTCTAGTCCTGGCCTGATAGTTAGAGTTGGCCTATCAGGACTACAGCGCCGACCCAACCACTACCGAAGTCAAATGTCAGGGAAATTCAAAAAGTGGGGCTTCTCGGCGGACACTCGGTATATATATGGGGCATTCCATGTCAACTTTTAGTAGTAGAAACATTTGGGTCTCCGATTTAGTTGTTAATTTTTTGTCAAGTATCTTTAAACAATATAAAAACGATCCTAAATTTTCAGAACGATTCCATAAGTCGTTTAGCTGTTATTAATTTTCATATTTTTCATTTTTTTTTCTTTCATCGCGATTTACGGCTTAAATTAACACAATATGAAAAAAATGACCCAAATGAAAAATTTGTATTTTTTGTGAAGATTTCGAAAAAAATTTATTTTTTCCATATTGCGTTTTTTCTTGAAAATGGAAACAAAAAATATTGTATCTCAAAACCGACATTTTTAATTTTCATGATTTTTTTACACTAAATTTCTACATCTTTTACGGTAATTTTGAGAGTACTTAGAAAGTGGGGCCTCCCATAGAGATTTTGTAATGAATTTTTTAGTGATTTGAAAGAGTTAAATTTACAATTTTTGTTATTGTAAGATTTTATTTTACAATCTTAATACATTCACTGCCAATCTATAATAATTTAGATACATTTTGCCCTATCCCAACTTCAAGTTAATAATTTCAACAATAACAAAAAATATATAAAAATCGTCAAAATTCCGAACCACTTGCACGTTTACGTCAAAGTACCTTTACTCAAGTGCCAGCCTACACATACACATGTAATTGTAGTGCCGAGTTCACTAGTTGATAAAGAAGCCTGAATAGAATAGAACGCTTATAAGCGACAGCGGCTCCCGCCCAACTCATCCGCTGACGCTTATAAGGGTCAGAATCATGGAGGTGAAGAATTTGAGTTGGAGAATTTTCTTAATTAAAGCTACAATAAATTTAAGTTTTCTTCTCGTTTACCGAATATTATAATCGATCGCCATCTCCACATGTAATCACTTTAATTCAATGTGTTCTTAGTTTAATTTTATTCCATCTAACATAGCCGAAAAATCATTTCGGGAACGCTTCCATAATTCATTAAGGGAAATTCAAGTGGCTAAAAAACACATTAAAATCAATTGAATTGAAGTAACTATATTCTGAACACTACTTAAAAACAGTTTGCTTTAAGGATTCTTACATGCTTTACAACAAATTGGAACAAATCGTTATTTCTATTTAAGGGGTAAGGCCACCATGGAACTTTTCAAAAATCGATTTTTTTTTATTAGCTTAAAACCTTCCTTAAACCCTCAAGAATAAGAAAAAAAAGGTTTCGTAGTCAAAAAAAATTTCGAATCGGTCGTTTACGTCAATTTACAGAGACGCCGCGCGGCGCATTAACACTTAGCGCCATAGCCAACTATACGGTTTCCACCGCGCTCGGGCGAGCCAAACTACATTGAATAGGGAGATCTCCCCGATTAGTGGGCTAACTGTTAATTAAATGCATGTTGAGACGTATTATCGGAGTTGAGGCTCGTGTCATTAGCAGTACTATTCGGCCATTTATTTTATGTAAAGTCATTCTAGCTGTCAGACGGACGCCGCGTGCGTGATTTTGCTTCGTGTTTCATCAGTTTATCTTTTTACTACGAGTTACTGAAATTAGTGAATAAAATGTGTGATAAATCGAAATATGGTGGCTATAAAGCTAAACGAGGTGGAAGAAGTTTGTTTAAAAAGCCGTCTATGTCACGAAAGCGACCTGCAAACCGTTATGAAGCGGAGGCACTCGATTCCTCCGAAAGCGTCGGCACGTCCGCTAGGAAATTGAAGCTAAGTGGCGATGCTCGTAATATCGAAGTTGATGCATCGTTCGGTTATCGTTTCATCAATTTTGTGGCTGTTTTTTCAACAATTTCGTCAGTAGTGAAGTGTAAAATATGCGACTCAGGCGTCACATTTACTGAAAGTAGTATACGCGGACTTGGTTTTAAAATAGTTCTATCTTGTGAAAAGTGTGCGAAAACTGAAATTCCAAATTGTCCACTCATCAATAACAAAGCATATGACATCAATAGAAGAATTATTATAGCCATGCGACTGCTTGGAGTAGGTTTACACGGAATGAAGAAGTTCTGTGCTTTTATGGAACTTCCTCGGCCAATATTTCACTCATTTTATGATAAAGTAGTCAACATTATTTGTGATGCTACTGAACGCGTTTCCAAGGCTAGCATGGAAAATGCAGTAAAAATAGAAAAAGAAGAAAATGCAAGAAAAGGTTTACCAAATGAATTGATAGTATCAGGAGACGGTTCGTGGAGAAAGCGGGGATTTTCATCATTGTTCGGTTTGGTGTCTTTGATCGGATGGAATACTGGGAAAGTAATCGATATAATTATAAAATCCAGTTACTGCAAGGCGTGCGAATATTGGAGAAAAATAAGTGATACTGCAGAGTATGATGAGTGGCTTGAAATACATCAAAATGATTGTCAAATAAATCACACGGGGTCGGCTGGTAAAATGGAGGTAGATGCAGTTATCGAAATGTTTCAGCGCTCTGAAACTTTATATCAAGTAAAATACGGCAGTTACATTGGAGATGGCGATAGTAAAACCTTTACAGGTCTTTTGAAGTCTGAACCATATGAAAGCTTTGTTATACATAAAAAAGAATGCATCGATCACGTGCAGAAAAGAATGGGCACTAGACTAAGAAATTTAAAAAAGAACGTACGCGGTCTCGGCGGAAAAGGAAAATTAACAAATAAACTTGTCGACGAGCTCTCAATTTATTATGGTTTGGCTATTCGCAGAAATCACGACTCTGTGGAAAAAATGAGAAATGAAATTTGGGCGACGTTATATCACAAGCTGTCAACGAATGAAAATCCTCAACACAGCAAGTGTCCAGCTGGTGAAAATTCATGGTGTTCGTGGCAAAAGGCAAAAGCCACCAATACATCAATTAGTACTTTTTTACACAAGCCGGCTCTATCGAAAACAGTTTTCGACGCAATTAAACCAATCTACGAAGAGTTGAGCAGCGACGACCTTCTAAATCGATGCTTAGGTGGTTTTACGCAAAATAGCAATGAAAGTTTCAACGCAACGGTGTGGTCAATGTCCCCAAAATCTACGTCAAGCGGAAAAACCGTACTGGATATTGCTGGGAATCTTGCCGTGTGCACTTTCAACGATGGAATTTGTAGTATAATGCAAGTTATACGACAGTTGGACATGACAGTTGGAAGGAATTGCTACAATTTCTGCGTTAAGGCGGACGAACTCCGCGTCGATTTTTCGAACCGATCGCTGACTGAGGCTGCAAAAACAGCTCGAATTGCCGCAAAATCAGCCAGAAAAGAAGAAGAAGAACTCAACATTAACATAGAAGGCCAACTATACGGTGCAGGCATCGCGGATTAAAGGTATACTATAATTTTCGACCGTAAAATGTTACTTAAAACTTTAAACGCGTTTTTCTCAGAACACGAAATTTCAAATCGGGCGAACCGATAGCGGCTACAAATCTTTATTGATTGCCTTGCAATTTTGAGGGTATCTTTATACCTATATAATCTAATAGACCACGTAGGGGTTTTTCGATAAGTTGTAAACTTTTTGTTTTATAAACGATTATGTATGAAATTCTTATGCGAAAACGTGAACTTTTCTTTTATATACTCACCATTTCTCGAAAAATCAATATTTTCAAAATCCCCTACGTGGTCTATTAGTTTATGATATATATTAAAGAAAAATCTTTGGATTTTTGTTCTAGGTTCACGCTTGTGGGTACAGCCGGTTCGCCCGTTTTGGACCTCCACAAAAAATTCATCGTAGAAACCGGACCCTGGAACGGCCATTTCTTAACCAAAAATTAAAAACAAAATATTTTTTAGTAGCTTTGAAGATACTTGATAAAGTACTTTATAAGAAAATTCTATAGCTTTTACACTACTCCTAAAAAAAAATGCACAAAATCGTCCTTCTTTCTTGACGCACATGGTGGCCTTACCCCTTAATTAAAAGGTTGTCCGAGGTAAAAGTTGTCATTTCGTGAACGCAACCATAAAATATCAATATGTTTTTTATGGAACGTGCCAGGTGGTGCTGCTAGCGCTGTTTACGAAGTGTTTGTGAAGGGGTTGATGGCATTTAATTGTTAGTCTGGATTAATAATTAAATTAAAGTGGTAAGTAGGTTTCAATTTGATATATAAATTGCGTACATCAATTCAGCATCATTTCGAGAACGCTGTTGTAGAATGTGTTAGGTTAAAATTAATATATTTGTGTCAATATTATGATAAACAATCGAGGCAACTACAACATAACCACAAAAATATTTCGTTTCACATTGTCACAAAAAAATCAAAGACAAGAATCGCGGAAATATCATTTCGGGAACTGTCATTTCGGGAACGTTCTCGAGCTATGACGGGCATTCCCGAAGTTGTTTTGTTACATAGTACTGATTTGTTTGTTTTTTTTCCAGTATTTGTTTATGTCACTGTATGCTAGTAGGTACTATTAAAAAGTGCTACACTACTATGTAAGGTCTAATAGTTTTCATACCGTATGTCTGACAGCAAGCGCAACAGGAGCTGTAACCTAAAATTTGACTTCGGCAGTGTTTGGAGGGTGCTCAAGTCACTCACAAATAAGAAATAATTGACAGCTATCGAGAAATCAGACATTTTGACACTTTTCGCCCTTACGCTGCGCGAGCAGCGTTTATGAGTGACTCGAGCATCCTCCAAACACTGCCGAAGTCAAATTTTCAGGTCACAGCTCCTGTTGCGCTTGCTGTCAGACATACGGTAAATTTAAATGGCAATTTATAAAGTTCCTACGTATAATACAACAGTTGATCTCTTAGAAACTAAGCTAATTACACTAGAAAACCCTATTAATTGTTATTTCGCAAGAAATAAAGTCTAATTTGATCGGTAAAGGTATATCATTTTAATATAAAAATGCACAATCAATACTGCCATCATTTCGGGAACACCACAGTCATTTCGGTAACATCTCTACCCACAAAAACAGATTCTGTGTAAAAAAAGGCAGCATGTTCATTCAGTGCCACAAAAATTGATACGTAAAATACTCTCCAAAAAAGATTTGAAATCAATTAAGATCGCCATGTTCAAGAGTTATATATAAAAAGTAAAAGGCATCATTTGAAAGGGAAATTATTGTAAATCAAGTGACTACAAAATTCGACTACAAAAATTTATAAACAAATTTTAATAAAAAAGAACTTGCCGCGTTTAAGTTTTCATATTTTGTCCACTATACCGAGTAATTGGCAGTGCTTGGACGGTGCTAGAGTGATTCATAAATTGCACTGCCGAAGTCAAATTCAGAGAAATTCAGAAGGCCCCCGCCTGATCGGTTTCTCGTGCGACATTCGGTATACTGGTGGTATCATATAAGTGTATGAATTTATTTAAAATCACATAAGTGCATAAACATCGAGTATAATTCTGTGTCTGAATTTTTTATTTTGAAGGAAAAAAACGCGGCAAGTTCTTTTTTATTAAAATTTTTTTACAAATTTTTTTAGTCGAACTTTGTAGTCACTTGATTTACAATAATTTCCCTTTCAAATGATGCCTTTTACTTTTTATATATAACTCTTGAACATGGCGATCTTAATTGATTTCATATCTTTTTTGAAGAGTATTTTACGTATCAATTTTTGTTGGCACTGAATGAACATGCCGCCTTTTTTTACAGAGAATCTGTTTTTGTGGGGGGATTTCACTACTTTTTGGAATTTATTCATGAGGAGAATACGTACATGTAGGAGAATAGCTTTTTATTACCACAAAATTAAAGTTTCACATTTTATACCGATATGAGCCAATTAATTATAACCACGTTACTTTTGATTTATTCTCGTGATATTTTGAAAGGGATTTATAGACTAGAGAGCCCTTATATTTCTCACTTTGTCTGCTAGACATCTAGATTTCAACCATGTTTATAACAAATACAGATGTCATTTTTTAGACATATAGACATCTTGTAGATATCTGACAGATTTACGTATCAATTTTTGTTGGCACTGAATGAACATGCCGCCTTTTTTTACAGAGAATCTGTTTTTGTGGAGAGATTTCACTACTTTTTTTGAATTTATTCATCAGGAGAATATGTACATGTAGGAGAATAGCTTTTTATTAATTAGTATTATTGCAGAACGAGTAGGTTAGAAGATTTTCATGAAGACTCACGATTTTCTGACATGTCATCTCGTACAGGTGCAACCGAAGAGGATCTAGCTCATGTCCTGTTCGTAAAAAGATAACTCGATGGATCGGAGAATGTCAGGCTTGTCACCGAGCGCCTTTCACCCATAGTACTTTCATTGCAATATGCGATTTTCGTTTCAACTATTCCTGCTCTAAGTAACTTTTACTTCTTTCAAAGCATTTACCTTGTACAAATTGTTGATCGTAGGGGGCAACGATCAATGATTGTGACTAATCGTAGACAAATTATTCCTGCGATGATGTTCCAGTTGTAAAGTACACTAGCAAGTCAGCTTACAGCATCCGATGTTTAGTATCAACTTACCTCTTTTGGAACAGCCATCACCCGAGCATAATCACGATTATGTTAACGTTAATTGCAGAATAGACCGTGAGCTCGGGCACATTATCGCAGTAGTAGTTCGTCACACCAATTGCCTTTTAGTTTTAATAGACGAACTTGTCTACGACGAGTCTCTATTATCGATCGCTGCCTCCTATCACGAACAGTTCATAAAAGGTTATTACCTTGAAAGAAGTAAAAGTTATTTAACGCTGGAATAGTTGAATGAAACGAGAAACGCGTATTGCAATTAATGTACCGTAGGTAATAGGCGCTCGGTGACAAGCCTGACATTCTCCGATGTCCATCGAGTCATCTTTTTACGGACAGGACACGAGCTAGATCCTCTTCGGTTGCACCTGTACGAAATGACATATCAGAAAATCGTGAATCTTCAAGAAAATCTTTTAACCTACTCGTTCTGCAGTAATACTTACAATTAATATCACTGGAAGTTGAAGCAACAGTTATATCAAAAATCGGACACCGATTGGTATAGTTTTAAGAAATCCTTTTGCATGCACCGCTGAAATTTCGCCCTTACTCGTAAATAAATTTCCAGCACAGCATCGATATTTTGCTGCACCTATATTCTTCTGGGATATAAAAACCCTATATAATTCAGCCCTAACAAGTACAATCTTATCGAGCTGTACCTTATCGAGGAGATCTTTCAACGTAATGATTCCGAAATGCTTCTATGCTGTTTTGCAACATTCGCGAATTTATCGAGAAATATACAGGGTGGACCAGGTTAAACGTCATTTTTTTTATATGTGATAGAACAATAACAAAAAAGTAGACTCATAAGAAAATTTTTTTCAAAAATGTTTCCTAAAAAAGATACAGGGTGTCAAAGTTTCGAAAAAAAATGTTTTTCTCGTCATAACTTCTAAACTACTTGATCGATTTCCACGAAGTTTCGCACACAGGCTAATGTAGAATAGCTCTAAGCAATAATTAAATAATTTTTAAAAATTCTCCAGTGGCGTAGATACTAGGGGCCGGTACCCCCCTCTCCCCCTCCCAATCTTCGGCGCCATTGGATATTTTGCAAAGAAAGTCTAATTATTGGATTCCCCGTTTAATTTAGAGAAAAAAATCACCCTTGCAAATTTTTGATTTATGGCTTCATTTTTGAGATATTTATTTTAATTTATAGGGTTGCGAGCAAGCCAAAGCTAAGTTGAACTCCATTAATTGTGATATGTGATAGAGCAACAACAAAAAATAGATTCTCAAGAGAAAATTTTTTTCAAAAATGTTTCCTAAGAAAGATATAGGGTGTCAAAGTTTCGAAAAAAAAATGGTTTTCTCATAACTTTTAAGCCTCTGGATCGATTTCCATGAAATTTCGCACACATGCTAATGTCGTACAGCTCTAAGTAATAATTAAATAATTTTAAAACATTCTCCAGTGGCGTAGATACTGGGGGCCGGTACCCCCTTTCCCCTGCGAAATTTCATGGGAATCGATCCAGTGGCTTAGAAGTTATGATGAGAAAACCATTTTTTTTTCGAAACTTTGACACCCTATATCTTTATTAGGAAACATTTTTGAAAAAAATTTTCTCATGAGAATCTATTTTTTGTTGTTCTATCACATATCACAATTAATGGAGTTCAACCTAGCTTTGGCCTGCTCGCAACCCTATAAATTAAAATAAATATCTTAAAAACGAAGCCATAAATCAAAAATTTGCAAGGGTGATTTTTTTCTCTAAATTAAACGGGGAATCCAATAATTAAATTTTCTTTGCAAAATATCCAATGGCGCCGAAGATTGGGAGGGGGAAAGGGGGGTACCGGCCCCTAGTATCTACGCCACTGGAGAATTTTAAAAAATTATTGAATTATTGCTTAGAGCTATTCTACATTAGCCTGTGTGCGAAACTTCATGGAAATCGATCAAGTAGTTTAGAAGTTATGATGAGAAAACCATTTTTTTTCGAAACTTTGACACCCTGTATCTTTGTTAGGAAACATTTTTTAAAGAAATTTTCTTATGAAAGTCTACTTTTTTGTTGTTCTATCACGTATCAAAAAAAATGACGTTTAACCTGGTCCACCCTGTATATTAAGAGTAAAGGAATGTTTCTAACATACGGTAATGTTCACGAATATTGTAAAATATCGCAGGAATGTTACAGAAAAGTTGCTTGGAAAAACGTGCTTTGCCGGGTGTAAATGATGATATTTTGTAATTTCCATCGTTACACCAAAGGTAAAGAAGAGATGAAATAGAAGTGAGGTACATACATGTACACTTCACGTTTGACAGGTCGGTATATAAATTGAAACTTGTGATAGTATAATATGAAAGAGGAAAAACTTATATCGATAAAGAAAAAATAATAATAAAGTAGTTACTCCATTATTGTAATCCAATGACATTGTGTGTATCACTTATTTTTCTGCCACGACTTTAATTGCTGATAGCGAAGAAAAATCAAATTTATTGGTTGATCCATCCACTATCAACAATCAAAGTCGTGGCAGAAAAATAAGGGATATAATGGAATTGGATTACAATAATAGAGTAACTACTTTATTTTTTTATTTTTCTTTATCGATATAAGTTTTTCCTCTTTCGTATTATACAATCACACAAGTTTCAATTTATATACCGACCTGTGTCAAACGTGAAGTGTACATGTACCTCACTTCTATTTCATCTCTTCTTCGCCTCTGGTGTAACGATGGATTACAAAATATCATCATTTGCACCCCACAAAGCACGTTCTCTTGCAAATAACTTTTCTGTAACATTCCTGCGATATTTTACAATATTCGTGAACACTACCGTATGTTAGAAATATATACTTCTCGATAAAAACGTTTCGGAATCATTATGTCGAAAAATCTCCTCGATAAGGTATAGTCCGATAAGATTGTACTTGTTCGGGCTGAATTATATAGGGTTTTTATAATTATTTTAGGAAGTTCCAGAGGAATATAGATGCAGCAAAATATCGATGCTCTGCTAGAAAGAGTAAAGAATAACCCTCGAACGAATATTCGGGCTATGGCAAGAAAGGTTAGAATCAGAGGTTAGCAAGTCTACGGTTCGGAGGATATTAAAGGATATTCATCCATTTAAAGTGACGTACGTCCATGCACTCGAGACAGCAGATCCAGCTCGCCGAATGAACTGATGCAGCAGGTTCTTGGAACAACAATTGGATGATCCCTCTTTCGAAAGAAACCACCACGGGTTCGCATGCGATCTGTAACAAATTGTAAATAACACAAACAATTTAAAATATACTGAACTAACTAAACGGAGAAACTAAGATTATATTAATCTAAGTTAACCAATTCTAATAATGACAGAATTAAGAAAAATGATATATTTCCTCTTTCGTATTATACTACCAATTTATATACCGACCTGTGTCAAATGCAATGAATGCAACTAATGCAACTGGTTCTTGTTGGAAGAACAAGTGGATGATCCCTCGTTGGAAAGAAACCTCCTCGGGTTCGCAAACGATCTGTAACAAATTGTAAATTACACAATTATATGCAGCATTTCATTTTTAAAATATACCGAACTTACTCAGCGTAAAAATTAAGAACCAATTTATATACCGACCTGTCAAATGCAATGAATGCAACTAATGCAACTGGTTCTTGTTGGAACAACAAGTGGATGATCCCTCGTTCGAAAGAAACCTCCTCGGGTTTGCATACGATCTGTAACAAATTGTAAATTACCTACATAATCATATGCATCATTTCACTATTTAAAATATACCGAACTTACTCGAGCGTAGAAATCAAAAAAATATATCTGAGTTAATCAATTCTATTCTAATAATGACAGAATTATTAAAAATGATATATTTCCTCTTTCGTATTATACTACGTTATTCAGCACTTATCGGTATCAGTAATTTCTCATTGACCGTCGTTACACCGGAGACGAAGAAGAGATGAAATAGAAGTGAGGTACGTGTACACTTCAGGTTTGACAGGTCGGTGTGTAAATTGGAACTTGTGATAGTACGAAAGAGGAAATATATCGATAGAGAAAAATAGTGATAAAGTAATTACTTGATTATTGTGATCCAATTCCATTTCATCTCCTATTCTGTCACGGCTTGTATTGATGACTGACAAGAAGAAAAACCTTCGATTTTTCCCGTGCTCGCATGACCCTGAAAACAAAAAATAGAACGAACACAAAGATATTGTCCTTCCATTGAAAGTGAGGTTAAAGCTGTCAGATGGCAATTAAACTTATCTGATGGCAATTCTTCTGAGACCGTCTCCTTTGCTGCTCCTTTCTTGATGCACAGGCAACTAGAGAAGAATACCACTGCATCCGTTCACTATCTCGATGTGAAAAAAACTCCAAACGATTATCAAGCTATCACATTCACTACTATTGAGATTCACTACTCCGATTACACTGAATTTTTACTTTTTATTAACAAGCGCGTCCGAGGATCGAAAAAATGCGAGGGAAATCGTTTCGCGAATGGAAATATTTTATTAATTTTGAAAAAGAACTAAACATTCAAGGAATATATTTTCTCACACACTCTCACATACATTTGATGGCGTATGCGTGTGGCCGCATCTGTGTACACATTTCCGACCATGGCCAAATATCGCCGAAGACAGGCGGAATTTTTGTGAGATTTTGACATATATATATCGCTCGAGAAATCGGATTCTCGACTTTTGAGGCGCGAGGGGCGTGGCTTCGCGTTGCTAAGGAAAAATCTCTGTTAATATGTAACTTACAACATTTACTCTGGTCTCTATCGATAGAGAATAGTCGATTTATATGGCGTAACTAAGCATAGTTTTGGTTATAACCGTATATTTATTGAGAAAATTCGATGTTAAAATTGAGGGGTGAAGGGGGCAGACATTTTTCCTGTAAAGATACACGGGTGCTCGCGGCGACAGCGCTAGCGGCGTCGTTCTGACGACTTGAATGAACATGCCGCGAGACACTACCGTGTCTCTTGATTAGTTCCGGGAACGCTAATAAATATATAATTAATGACAAAACATTACATTTTTTATAGATTAATTTAACATTGAATGAATGTGCCACTAAAGCCAAATACCAAACAAATGAAATAAGTAATTACAACTTGGAATCATAACAATAAATTAAATTTCTCATACGAAATCGATGTACTAGAGAAATGAGCAACAAAAGTGCTCGACAAATATTACATTTAAATACGTCAGGTGATTTTTCTCGTTAATTATAGCAACTCTTACTAATTTTAACTAAATTAATGGAATTAAACTACTTTCCGACTACATCTAGTATTATTTTTGAGGTTATAAAATACGTTACCGAAATAACTTTTTATCGCGCGTTATCCATTAGATTTGGTGATAAATTGGAAAATATGTCATTTTGTGCGCTGTCCGATTATAAACTAATAAATGATAACTTAACCCAACATTATTTGAACATAAAAAACCCATTGTAAAGCAAAAAGTTTAAATTTTAATAATATGGGCAATGAAATTTGCCACCTCCATGATTTTAACCCATAAGCGTTCTATTCCATTCAGGATTCTAAAGAAAAATTCTGATAAATCAACTAGTGAACTCGGCACTGCAATTACATGTGTGTATGTAGGCTGGTACTTGAGTAAAGGTACTTTGACGTAAACGCGCGTGCACGTGGTTCGGAATTTTGATGATTTTTATATATTTTTTGTTATCGTTAGAATTATTAACTTGAAGTTGGGATGGGGCAAAATGTATCTAAATTAGAGCGGCAGTGAATGTGTTAAGATTGTAAAATAAAATTGTACAATAAAAAAAATTGTAAATTTAACTCTTTCAAGTCACTAAAAAATTCATTACAAAATTCCTATAGGAGGCCCCACTTTCTAAGTACTCTCAAAATTACCGTAAAAGATGTAGAAATTTAGTGTAAACAAATCATGAAAATTAAAAATGTCTGTTTTGAGATACATTTTTTGTTTCCATTTTCAAGAAAAAATGCAATATGAAAAAGAAAACATTTTTTCGAAATCTTCACAAAAAAATACAATTTTTTAATTTGGGTAATTTTTTTCATAGTGTGTTAATTTGAAGGGAAACAAATTTTTTCATATTGTGTGTGATGAAAGGAAAAAAAATGAAAAATATCAAAATTAATAACAGCTGAACGACTTATGGAATCGTTCTGAAAATTTAGGCCAGTTTTTATATTGATTAGATACTTGAAAAAAAATCAACAATTAAATCAGAGACCCAAAAGTTTCTATGTACTACTAAAAGGTGACATGGAATGACCCATATACAGGGTGTTACTTTGATAGGCCGTAATTGCAAGGGCACATTACTGAATCAATTTCCAGTAGAAAAGTTCATATTAATATGTCGCACACCTAGATCAAAACAGTATCAACTCGAAAAAAAAATTGTTTTTCAGAAATTGCATAAAACTGATTCTCATGTCGATATGTGATAAGGGGTTTACTTTTTTTGAACAACAAGTTTTTTTGAGTTGATACTGTTTTGATCTAGGTGTGCGATGTGTCCTAAAATGTCTGGTTTTCAAGATACAGGACGTCAATGTTTTTAAAAAAATCGGTTTTTTAATAATATCTCAAAGATCCTTGTGCCGATTTTGTTGACATTTGGCACTGTTATTTATTGTAATAAGACGCTAAGTTAGCACTAACTAGAAGATAATTATGAGTTCCAGTGGCGTCCCGGGGGACAGTCTCACGAATAATATTGGCAAAAAAAGTGTACGCCACTGACTTTTTTTAAAATTTTATATTTTTTCAGATTAAGCCGCTAAAAAAATACAACTTTTTTATCTCTTGACATTACTTCGTACCTCACTTCGTTTTTGAGGAAAAAAATAAAAACCACTTAATTGCATTCCGGGATGCCACTGGAACTCATAATTATCTTCTAGTTAGTGCTAACTTAGCGTCTTATTACAATAAACAATAGTGCCAAATGTCAACAAAATCGGCACAAGGATCTTTGAGATATTATTAAAAAACCGATTTTTTAAAAACTGGCGTCCTGTATCTTGAAAACCAAACATTTTAGGGCACATGTTAATATGAACTTTTCTACTGGAAATTGATTCAGTAATGTGCCCTTGCAATTACGGCCTATCATTAAGTAACGCCCTGTATAAACCGGCCTTTACACAATGCAACACTGAGATATCTCGGCAAAAATATTTGAATTAAATATTTATTTAAATATTTTAGCCGAGATATCGATTGTATATGTATGACCTAGTCGACTAACACCTGTTGAAGAGTCGGTGGCACCAGGGCCGCTTCTAGATGATGAGGCGCCTTCGTGTTTGGCGCCCTTTTCTAGAAAAGGTATGAGGCCTTTTGGCGCCCCATGACTAGTGCACCTTCATGCGCGCCTTTGTGCGTGGCACGAAATGGCCACTCATTAGACGCGGCCCTGGGTGGCGCAATTGGTAGAAAGCGAAAGCATTCCCAGTCTCGAAGCATCTCATATCCTAAAGAGCGCAGGTTCGAATCCCGGGTAGGGTTTGAAAAAAAAACCGACACTAGTAGGCGGGTTGGCAGGCGGTAGCACAGGCGTGCGCGTGTTACGTGCCAAGCCGGCAGTCCTCGCCGAATCCAGAGGGCAGGTCCGGGCCCGTGGAGCGTTAAGGCACTGCTCAAAAACGCGGGGAAACGAGAAAATAAAAGACTTGGAAACTGTTTGATAGTTTGATGATCGCCGTATTTCACAGTCGTTGCGCAACGTAGATAAAAGATTGATCTGCTCTGCTCGAGCGTCGAAATACCCTTTTTAATTACATAAGCCCAGCCCCTCGGTAGGAGGAGGGCACCAATCGAAACGCTAGTCGCGGATCGTTACAACGGTTTTTCTCATTCTCAATCTGCACTCGCACACTCATAATTACGTGACTTCAAAGAAGGGCGAATTCGGCGAACTCGTTTATAAATCAGAAATACTACGCGATATCGTTTACGACTTCTCGAGTCGCCAAAACTCAGTCGCTGATATGGAAGAAGGTGTTTATACCTAGCTGTTGATCTCGCAAACCAAACTCGCGGCGGCCGGAAGTTTATAAATTTCGCAGTTACCGGTACCCTAATATTCGATACGCTTTTCTTTCCGTGGGAACTCACCCGTACATTATTTCTCGGAAGAATAACAGCATTCAAAATCATTTGACATTTGAGTTTTACCGCCATAAATCCTAGAACTCTCGAAGGTTATATCGATTCCAAATCGCGTCTAGTTGCGTACGCGACACCTTCTCCCTTTAAAAAAAAAAAATGTTTCTCAAAACATTTTTCGTAAACTTATTCTCGTGAATAATTTTAAAACTGTAATATAATAATGTCAAATCTTAATGTAATGTAAAATCTTAATATAATTTCAAAACCTTAAGATAATATCAAAACCTTAATATAATTTCAAAACCGTAATATAATGTCAAATCTTAATATAATATGTCAAATCTTAATATAATTTCAAAACCTTAACGTAATTTCCGAACCTTAATGTAATTTCAAAAAATATAAAGGTCATTTTAAGTTGGTCCGTGTATTTTCACCGATGTTATCTAGTCTGATGAGAGCTAATTTTAACTTATTCGCATGAACACAGTTTTTCCTTAGTGCTATTTAGTGCAATCTCGACAATCTCATGTGGTCCAATCCAATTATAATCAAACCGTGACGTTTACGTTTGATGAAATGCAGTGGAAGTAAATCTTTGCAGTTTAAAAATTTTGCAAACATTTTTGAGAATTGACTAACAAAGAAGATGCTTCCCTTGCTTCCCTGATTGGTATGATAGCACGAGGGCAACCAAAACAGATGATAAATTGCTCGGCTAGTGCGTGAGTAACTGCAACAGAGTTAATTTTGAAAGAGAGATATCGTCGAAATATTTTGAGGTTATCCTGGATAGTTAGAAGATAACGATTTCCTTTTTCGCGTAGCAGAGTTAGAAGATAACGATTTCCTTTTTCGAGTAGCAGTGTTACAAGATAAAGATTTCCTTTTTCGAGTAGCAGTTAGAAAAGATAACGATTTCCTTTTTCGAATAGCAGTGTTAGAAGATAAAGATTTCCTTTTTCGAGTAGCAGAGTTAGAATGTAACGATTTCCTTTTTTGAGTAGCAGTGATACGCTAGGTTACCTGGTATTATGAGAGAAGATTGTTATAAAGTATACAGAATTGTTGGAGATATTTCTCAGAAGATTTCCTACGTCAACCCATTTGAATAAGTATAACTCAGTCGTTTGCAGCGACACGAACTTTTTACTACGCTTCTCCACAAGCTTCTCCAGGAGCTACAACTCTTTACAGTTGCTATCGAATATGTTGTCACTGACATGGCAACACTCAAAAATACAACTGACCAGCTCTCCAGCAAGACTGATACACTTGCGGCTAAGACTGACCAGTTAGCACGAGGAAATGAAGAAATAAGGAAGACGATTAGCGATTTGGAAACCCGCTTAGACCAATGCATCCAGAGTGACACCGATGGTCCGTCTACATCTGGTTATTCTAGACTTGCTGCTGCGATGAATGCTAGTGTGCTCAATATGCAGCGTGATCACTCCAGCGTCAAGAATGCCTGCGAACTCGCTATCTCTGGATTTTCGTTTGGTCCAGTGGCTAGTGTCAAGTGTCTCCTGGGAATTACTAAAGCAATGGCCAATACATTGAAAGTCAACCTTGATTCCGGCGAACTTGTCAGTGCTAGGCTGCTGAGGAAGAGCTCAACTAGTGAGACCGCTACATACCTCACCTCGTTCACCAAAACTACCTTTGATTGGTCTGCAAGGGTCCATCAACAGCTACTCGACTGCTCTCTGGTAAAAGGTCATTCGGTTCTCTCAAGTTCTCTCAAATTGACTATTCTTGCATCACGGATGACTCGTTCACAGCGGTGATCCTGTGATTTCTGTTAGTCAACTCCAATCAGCGAGTATAATGAAGCTCATTTCTACTGCCAAAAATTGCCCTAAAGGGCGTAGGGTTTAAATATGTCTGGTGCAGAAACTCTACGGTTTTTGCTAAGGCACATGATGGAGGATTAGTGCAAATAATCAATTCCATGTCTGACATTCCCAGGATTACTGAACTTTATGCCAATCAACCGGAATAGCGCCTACGACCTGCCAACTTTTCACAGACTACTGACTTACTGACCAACAATTTCCGCTGCTGTTGCCTAATTCGAATTCTCTCCGATCACACTTAGACGCTCTCAAGCTTCATCTCGACTCGCAACCACCATACCAAGTATTATACTCAATCGCAATCCATATAGCTATATCTTATATATCTTTCTCGCTTAATTTTATTTCTTGTTCTGTTAGCAGTTATCATGTACGTGTTGTATTTTATTCTGTTGTGAGAGAGAGTGCGCATTAATTTTCATGGGGGGTTGCAAATTTTGACCAGATCTTGAAATAACAGTTTTAATATTGACTCAATTTTGCAAATCTTTTATATTTATACCAGTACAAAAATCGTTCAAAATGGCAAAAAATCGATTTTATTAAAAACTTCAACACGTTGCGAAATACTTACTGAGTTAAGAACTTAGTCGAAGACGCTAATTATCGATTAAAGTATTTGCAACCTTGCTTGAAAACTTTTGTATTTTTTCTTATAAACTACAGCAAAAAATTGGGTTAAAAAATTATTAAAATGTTTGATATGTTTCGAGCATCTATTCGGGTTGTAAGATCCACGTTAACATTCGAAACAGTAATTTCAATATTTAGATTGCAATTATTTGTTGCAAAGAAAGTATGCAACATCCCAGGTAGCACATCAACGTCGAAATGACGTTTTTTGAAGGTCAGTTCTGACGTCAGATGACGAAAAATATGACGTTATTTTAACGTCGCAAAGACGGCTTAATTGCACATCCACACGACGTCAGAAAAATCACGTCATAATGACGTTCTACCTGACGTTGTGATGACGTAAAAAATAACGGTTCTAAAAGGTTAGGTCTGACGTATATCTTTTCATCGTGAGCGGTCACCCATCCAACTAGAGAGTGTCCGAACTTTTCGCTGCTTAACTTCGTTGATCGATCGGTGTCCTCGAGTCCTCATCTGCTGCACGCTCTTGTGGTTAAGAATATTATTACTATTGGTGTTCATATGAAGCTTGATGAATAAATGTATATTGCTTTTCCTGTCAATAAGAAAGAGCTTGAATAAATAAGATTTTATAGTTGTATTATTCTTTTCTCAACATTTTTCTAAATTTATGATTGTACCTTTTGATAAATATTCTTGCATAGACGCAAATTGATATTAATATCAATTTGCGTTTATGCAAGATATAAATAATAAATAAATATAAATAAATAAATAATTATATGAATATTTATTCATCCTACATTAATTGATTGTCTTTCATTTACTTTAATAATCTGTGCTTTTTAATAAACAGTATAGTTTATAACTTGCTCAACATACTCTGGAGACTCGAAATGAAATAATTTATTGATTTAATAATTGAACTAATTACAATTTTTGTCCATTTATTCACAAATAAATTTTCAAGTCCCTATACCTATATGCAGGAGATCGAAATTTTTCTAAGTCTCGTTCGTCATTAAAAATGACAGAATAGTTCCGTCAAAAAGACGTTAAATTTTGACGTCCAAGGTACGTCGTAAATATGACGTCTCTGTGACGTTAATATTACGACAATTGACGTCTGAAACCCTATACTGACCAAAAAATGGCGTCTGAGACGTTATTCTAACGTCAGTGTGCTACCTGGGATCTTTGCAATTTTTTCTTAGTTATTTAAAAGAAACTAGTTTTTGAAAAAATGACAACGTTGTGGATCTCAAAGCGGGTTTACAATTGAAGCTATTAGGATTAGGATTAGTGCATGAAGGTCTTAACTCATTTTTTATTAAAATGCCGAAAATGGTATGTATGAAGGTATTAACTCATTTTCTTTGCGTTAGTACAGACTCTGGTTCATAGATGTCACCAGGGACCTTAAAAACTGAAGTTCAAAACACGTTAACTTAAGTTTTGTCGAGCATATTTGGAGCAAGAAGGTGTTAACTTAAAAAGTGAGTTAACACCTTCATGCACTAATAGCTTCAATTGAGATTTCAGAATATTGGTTTTAACATTTTTGCAAATTAGCAAAGTTTTTGCATTTTTATTTTGCAATTTATTAGCAAAAACCACTTTATTTATTATTTCAATATATTGCGGATCTCTGTGAGAGTTGACAATTAAGATTATTAAATATAAATGTAGTCACTACATATTTACAAAATAAAAAAAGTTTTGAAAATAATGTTAAATTGTTTCCGTACTGCTTGGCCTACATATCGGGCTTGACCGTGCATCCGGTCACAGGACCATTCTCTCGATTCTTTTTTATGGAGAGATTCAGGTATTGATCCACACTTAATTCCCTTTTACTTGTACTTATTCTTGTACTTTTGGGCGGCAATATTTCACAAACCATTTAATGGATGGTCATTCCACCTTACATTTTTTCTTTTGTTAGTTTCGACGAGCTGTACAACTTTCGTAAGAATGAAAATATCGAGTTTCATTTAAAAAATGATAATCTTTTTGCGGATATGAGTTTAAGCTATTTTGTATAGCACTATCGACTCGTCGATACTCAAAATATTCACAGCGCAGGCTTTGTGGTGCTCGGCGCGCGGAAAATTATCAAGGGAAACGCGACTCATTGATACAAAAACACAAACAAAGCGCTGAGCGTAAGTATGTTGGGTGGAAGAAGCCTTATCTCTTCCCCTACAGACTCGTCGGCGGAAAAGTATCGAGAGCGTACTGTATCATATATTCGGATTTCAATCCCTTTTTTAGGCAAACATTATTTTTATTTAGTTCGATTGATTCATTTTTTTGAGGATTGGAGGAAATGATTTTTGTATGGTTTATATAGTCCTTGATTTATTTTTTTACGTGTGAATATTTTTCATGGGTGTACCTATACACCTTTTTAAATATTAGCAAATTGCACTTGGCCAACCGGCCTGTGCAAAATTTCTGTTCTTTACGCACGTATCGCCTTTGCCATATATGAATGGTATATGTACAATATTGATGTCGTAATCCGTGTTGACTTGTATCGCGCTGCTTGATGGTATTCGAAACTTATTCGCAATCTCCGCCTCCTGGAGCACACCGGTGATTGGATTTGACAAGCTGCAGCGAGTCTTCGCAAGGACGCAGGCGGTCGTCTTTACGAACAATTGCGCGAGTTTGCCGGGGTTGGTGCAATTAAAGTTGTTCAATGAGTCGACCGCCTCCGTGAGGCATTCTATAATCTGAAAGGTCGGGGAGAATTCTTATCATTTCCCACGGGTTAGTGGAAAGAAACGAATCAAGGGAAAAATGAGAAACCGATGCCTCGTCTGTTATATTACTAGAAAAGACTCACGTCGGGGTTTCCTTTTCCTCTTTGGATCCAAAATGAACAAGACAAGTTTTATTTACTTTGCTAATTCTGGTTTCTAAGAAGTTTCTCATACCGGAAGGAGCGCGTGGATTGATAGGTTCGGCTCCAGGTCCGGTGGTGCTCAAACTCTCACTCGTATCTATTACAATACAGGCAACCCTCCGCGCAAAGACGTAATTGAACGCTAGGAAAAAGGAGGACCTCTTCATCGTCCTTTCCGAACTCCTAATCGAATTTCCTCGTACAGTACGCAATAGGGGTAGGGTTTGCGCATTCGGCTGTATCACAACCAGGGTTTCCTGCGTGCGTAATTTACAGTGTCTCGCACTAAATTCCTATGCGCGTGCATTCATTGCAAGGTCAGTCACGCCCCAGATGCCATAGAGACTCCACTCGCTCCTTCCGACGATTGTGAAGTTCGTGGTGTTATTCGTTTTTTAACCGGAAAAAATAAAAATGCGACTGAAATTCATCGCGAGTTGTGTAGCGTGTACGGTGAAAATGTTATGTCAAGGTCAATGGTTGCTCATTGGCTCCAATCATTCATTAATGGGAGACAAAAATTGTACGATGAACAGCGAAGCGGCCGGCCCTCGACTTCACGCACTCCGAGCATCGTGCAATGTTTTTTTGTCACTCAGTGTCAAATACTCGGTTTCATGGGCGTCCTCGACGCATGTGAAATCATCTTTCACACACCAATTCGTGAAAAGTTGCGCAGTGCGTGAAATAACCTGCGCAGTACGTGAAATCGTCAATCTCGTATTTGACACTTAGTGACAAAAAATAGAATTCGTTATTCGGTTGTTTCGCGCCGTTCTAACGAGTGTGATTGCCGTACTCGCTTCGCTCGTGCGGCAAACTTCACACTCGTTAAAAACAGCGCTTCACGCCCTAATAACGAAAATAACTATTTTGTCACTCAGTGTCAAATACTCGGTTTCATGGGCGTCCTCGACGCATGTGAAATCATCTTTCACACACCAATTCGTGAAAAGTTGCGCAGTGCGTGAAATAACCTGCGCAGTGCGTGAAATCGTCAACCTCGTATTTGACACTTAGTGACAAAAAATAGAATTCGTTATTCGGTTGTTTCGCGCCGTTCTAACGAGTGTGATTGCTGTACTCGCTTCGCTCGTGCGGACTTCACACTCGTTAGAAACAGCGCTTCACGCCCTAATAATGAAAATAACTATCTCCCATCAATGAATAATTAGCGCCAGCGAACAACCATTGACCTTGACATAACATCTTCACCGTACACGCCACACAATTCGCGATGAACTTCAGTCGCATTTTTATTCTTTCCGGTTAAAAAACGAATAACACCACGAACTTCACAATCGTCGGTAGGAGCGAGTGGAGTCTCCATGGCGACTGGGGCGTGACTGACCTTGCGATGAATGCACGCGCATAGGAATTTTACAGGGCTTGTGCACTACACACAGACAAATATTCCCTCCAAATTTTAAACGTTTCCCGCCAACCAAACGGGTTTAAACAAAAATGGAACTTTTTTGGGACACCCATCGTATACAGGGTGGACCATTTAAGTTGACAAACGTGAATATCTTGGAAATTAAGCATTTGAGAGAAAAATGTTACAGGCAAAAGTATCATCGTTTTACAAGCGGGATATAATGGTTATACGTTTGGTTCATTTGGTTTAGAATTTCAAGGTTATTTGAAGGTCAACTTTGATTTTTTAAATAGGAACCCATTTTTTTTTATGGTATGGTTATGGTTTTATGGTTATGGTATTCTTCGTACAAAGCTTAAAAACTTCTTTTCCGTGACTTTTCGTGTTTACTTTCAGCGTTTACGAGTAATTACGCATTGAATGTAGAAGTGCAGAACACTTCTGAAAAGTGGACAAACTGACTGGGATGACGCATGGTATTTCCCTGGTCCTAAAGTACTGTTGCTAGCTCGATGAAGCTACCTCGAAAGATACTTTGACCCCTTATACCTGGATAGGTCAATATTTCCCAATCGGTCGTTCCGTGGAACTCATTTTCTTGCCAATATTAATTACCTGCGTTGGGTTGTGCTGAATTTAACTGTAAAGGTAGCCACAGACGTACAGTTATTCCTCAAGGCAAAACTGTGCAGTCGAGGCCTTGAGGATTTCCTTTAATGGCGGATGGCCCACACACGGACTGAGGTACACGTCAGTTCGTGACTCGGAATCTGTCGAATGGCGACATGACCTCTGGCGGTGAAAAAACAAACTAGTTTTAGATAGCAGTTTTGGAGGTTACCTACGCATTAGAAGGACACCAATAGAAATGTATTTATATTTATATGTGTATCGTGTGATACGTAATAAGAAAGTATTCAAAACTACGCGCTAAAATCACGCCATAAGAAAATATATTCGCTCTAGTGGCAAAAGTTGGAGTTAAAAGCGCCAATACTGGAGGTTCTACCACACACGCCGAGTTTGGCCTGTTCAGTTAGGTCTGCGCAGTTATTCTTGATGGTTTTTCGAACAGGATTTTGTGGACTGTACAGTCCACCGGCGGCCTCAAGGTCTTCACCACATACGTTGAGGAAAATCTCAAGGCTTGGACTGCGCAGTCCAAACCTTGAGGAATAAGGGGCCTATTTCACGGATCCGACATGTCGGATTGTCGTATACGACAAGTCACTCCGATTGGTTGTGCAAAAATTGGGTGGGGGGTCCGTCGCAGGTACTTTGTCGGATGCATGAAATATGGTCGATTGACGACACTTCTGTTTGTCGCTGCGACAGTCTAGAAATGGTGGGCCGCCAAGTGGTGAAATTTAGCAGTCCGGCTCCTCATTATAATACGTAAAATGAATTTACAAATACGTGTGACAAAAAAATCAAAAAACGCACGCATTGAACAATACGAGCTAAGACAAGACAAGTCGAAGGGCGCTTCTCGGCTTCGCTGTTCAGGATGTGTCAATGTTTCTCAGATAGCCATCGGTGGCGTTGAACGTAACATACTGTCGCGCCATCACCCGGCCATGCACGACTCTATATTTTGTCGTACGAAACCGTCGCTTGAAGTTCGACACTGCTCAACTTTCGTACGACGAAAAATACCGTCGGTCCGACAGATTTCCCCCACCACCACTTTCTGTCACAGCCAATCGGAATGACTTGTCGTATACGACAATCCGACATGTCGGATCCGTGAAATAGGCCCCTAACTGTACGTCTGTGGCTACCTTTAGGGAAAGCGCCCACCAAAGTGGCGTGGCATAAGACGTGGTAGCGATGTGGCAAAAGTCATTGTTTCAACTCGTAGTGGCATGCTAGATGCATGTTGAAACAATGGTTTTTGCCCTAAGGGAGAGCGCCCACCAAAGTGGCGTGGCATAAGACGTGGCAGCGACACGGAAGAAGCCTATCTATTACCGTTGGCTCAACTCGTAGTAGCATGCTGGATGCGTGTTAATAGAAAGGCTTCTGCCATATTGCTGCCACGTCTTATGCCACGCCACTTTGGTGGGAACTCTCCCTTAGGAGGTATTAATTAGAAACCTATTACGGGGAAAATCGTAGAAATGTAAAGTCCGGTCAGTTAGCCGTGACATGATAAATGAAATTGTAAAATTAAAGACGGGTTCCCGGTCTGATTCTTAGGTAAGACCAAGAACCCGTTTTTACTTTGACAATTTCATTTATCATGTCACGGCTAACTGATCGGACTTTACATTTCTACGATTTTCCCCGCAATAGGTCTCTAATTAATACCTTCTAACAGTTAAATTCAGCACAACCCAATGCAGGTAATTAATATTGGCAAGAAAATTAGTTCCACGGAAAGACCGATTGAGAAAACTTGACCTATTCAGGTACAAGGGGTCAAAGTATCTTTCGAGGTAGCTTCATCGAGGTAGCAACAATACTTTGGAACCAGGGAAATACCATGCGTCATCCCAGTTAGTTTGTCCACTTTTCAGAAGTGTTCTGTACTTCTACATTCAATGCGTAATTACTCGTAAACGCTGAATGTAAACACGAAAAGTCATAGAACAGAAGTTATTAAGTTTTGTACGAGGAATACGAATCATTAAAAAATAGGGGTTCCTATTTAAAAAATCAAAGTTGACCTTCAAATAACCTTGAAATTCTAAACCAAACGAACTAAATGTATAACCATTAAATCCCGCTTGTAAAACAATGATACTTTCGCCTAAAACATTTTTCTTTCATATGCTTAATTTTCAAGATATTCACGTTTGTCAATTTAAATGGTCCACCCTGTATAGATGCGGAAGTTATTTCGTTTCTATGTAAAATCATACCCTCCGCCAATATAGTCGAGTATGCGTGGGGCATTTCACAAGAAAACGACAAAGCGAAACCCATGGGGTCGGGAATTTACTTTATATATTTTTTTTCTTACAGGGTTTTGGGTTCGAAACATACTCCCAAGTGGATTTTTTTTATTGCCTTTGTTTATACGGGATACCCCTCGACAATATTGAAAAATGTGTTTTTCAGGGCTAATTTTCGAATAGAAGAAATGATAATTTCAAAAAACTTCAAATACAAAAAGGTTTTCTTTTTGAACGTACTTTCTGGAAAAAAATGCGGTATTACCAGTACCGGCAGAAACGAAAATAACCACTATTTTTTCATCTCCTGAAAATACGCCATTTTTTATTTCAAGAAAACAAATTTTTAATTAATCTTCAAAGAATTACAAATTTTTTAAGCAGTCACACACCATGGAGTGTTGATTTTTCAATGTTTTATGCACTATTTTAGAGAAAAAACTGAGTCATTATTTGTTTATGTGCTGGCAATTGCAGACTTGCTCGAGCAGCTAATCGCTTAATAGTTACCCTAATACCATCGGAAGGGCCCTTGCCATGCGCTGTGGCAAAAAAATGCCATTCAGCAGCGACGCCAAAATCTTCAAAATGATAATAAATATTACAAAAATTTTAACAATTTTTTAATTGCTGTGGCGCCCCGTCTGAGAAGTAAATCATCTTTGATGGCATTGGTATAAACGATTTAACAAAATCATCGATGATTCGATGAATCATCGTATTTATTATTGGGCGCCACAGCAATTAAAAACTTTTAAAAATTTTTGTAATATTTATTATCATTTTGAAGATTTTGGCGTCGCTGCTGAATGGCATTTTTTTGCTACAGCGCACGGCAAGGGCCCTTCCGATGGTATTGGGGGAACTGTTAAGCGATTAGCTGCTCGAGCAAGTCTGCAATTGCCAGCACATAAACAAATAATGACTCAGTTTTTTCTCTAAAATAGTGCATAAAACATTGAAAAATCAACACTCCATGGTGTGTGATGGCTTAAAAAATTTGCAATTCTTTGAAGATTAATTAAAAATTTGTTTTCTTGAAATCAAAAATGGCGTATTTTCAGGAGACGAAAAAATAGTGGTTATTTTCGTTTCTGCCGGTACTGGTAATACCGCATATTTTTTTCCAGAAAGTACGCTCAAAAAGAAAACCTTTTTGTATTTGAAGTTTTTTGAAATTATCATTTCTTCTATTCGAAAATTAGCCCTGAAAATCACATTTTTCAATATTGTCGAGAGGTATCATATATAAACAAATGCAATAAAAAAAATCCACTTAGGAGTATGTTTAGAACCTAAAACCCCGTAAGAACAAAAATATATGAAGTAAATTCCCGACCCCATGGATTTCGCTTTGTCGTTTTCTTGTGAAATGCCCCATATGTAAATATTTATGTACCTACCTATATAGATATTTACGCTTTATTCCGTGAAATTAAAAATTCAGCGGCCATCAACTAATGTACACCGTTTCATTCCATTTATACGTGAACATTTTTTTCCGTTTACCAATATCAAAACTCGTAAAAATGTATGGATATCATTACATATTTATAAAGATGCAGACATGAGTATGTGATCTTATATATATTGAGATAAATAATTAATTGGTAACATTAACCAAACGTTTGGTTAATACGTGAACAACTAAATATTTATATTGCGATAATAAATATTTGGTTAGAGTGAAATATTTTTAAATAAGGTGTTGCCAAAATCAGCGTTTATTTATTGTAACCAAATATTTCGTTGCCATACAAATATTCGATTGTTCACATATTAAGCAGATCATTAGTTAACATTAGCAAATATATTTTTCAGTATATATATATATATATATTGTACATAGAGGTGTGCATGTGATGTAAATGCGATATATGCGCATAGAGGTTGAAAATGAAAATTGCCGAATTGCTACATCTAGACTACGCATTCATTAGAGTAAAGAGGAGTGAAATGAGGAAGAATGAATCGTGTAGTAAGATGAAAGCGCACAACGAGTAATATTTTGTAAACAGAATTACCAGCAAGTTTTTGTTGACCTGACGAATGCACTCCAAAAAGGTGCAGTATATTGTATTAGGATTCGATGTTGACGTTACCGAGTAAGTCGCGTTCTGGAGAAAGGAAAAGGCAACAGAATTTGTACTTTATTATTACAAAAAATTCAATCAATTTGTCGTAAAAATGATTTTTATCCTTGTTCCGTGCAACAACGAAAGCGAACCCGTCCAAACTTACCTGTAAATATCGTTGGCAGTGCCCGTAATCCGTCTTATCGAGGTAACTATTAGCGCAAGTAGTCATGGCGAGTAACATAGGGTATCCGGAAGGTTGATTGGTGGCTCTGAAGAAGCAGCCGTAACACGCGTCCCTTGCTATCTCGCTATCCCTTTGCGATTCGTTGCATAGCTGGTTCAACAACTGCATCGTTCTTACACTGCAATTAACGATACGTAGTTTTTACGAAAATGCATCGTCGAGACGCGTTATTATATTTTTCTGTGATTTTGAGATTGATATCATCTCATCGTGAGAAACAGGATGGAATGATAAGCACTTAGTATACGATGCGACCGGTCCAAACACTTTAACTAAGGTCTCTGCAAAAGCTTCGGTGGGGTAAAATCGAATTACTAAAAGCATGGCAATCGCACTGTAGGACCTCGTCATTTCTCGAAACACGTATGGTCACTGTTTAAATGCATAAACCTGAACAGCATTGCAGTTTTATAGCCGCGCGTATCGAGATCGTTGTTAGTATCGCAAATCAAGATGGGCGAGTGTGTCACTCGGGCAGCGAATGGCCGATAGAGATTATAGGGCAGGGTTTACCTTTAAGGCCAGGTTCTGCTGGATTACGCTCATTTTTGAAATAATTAGTATTAATTGTACAAGAAATATTAAAAATCAAAACTTTGTACAGGTGAAAGTACACATATTTAACTACTAAAAAAAAATATTTTTGAATTTTTTTTCAAAATGGCGGCTCCCAAAATGGCGGCTGAAAATTGTCCAATTATTTGGTGGTTGGAAAGATTTCTCGAGAACCAATCATCTGAAAGCAAAAAACAAAAGAGATTCTTAATCTAGATGGAATTGGTTATCGTATTGACCACTCTGAGATTTTTTCACCGAAAAACAACAAAATGGCGGACTTATGAATTTTTCGACCTATTTTATGCACTTACAATTGTTTATAACTTTTTTAAAAAACAATCGATATATCTGATTGTGGTCAATACGATAGAGAGACATCTAAGAAGCAAAATGCCGTTTGAATCAAGTCGATAAATGGAATAGTTTTTGAAAAAACTTTCCGACCAGTTGAAAAAACGTGGTTTCGAGAAAAAGCAGTTTAAAGTTTTTTTTGTGAAAAATCGTAAAAAAAAGTGGTTTTCACTTACATATCCATTCCAGCTTCGTACACAACTCCTTCTCGATCTTCGTAGGCATCATTTTCCAGGCTTCTTGCATTTCTAGCCGCAGTTCGCTGCTCCTTGGACGCTTCAGAGGCTTCAAACTCGGCCCGATCAACACGCTTCTCGTTGACCTTATCAGCGTACTGCCTAGCTTGCGGACCAATTTTGATGCCCATTACTTCCATAACTTTCAATATTGCTAGGAATCCTTCATTGAATATGCAAGCAGCACTAAGAGCCGCAATTTCCAGTGTTTGTTTTCCAACAAACTTGTGTTTAGGGGCTATGTTCCATACACAAGAATTATAACTTTCGTTATTATTTTGAGTATTAGCCCCTAAACACCTCTCGAGCAGCTTTTCGTCAGTCAAATCTTCGTAAATGGGTTGTAAAAGTTCTTGTACTTCTTGATCAAAAGCCGGAGGATGTTTGAAATTCTGCGATTGACCTGTAGCTGCTGCCTTTTGAAAATCGCACCAGGAATCCGCTCCGGCTGGACAATACTCGTGCTGCGGTCTAGCGTCGGTGGAGCACTTGTGAAAAAGTGAAGCGAGAATTGCTTTTTTCATGTCTGTCACAGAGTCGGGATGGGCAAGCACAGCTTTTTTGAAATAGGTCGATAATTTTGAAAGTTGAGCTTCGGTGAATTTTAAAGATTGTACTGGAGGTTGGTCTGATTTTTTAGTCCTCTTTTTTTTTGGTACTACTTCACCTCTTTGTAATGCCTGTTTTGTTTCCTGTGCTTTCAGAGCTCTCTTTACTTTTGCAAGGCCTTTTTTTGCTTCCTTGCCGCGTTTATAAATGCTCTTGCCTACATGTAAAACACACGCTTTTTTCTTTACTTTCAGAACATCACCGTACGGTTCACAATCTTCGAGATGTCTGAAAGTCTTGCTATCGCCGTCGCCGATGTAATACTCATACATAACATCGTATTGCTCCACAGACCTCAAGAACATTTCTTTCACTCCTTCGACTTCTATGAGACCGGCACTTCCATCGTGATCTCGCGTACAATTCCCTGCTTCACAATGCTCAGTAAACCAAGCATCGAACTCTGGTGTATTTTCGGGAAACTGTTTCGAATAATTGCGGCATGCTTGGCAAATTTTTGACTTGACGACAACATCTACGACTTTATTTGAATATTTGCCAATCAAACTCACAATACCAAGGAGAGCTGTATAACCTCTTTTAGGCCAAGACCCATCACCCGAGACAGTAAGCCGATTTTCAGGAAATCCTTTTTCTTTATTTCTTTCTTTCTCTTCTTTGACGGCTTTTCTAAAAACTACTTCACTGACGGCTTTTATTGCAATGTCAACATGCTGTAAGCACTTATAATAACCGTCTAAACTCAAAGCACTCACTGAAATGTCCATCAGTCCACAAAAATTTAACAATCCATAAAAGCCAATTCCTAGTAAGCGAAATACATAAACCATCCTTCGGTTTATTTCATAACCGCTACTTATTTTTGAACAGGAAGGGATTGCTTCACTTTTCTCACAATCACAATTCATTTGTAATTCAAAACCAAGTCCTTTCGAATTACTCTTTCCAAAATCGGGTTTTTTATGACAGTTTGCACAAATAACTCTCTGCTGCAATGATAAAAATAAAGACCACTGAACGATTACGTAAGCTACAGATGGATAGACAGTCGGTTCAAATTGTGCATCTGTTTCTTCGAGTTTTTTAGCAGCAGCACTGGTACTTTGAGTATTACTATCTGAGGTGTATTGATTGCCATGAAACAACTTTTTTCTCGGTTTATAGTCAAAGTCTCTTCCTTTTTTCCGGTCTGACATGATGATTTCAAGCGCGCACGAAAATAAATTTACCAACGTAAAATCTGATGCCTACAAGGACTCCAGGCAGACTAAACTGTGCAGGACACTTTAGAAATGAATGAGAGAGAAAAATTTAGAAAGTTGGAGGGGTAGAGAGCAATATGAGTCGGCTCGGCGGCTTGCAGCAGCTGCCTTTGTGCGAAGGGCTCGAGCGGTCAAGATTTGCCTCGGCGCGCGTGACTCACACCGCTTGCCCACGGCTTTCCTCGCCTCGCAGGCCTTCGGGACCAATTTTAAAACATTTCTAGGAGTATTTTTGAGCAAAATATGCAATAAAAAAAAATTCGATTTTTTGAAAAAAATCCAGCAGAACCTGGCCTTAAACAGAGCGCAACGATCGGCGGAAAGAATCATCGCGGTGTCGTGTGTTTGAATAGTTTGTTTGGTGCACAATAAAGGAGCGTCTATAGTCCCAGTAACATTGAAATTAAAGTTATTTTATTTTTATTCCCACCTATTTTCATGCATCGATGTGAATTTTAATCACGAGGTGATAATTTCGAGGTGGTAATTATTCACGTTCTGGAAATTTGGAATATCTCCTATATATAATATTATACATTGTCGCCTTTTAAAGCAGAACTATACCAAGTCACATTTGTAAATGTTGAACTTAGTATACTTCTGCTCTAAGGCGATGACATATAATTATAGATAAGTTAAAATAGAAACGTTAAAAATTAAGTTGTACTGGCACTAACAACTTTAGCAATATTAAATTTAGAATAAAGAATTCTTAGTAAAGTACTTAACAACGTATATAATTGGGAGTCACAAAGGAAATTAAGGAAGCCGGAAATTCAAAAAATTCTGCCTCGGTGCGCAAGTAGAGAAATTCAACCTTAATAAGGGCCCTTGAAGCTAGAAAAACGATTCCTACTTTATCGGCAATTTATTTTCTACCAATATTATTTTGAAACAGAAGCCGATACAACATTCTAACTGCACACAATCGAATCCTTAGACCGAGGTCTACGGTATTCTGAGCATTCACGTAGCATACACACTTGGCTTCAATGAGTACACAATAATATTTAGATTTCATCATAACATTGATAAGGTCGGAAACATAGCTGTCACTATAAGTTGATCTTTATTCATGCACGTCTACTATTATACAATGCAAATGAATGCACAGCGCACAGTGGGACGAAATCCCGAAAAGCTGGCCAAAACTCGAAAAATTAAGATTTTATTTCGGGGTTTTTGAGTGGTTGGTCAGTGACACAGATAGTCAGAGGATCGCATTCTGAAAGAGAGGGTGCACAGTATCTTCTACCTAGTAGTGTATATCACTTCTAAATCGACCTTTATCGTTGAAAGACGCGCTGGCTCGAAGTCGATTCAACCATGTCCTACTTATAAGTGGTCGCAAACATTCTAAAACTCGATCGATTTCAAATCTACAAAATGGATTCGAGAGTTGAAAGTAAGTAGATTATTATGACGTATAATAAAACGCATATTAATAATTAATGTAATAACAATAAGCAAATTCTTTTTAGGAAAATGCACGTGAAATTACACTGGAAAATTGTAATCACATAGAGAAAAGTTTATAAGTTCGGCATAGTTCGACTATAATTCTTATTGCAGATTATAGATTGAACTCTTATCTAACGAAAACAACAAAAAAACGCTGCGCATATTTGCGCACCTGCAATTTTTGCAAGTTTTTGTAAAACAAGCGCATGTTTCTGCACTTTGAATAGTCTAAACATGAAATATGAAGAACTAGATTACATAAAAGTTATACAGCTTAGAACATCTACACAGAGTCGTCCTCACATTGTTATTACAGATGCACAAAATAATAGTAATAACAACAACAATATTAATAATAATCACAAAACGTGAATCTAGGTAAAATTAAGTACCCGGGGGTTTTCGGGATCGCTGATAACGAATCCAAAGTTAAAATTTGGAAAAACAATATGGCGGATCCAATATGGCGGAAGGATTCCTTAAAAATTGATCGAATTTGGGTAAAATTGAGTACTCGGGGATTGTTGGAGTCGCTGATTACGAATCCCATGTCAAAACCAAATTCAAAAATACAATCAGTTAATTAAGTACGTGTTTAGTACCCTTCATCAGAGGAAGAATAGTTAGCTGCGCAATCACTTGATTCGGCCGTATCATCACTACAGGTTTCCTTACTTACAATTAGTTCAACACTTGGTGTCTTTAATATTCGGACTGCTTCTGGTAGTAACGATCTAAATAATTTGCAAGGTAATTTGCGAAAGCTACATGCTTTCACTATGAAACATCCATTACGATAATTCTGCACACCCCACTTCCTACCGTTGAGTATCATCGTGATCTAAAATATCTTTTTAATTTAGCATCAAACTCGTCATCGGGCATAATAGCAATGCGGTACGGCTCGACGAACAAAGGCTGCAAGTGTACTTATAATCCCACATCCTTCTCGGAAGGCTAATTACCATATGAATCGGAAAAAACAACAGCAGCGATCACTCATAAATACCGCCCTATGCGTGAAGTCAGATTATGGATTAAGTCAGAATTCAATAAGTGACCGATCCGGGACGCGGAAACTACCCGACGTCATCTATTGTTCTAATGTGTTTTTCCTAGCTAATTAGGGTACATCGCATCAACCCCCGTTAATTATACCGTTATTCTTATTTATCCAGTCTGGGCGTACTGCATCACCCATGCTATCCCCACTATCTATTATATAGCGATAAGATATATAAACCGCAACCGAATGCACATCATTCAATGTGTGTAATCAAGTGAACAGTGCATCGTCCAGCATAGTGTATCCAGCGCATTGCTGTTCGCTTTACAAGTGCACATCCGTTTCACTCAAGTGACTAATTAGTTAACTTGCCACCTGAGGTTCGCCAGTATAGTGTATCATATACAGTGCATTCGGACCAACCAATTGTAAACCACGGTTAATCATCAAATTATCGTATCTCTTTCATTCGAATATATTATTAGTAATATAGTGAGTGCTGTGCCAAATCATTCGAACTAACTGATCGCTTTAAATCCACCTCATCACACATCCAATCAAAAGCTAAGATATAAAAATCCACCTTGCAGTATGTTTGGTAGGCAGACGTGTCACGAACAAGTGTTTTCGGGATTTACGACCCCGCAAAGATCGAGCATTGATCGTACGGTGCCCGAACTTTATTATATTTTCTCATTTCAAAATCTGAGGACACTGGTGATGGTGCTGAGACAATCGGTTTATCTAAAAAAAAGATTTTTCATATATTAAAAAGTCATTTAACGGATAATATAACTATAGCATATCAGGAAATTGACAAGTTCATGAGTAATAAGCTGACTTTGGATTCGTAATCAGCGATCCCAAAAACCCCCGAATACTCAATTTCACCCAGATTTGATCAATTTTTGAGGCACCCTTTCGCCATATTGGACCCGCCATATTGTTTTTCGAAATTTGGACTTTGAATTCGTAATGAGCGACCCCAAAAACCTCCGAGTACTCAATTTCACCTCGATTAATACACGTTTTCGAATTTTGGCCAGCTTTTCGGGATTTCGTCCCACTGTGCAGCGCCCTAGAAAAACGTACAAGAAATTCAATAAGAAAAACCGCGAATTGTTAAAAGCTACAAGTAATATTTTATCCTGGTAGAAAAATCTAGCACGATAATTTGTCACTACTTTATCACTTCGGATTCATTTGCATACAGAGTGAGTCCATGGATCTGCGACATAGTAATCATGGTGCATACGATTTTGATGGAACTGTAGACGATGAGCGTCATCGTTAATTGGTCGTGGTGAGTATGAGAAGTTGAGTGAATAGCTACCTCAGTTTAAGAATTTTATTATTACAGTTGCCGATCCTGATTAACGTCTCCTATTCACCACGGCCAAGCAACGATCACATTCTACGCCCATAGTTCCATAAATCGTATACACCATACTTGCTATGTCGCAGATCCAATGACTCACCTTATAGACTGCCAAGTCTTCAAGGTAGTTCCACCGATCGCCACGCGGACACAGTAGCGCTTTTGTATCTTCGGTCACTGTCTTCAGAGAGCAGAGAAATACGCAGAGAAGGAGGAGATATACATGGTTACTACAAAAGGATCACCGGTTTTAAAAATATATATTTCAGAAAGTATTACAGATATAATAGTAAATGCATGTCAATAGAAGGGGAAAATATTCAAGTTTTTGAGCATATCATTACAAATGTTCGACGTGGGCTCCTCGCATCACACGATATACATACGTCCAAACGATAGTCCAGTTCGGTCCATACAGCAGTCGTAATGCGTTCTTGGAGTTCATCTAGTGTTGTTGGCAATAGTGGTACGTAAACCTTATCTTTAATGCACCCCCAAAGAAAAAAATTGCACGGTGTAAGGTCGGGAGACCTGGGAGGCCACGCGAGTAATATCAAATCTTGTTCAGCACATCGGTCAATTCATCGTTTGGACGTATGTCGTGTGATACGACGAGCCCAAATCGAGCATTCGTAATGATATGCTCAAAGACTTGAATATTTTCCCTTTCTATTGACATGTCATTTACTATTATATCTGTAATACTTTCTGAAATATATATTTTTAAAACCCGGTGATTCTTTGTACTAACTCTTTATACTCGAATTCAAAACTGTTGGAGGAAAGAGTGAACTGCTGCGATTACTCGGAATAACAATATTAGGTTTATTCAACACTAGACAACACAGGACACTAAACTAGATTATCGTAACGGATTCTATGTTCTGAGTCGCGAATGATCCCACTATCACGTCTAAGCGCTAATATCGAACGATTAAAAATGAGGAACAGAAACTAATGGTGATGCTCGATGCATTGGAAGGAAGACGTGACTCGACCGCGGTGACGCTATAGGCCTACCTCAGACGGTACGACTTTCCTGCGATAGCAGTGCGACAAAACGGTCGCATTCTGTAGAGAGTAGACGGAGATGACTGTCGTCGACGAGTCGCACCGTCTAAGTACTTTACTGCGACTCCATGCTGATTTGCCGCGTCTCCGCTACTCTCGACCGTCTTGTCGCACTGCTGTCGCAGGAAAGTTGCACCGCCTGAGTTAGGCCTAAGACTCGATTCGCTTAAGGATGTTTCGCCCCTATTGCAGAAGGGGAGTGGAGGTGGAAGGGAACAATACGATTTTCGCCAGTGTTCCAATCCCTGAACAAAACATGTGGGTGTATTCGGTTACAATTATTAAAAAATTTTTTAAAAAAAGTCATGTGGTGTATTCGGTTACAGACAGTTATTAAAAAATTTAAAAAAACAGTGCTGCATGGAAGTCGTGTGGGTGTATTCGGTTACAGACAATTATTAAAAAAATGATCGTCTTTTTCTAATAACTTCATTTAACCGAATATACCCACATCACTTCCATGCAACATTGTTCTGCCAGATGTTAACACATCAATTAGATATCTCTTCCTTCGAACCATGTGAAACAGTATGTGATTGCAAGGAAGAGATATCTAATTGATGTGTTAACATCTGGCAGAACAATGTTGCGTGGAAGTGATGTGGGTATATTCGGTTAAATGAAGTTATTAGAAAAAGACGATCATTTTTTAAATAATTGTCTGTAACCGAATACACCCACACGACTTCCACGCAGCATTGTTTTTTTAAATTTTTAAATAATTGTCTGTAACCGAATAAACCCACATGACTTTTTTTTAAATTTTTAAATAATTGTCTGGAACCGAATACACCCACATGACTTCCACGTAACATTGTCCTGCCATATGTTTATACATGTATTGCAAGTTAGAATGACTAACTCGTTTTTAGTTTTGATGTGTAAACATCTATGCTATGGCTCTACGGCGGGACCTTCCTGGGAAATCGAGCGTCAGACGTAAGCCGTGTACATGTGACTGCGTCAGTGTGTGTGTTGCGCTACTGCGCATACTATTCGCGCAAGCTGGATTATCTCAACGGGAAAACATTTTAGAGAAAAATGTTTAATACAAAACTTTAAGGATTTTCCCGTGGCTACCCAGTGGTCGTATTGAATTTGACCTTGACCGTGACCTTTAAGGTAATATCAAATGCCTCCCTAAACCGTTCATCCGATTGCGATGAAACTTTGGGGAATGGTTGGACGCATGCCCGCGAAGGTTTCTGAGTTAGTAAATCTTATACAGGGTGTTCAAAAAGTACCGGTACTGATGATTATTATGCCTTCCTAAACCGTTCATCCGATAGCGATGAAAAGTTGGGGAATGGTTGGACGCATGCCCGCGAAGGTTTCTGAGTTAGTAAATCTTATGCAGGGTGTTCAAAAAGTACCGGTACGGATGATTATTATGCCTTCCTAAACCGTTCATCCGATTGCGACGAAAATTTGGGGAACAGTTGGACGCATATCCGCGAAGGTTTGAGTTAGTAAATCTTATACAGGGTGTTCAAAAAGTACCGGTACGGATGATTATTATGCCTTCCTAAACCGTTCATCCGATTGCGACGAAAATTTGGGGAACAGTTGGACGCATATCCGCGAAGGTTTGAGTTAGTAAATCTTATAAAAGGTGTTCAAGAAGTACCGGTACTGATGATTATTATGCCTTCCTAAACCGTTCATCCGATTGCGATGAAAATTTGGGGAACAGTTGGACGCATATCCGCGAAGGTTTCTGAGTTAGTAAATCTTATACAGGGTATTCAAAAAGTCGAACTATACTTGACCTAAATTTGACCTCCGCTGACAATAAAGGTAACATGAAAAAAATGGTCAAGGACACATTTGAACGTGAAAAAAAATTAATTTGACCTTGATATAACTGAAGGTCATGGTCAAGGTCAAATCCAATATGACCATTGCGTAGCCCGGGAAAAATACTAAAAGTTTTGTATTAAAAATGTATTTAAACAATGGTGGACGGACAAAATCAATCCACAATCTACCCGTGCGAAGCCGGGACGGGCTGCTAGTAAGTTATAAATCTAATATAATAATAATAAATATTTTATTATAGAAAAAATTAAACTTCTTTATGTCGAACTACGACGTCATATTCCCCAATTAAACTCGGACCGCAGATAATTGTAAGATGTTTACACATCCTCCGTGAGTACAACGGCACTCACACCTTTTTTTTTCTGTAGTTCAACATATAGTTTGCCTTCCTCTTCCTCGCAATGTCTGTAAAATATTAATCAGTATGTAATTGAAACAGTTAAAACTATAAATTAGTAAATAAATGATTGTCGTGTACTAATGAAATATGTATACAGACGGATAAAAGTATTCCGTATATTTACACTTACCAGCGGCATTTGACTCCATTCCCCGATAGCAAAGTGGCGCCACTGTGACTGCAAACTACTTTCACGCGGTGAATTCGAGTGCATGCACTGGGGTGTCCATCTGGACGTCCAGCGTGAAGCCACACTGCAGTCACGCAGTGTAAGTACGATGGTAAAAGTAGAATTTTGCAAAAAGAGAGCGATAAAGTAGGATTTCCCGCCTGCCTTATCCGCCTACTAGTGTCGATTTTTTTTTTTTTCAAACCCGACCCGGCCCGGACTCGAACCTGCGTTCCTTACCCCCGACAGCAAAAAGCGTGGATTTACACGCTAGCCGCACGCAGTGCTGCCACGTAGTGGCACCACTGTGGTCTCACCGTGGCGTGATCGCGTGGCGTACACAAACTAAAAGCACCGTGGCTACACAGTGAACACACTGAGTGGTTCACAGCATAAAGACACAGTGGTTACACTCAGTGTAGTCACGGTGCCTTTTCGACGTGCACACTTCGTAAATTTACCGACCATGAATATCGGTAAATTCACTGTCTTCACAAAATGGTTAACGAATTAATGAATTCGCTGCGGAATACGCAGCTCCCGCGGCACGCCAACATAGTTTTACGTAAATTTCAAAATTTTAGTACAGGGGTTAACTCAATCATTTTAATACGCAGGGAATGTGTTCGTAATTAAATAATTTAAAGGTTCGGTGGTCGAGCAGTGCGGACGTGTGGCGGATCGCTCATACGAAATTCGGAACTTTAGTCGGGTTTTTCGCGAGTGAGTACGATAAAAAGTGCATGGTGGTGTTCGCGGAGCAGTGCGAAGCTCACTGAGTGAAAGGGAAGTGCGGCGAGGCCGACGTTTAGGCATTATTCGACGATTACGAAGTCTGCCGTGTCGAGTTCCCTCGTGGCACGAACGCCATCATGGCCGCCGCTACATAGCGTCGGTTGACGAAAGACCGCAAAGGCCAGCAGAGAGATACCGGACGAGCGACCCTCGCGAGAAACCGCCTCGGGAGCTCCGGGACACCGAAGAGGCCCTTGCGAACGACCGAGCTATGCTGGGAATCTACCGTATGTCCCACTCTGTACGGGCCAGTTTGAAGTTACCTTCGGGGAGGCTTGGTCGGTACTTGAGTGATTTAATACCGGTAGAAGTCGAGTCGGTAGTTAGAGTTGGTGTCAATTCGGGAGATCGAAGCGTCTAACCTCGAAATTATGAATTTGTGAATAATGGTGAGTAATTTCCACTTGATTTAAATCCATAATTTCGAAGTTAGATGCTTCGAACTCCCGAATTGACACCAACTCTAACTACCGACTCGACTTCTCTACCGGTATTAAATCACTCAAGTACCGACCAAGCTTCCCCGAAGGTAACTTCAAACTGGCCCGTACAGAGTGGGACGGTACAGTGAAGTGACAATAAGCCAACCTGTCATCATCCCTCCTCTAACCGCATAAACACAAGGAAACACGAGGAAAGCGCACTAAGAATCGTTTTAAGCGTGTGATATTTCCGTAGGACCTCGTTCCGTGCCATGACGACGCATCTTCCGACGAATTTCAAAATTCCAGACCATCGAGGTAATTATTCAATCAACGTCGTATCTCGACACTTGCGATACTTTATCTTTTTTTCTTCTCCATCACTCCCTCCGTCACACTTGGTACCTCGTACGCGATAACGCAGGTGCAGCTCATCGCCGAGTAACAATATACCGCTGATGTGAATAGTTCAAAGCGCCAAACACATGAAATGACGCGGCTCCAAGATCCTGAAGGAAGGATGGATGGTGCACTCGACGAATCGCGATCCGATAGTAGGTTGACGACGTGGCGCTGATTCGGTTTCGCTTCCCCCATCATTAAGACGCGCGTGTTTTCAGAGGAAGAGACACTACTGGCGATTGGACACAAAGGCCATAATTCTGTTCCAAAGCGACAGCAGTTCCAAGTAATTCAAAGAGATTCCGTTGGCTGAAATTCTAGTCGTCGACGCCGCCAGGGAACAACAACATTCTCGTAAGTACATATATCGTTAGAAATTGTCTGCGCGCATTTAGTCGGTTTACAACGCGCGCGTTCTCTCCTTCCTACTGGTCTTGAACCTACTGGTCCTAGCTGCAATAAACGATTCTAAACGATTCTTCCAGGCACAATGCATTGTTTCGAGTTGAGAACGGCCAACGTCGATTACTACGTCGGCGAAGATCCCCTCTACGGAGGTGCGAGTGGTCAGCTTCCGCCGCCGGAAAGTGGCGTTGGCGTTCACTTGGCGAGGTCCTGGGAAACGAGTATCAGGCAGGCATTCATGCCCGTCACCTCCGGATCGGCAAGTACGTTCAGAGCTCGCGAGTGTGCGCACGAACGCGTACCGACGCTATAACCGAAAAACACGCGTCGTTTTCCGCAGGTCGGCAGGAGCAGTCGACGACCGAGCCAGAGCAACGCGTAACCGACATATCGCAGCTCTATCACATCTTCCCAGACGAAGTTCTTGGCTCGGGTCAATTTGGTATCGTCTACGGCGGAGTTCATCGCAAGACCGGCCGCGCGGTGGCGATAAAGGTGATCGACAAGCTACGTTTTCCCACCAAGCAAGAGGCCCAGCTCAAGAACGAAGTAGCCGTCCTGCAGAATCTCTCCCACAGCGGAGTCGTCAATCTCGAAGGGATGTTTGAGTGTACCCGAAAATCCCGGTGTACGAAATTAATTTCTAAGCATGTTTCGCCAAGCCGGCTGTTCTCATGGCGAACCACGTAAAACGCGCCATGCGCAGCTTATTGTACTTTCGTACACCGGGACTTTCAAAAAATTATTATAAATTAACCGTGCATTTTGTCATATAGGTTCTCGCATCAATTTTATAGTACATTTTCCCCGCTACAAATTGGTATCATCATTTTTTTGATCGAGTAAATAATATAGGAGAAAAGAATGATTAATAGCCCAGTAGAACTAAATTTGTTTCTTCTATTAAGTAAGAAGTTTATTAGTGTCATGATAAAACCGGTACCAATCTATAGAAAAAAGTCTCCTGAATGACATATAGAAATGGGTAATCTCGAAATTGACGAGAAAGAATATAATTAATTAAAAACTATCTTTCAAAATCACTTATGCCAAGAAATCGCGAAGCTATGTTTTTTCTGTAACTAATTTCATACATAAAAATATCCCAATGTGTAGAGGAGAAAATTCTTTACAAATTTCAAGTCTTATAGTCTATGATGCACCGTTTTTGTGTAATTAATTATTAAACATATGTAATTCAAATTGGCTTAAATCGATCAGCTGATCGTTACGCGACGCTCCTTTATTATGGGCGCAGCTAACGGAGGAAAGAAGCGCGATCCGCAATCTATTCAAATTTATGCTTCATTATGTATTGATTTTCATAATTAATATCAAATTCTTCGTTTTTTGAAAATTATTACCATTATTTTTAATTCTGTTATGAATGAAGAAGTAACTTTTTAAATAATTTAACGACGGAGGATTTTTAGTAAATGTCAACAAAATAAATTTAAATGATCCATTTTCATAAATCATTTTCGAAATACTTGTAGGTTTTACGCCGTTTTATTTTCGTGCAGTCATCCTATGGAGATATAAAGAATTACGTAAAATCTGAAAAAGAAAACAAACTAAATTCATTTTTTGTTCAGATAATGTCTATACGTTAGTATAGTATTTCGAAAATGATTTATGAAAATGGATCACTTAAATTTATTTTCTTGACATTTACTAAAGATCCTTAAATTATTAAAAAATTGCTTCTTCATTCATAACAGAATTAAAAATAATGGTAATAATTTTCAGAAAACGAAGAATTTTATAAATATTAATTATAAAAATCAATAGAGAATGAAGCGTAAATTTGAATAGATTGCGGAACGCGCTTTCCTCCGTTAGTTGCACGCGTAATAAAGGAGCGTCGCGTAACGATCAGCTGATCGATTTAAGCCAATTTGAATTACATATCGATACCTTACTTTGAAAACCTCGTAAGTGCAATTTTTGACAAAAATGCCATTTATAGCTTACTGGCATTTAAATGGCATTTTTGTCCAAAATTGCACTTACGAGGTTTTCAAAGTAAGGTATCGATATGTATAATAATTAATTACACAAAAACGGCATCGTAGACTATAAGTTCCGACTTGAAATTTGTAAAGAATTTCTACTCTACACATTGGGATACTTTTATTTATGAAATTGGTTACAGAAAAAATATAGCTTCGCGATTTGTTGGCATGTGATTTTGAAAGATAGTTTTTAATTAATTACATTATTTCTCGTCAATTTGAAGATTACCCATTTCTATATGTCATTCAGGAGACATTTTTCTATCGATTGGTACCGGTTTTATCCTGACACTAATAAATTGTTTCGCGAATATCTAATAAGACTATACTATAAAGTGGCTTAGGGCCAAAAGTTCGATAGTTTTTAATTAATTATAAATTTTCCCGGGAATTGACAGATAATACATTTTGATATGTTAATATTGGGATCTCCAGCTACAATATGTTCATTTAATAAATGGAATAGTAAAAGAAATGTTGTTTTTTAATAGAAATATTTTATTAGAATACATCCCTGTGTAGTCCATATGATAACTTCACAGCGAAGCCACTGGGTCTACACCATCATCTCACAGTACAAGCAATGTGGAGTCACCCTGTTATGCCACAGTGCTTCCACTCGGTGCTCACACTGCGTGACTGCAGCGTGGCTTCACGGTGCACAGACAGATGGACACCCTAGTGCATGCACTCAAATCCACCGCGTGAAAGTAGTGTGCAATCACGGTGGCGCCACTTTGCTATCGGGGTATCAATGAATACAGCAAAAAAAAAATAATAATTGACCGTTTGGTTATCGAGAAATAATTAGTAAAAGTTCATTTATTTTGCTCAATGGCCGGGACGACTGATCTGAGAGCGCCAACTTGGCAACAGAACATAGAGCACAGCCTAAACGAGGTTAGGGAGCAGACGAAGAGGTTGAATAGAACCCGAGAGAGACAGCCTGCGTACGGCTGCCACGGTCGCCACCATCCGGCGTTACTTGTATGCGTACGTATTCATGTATTGTACTTTTAGGTGTCGTGAATAGAACGAGACTGTACCTCACCAAAACTTTTTGCTTCAACTCGGACCTTTTACTGACTGACCTTTACTGAACGTAACGCTAACCCAGAGCGTCCAAAATTTTTACGTGTATTGTCTCGGTCGAACAACCTTATAATACACAATTCTTATGCAACTTATATGGGTCCAAGATGGAAAAAAAGTATAACATTTTTACAAGATAAGGCTCAGCTCATCATCTAGGCATTCCAAATTGGCTATGGGAATATTTACTCGGCGAGTCTTAACCCCGAAAACGAAAAGGATTCGTAATTCTGCATAGCTTTCTCTCGCTACTCGGTCCTAAAACGCTGTAGACTTCACCAACGATAGCTTGATACACTAACATTGTACCGTATGTCTGACGGCAAGCGCAACACCACTTCAGCAGTTTTTACCGACGGTGGTCGAAAATTGCATTGGATCTAATGCAAGATTCGACCACCGTCGGTAAAAACTGCCGAAGTGGTGTTGCGCTTGCCGTCAGACATGCTGTATACATATAAGTCAAGAAGCTTTTTTTACTCTCCATTCCAAGCTCCATAGTTTTCGCTTTCGAACGAGCAACAGTTGCTTCGCTGCATCGCTAATCCACTACCACAATGACTAACGAACCAGTATTTTGAATTCAAGAGCTTTCCTAGGTTTTCAAGGGTTGAACACATTCCCTGCCAGACCGTTTTTTTGAAGACTTTCCGTTCACGCAGCGTGGGGCGCATGCGTCCCACGCTTTACAATTGTATTGCTTTGTTTATGGCGTATGCCTTACAATGAACACTTTCGCTGCGGATAAAGCCTAATGGCGTCAACGCACTCTCCCACTATGTGCGGATGACGCCATAATTTAACAAAATATCCCTTCTGCACAGAAGAAAGGTCATCCGCAGCGAACGGGTTAACACGTTGACTGCCGACAGTGCGCAGACAGACGTTTATAAGTATAGTAACGACTCACGTAAGAATTTTTTCAAAATTCCTATTCTTTACTAAATTATGTGCAAAAATATTTTATTAAATTATATGGAAATGTAAAATCCTCGGTCTAATAGACCGAGACGGCAGTGAACGTGTTAAGGATCGTTGGCCAACCTGATTATGTACACCCAAGGTCTACTTGCCAGTTAAGTATAATGCTCATCTCCTACATATCACGTCAATGAGACCGTATACATCTTATATACAGAAATTTAAAATTCAGACTGTGTGTGTGTTGTGGAGTAAAGTAATTAATCCTCTACGAGAATAGTACTTGTTTAGTATACATTTAAACGATTTTTTTTTCACGCGTTTATCTTAAATGCCAGTTGGTCAAGTTTCCTGTATAATGAAGGTTATGGACTTTTAAGCCCTCGACATACTGCTCAGACTTTCACGTAAAACTTGAGATGTACTCGTATATGAATAAATGTCATACTACGAAATAAAAAATGAGCTGTAAAGACAGTTTGATTATAGAGTAAGATGGATTGAGATGGTACAAAAATCTTGGTGTTAATCAGAAATGAATTCAGAATGTTTTTTCATAAACCTCGATTTCATCATAAATTTTGATTTTTTATAGTCATTGATCGTCAACTAAACTCTCCTCTATTTTAAATGACTCAAAAGTAAGCAACAATGCAGCATTCTGGAATATAACTTTTCCTCTCTTCTCACTATTCGTATGTCGACAAATTCCATTACTAGACATCTGAAAATATATTATATTAGTATATATATCCTTTCAATCTCTATAATCGAAAAAATGTTTAACTAAGGTACATCTTTACTAACTTAAAGTACCGAGTTCTACTTTTTATTAAATCTGCAGTCAACCAAAAGCTTCCTCGAGAATATTGTGCGCTTTGTTTTAAGGTTTCTCGAGCGTTATATTAAAAATAGTGAGAAATGCTTGAAAATGATGCATTCGGTAGATTGAAGTAAAAAAAAAATCAGTTAAATTTTCAAGTCTTTTAGGAAGCTCGTTGCAAAGATATTTGAATAATAAAATAACATGTGTTCTTATGGGTTATAGCTAACCAACCGCGATATTTCTGAGAAAAATAGTGAAAAAATTCTGAAATTTTTTGAACAGCAAGTTTAATGAACTAAAATCATCTATACCAATTGTCACGTTCATTAGGAAACCCGTTATTTTTTTTATAAATTGTTCTTTTTAAATTTAACCTTTGATAAGTCAATGTGGCTACGTTGCATGACGTACAGATGCATGACCAGATGTTTTGGGCTCCATTTTTGAACTCACAGATACGCACATACTACTGTACGTCAAACGTTGTCGCCACATCGCACGAAGAACATACTTTAGAGTGTTACTGTACTTCAGTGGACTAACTTTTAGCAGGGAAAAAGCCCCTGTACCGCTCGAGAAACCTTAACTGTTACTATAGAGTGACTGGAACACTAGTTTGATAAAAAATTCGTCTATATATGAAGTAAACAAAAAAAATAAAACCGAACATACATATCAAACGAATTTCTCATCTTAACTCGCTGTACAATATCTTTTCCCACTCTTTCTCCTATAGATTTCAAGCATTATGTCCACGTCAATATGTAGCTAATCAGTTTTCCGGGAATTATACCCTAATTTGCCTTAAATTATGAGGTATCAAATATATCATAAGTATCAAGCTAAGAAATATATAATAAAATCCTATTGCATGTTAGGAGAGTACTGACAAATTTCATAAAACATCCTTGTGCGTAGCAACGAAGGAAAAGAAAATACTAAACGCAAACCTAATTTGTACGTTTCACCAAAGATATCGATTGTTTCTTTGGTTTCACTTAGAATGAATAACGCTATGGACATTCGCGTGTGTTAAGAAACCTACTAGTGCTAGATTCAAACCTTTGAATTAGGCAATGCTAGTGTGACTATTCGCGCCGCTGATTGCACTAAAAAGAGCTGCACTATTTCTTTTAAAACTGCCAACGTGTTCATCCGGCCATACAGACTCGCCTAAAAGAGAAGATAAATTTTGTCATAACTTTTGATAGTTTTCACGTAATACTTCTTGATACACATGTTGGTCGGGCGTAACTAGCTTGCTGTTGATCTGCAGAGCAGTGTAACATATCTTTATGAATTCTCTGAAAAAAAAACAGTTTCTTAATAACACGTGGATTTGTTATATGAAATACTAATTGGACTTATATAAATCTTGTGGAACCTATGACAAGTTCGCTATATGTCAAATTGTTTGAACTGACTTTCACGGTCAAAATTTGATGCGTGTGCGAATCCATTGATCATTACAGATCTCTTTAGTCGCGTTTTAATTACTTAATGAAGTCAAAATTAATTCATTGAATGAAAGTAACTGAATGAATGAGTTTACTGACATCGACTTGACGTTAAAATACTAATAGAGCTATAATAAAGAAACAATACATAGGAATACACTGCAATGGACTGTACCCTGTGAGCTATTGGTCACTCTAAGCTGTACAAAAGAACTATGTTGCATCACACTCTAAAATGCAGTGTCTAATGAAATCTGAAAGAAATATTCCTTGAGTTTTCCAGGTTTTCCAACCTAAAATGACTATTGTATTCCCTGAACTCCAAACATGACCCAATGCAGAGTAACTATTTTTTTATAAGGTCGGTATTATGCGCGGTTCTTCAAATTTTGCGAAAAAAATGCACGAATAATAAAAATAGAACGTCAAAATTGACAAGAAATAGTCGATAGTAACAGATATTCACAACTTCTATATAGAGATCCTTTTCAAGTGATTTACGATTTTTATCGTGCAAAACCCGGACGATTGACAGCGATCAGTCCATTCTACAAATAAACGTTTTTGTTTCCTATCAGGATATAACCATCTAAATCTTGTAAAAAATATGTAATTAATATTTTAATAAAGCGTTTAACTTGGCATAAAATATAATCGCCAGTAATAGTATCTTATGTTTTTTCAGACTGTTCAATTAGGTCGTAATACGAGGCATGGTGAGGGGACGAGGCTCGCCTTGGCTACGATCTAAACACAGTCTTAAAAGTCCGAGGATTTCAGCCGAATGATATACACTATTTTTTCTCACGAATGCCCACATTTCTCAAAACAAAATAAATATAAGTATACACGGCTCATTTCACGTTTATCAGTTTGGAAAAAGGACCCACTTCGAACTAAGCAATCTTTTAACAGCCTGCGGACTCCCGGTCGGTGTCATGCGAGAAAAACGCCATCTTACGGTTTAAAAATAGGCTGGAAAAGGCCTCGAAATGGGCATGAGTGAGGAAAAATTAATTACTCCCGCCTCGTAAGTCAGCATACTGATCCACACACTCGATTCGTAATTTCACGTATGCTTGGTATTAAGGGGTAAAGCCACCATGCAACTTTTAAAAGATCGAATTTTTTTATTAGCTTAAAACCTTCATTAAACCCTCAAGAATAAGAAAAAAAAGGTCTCGTGGTCAGAAAAAATCTCGAACCGGTCGATTACGTCAGTTTGTGGAGGCGCCTCGCGGCGCGTGAAATGCATGTTAGGATGTATTGTTGGAGTTGAGGAGGTTCTTGTAAAAAGTGTGCGAAAACTGAAATTCCAAATTGTCCACTCATCAATAACAAAGCAGATGACATCAATAGAAGAATTATTATAGTCATGCGACTGTTTGCAGTAGATTTATACGGAATAAAGAAGTTCTGTGCTTTTATGGAACTTCTTCGGCCAATATTTCGCTCATTTTGTGATAAAGTAGTCAACATTATTTGTGATGCTACTGAACGTGTTTGCAAGGCTAGCGTGGAAAATGCAGTAAAAATAGAAAAAGAAGAAAATGCATGAAAAGGTTTACCAAATGAATTGATAGTATCAGGAGACGGTTCGTGGAGAAAACGGGGATTTTCATCATTGTTCGGTTTGGTGTCTTTGATCGGATGTTATACTGGCAAAATAATCGATATAATTATAAAATCCAGTTACTGCAAGGCTTGCAAATATTGGAGAAAAAAAAGTGACACTGCAGAGTATGACGAGTGGCTCAAAATACATCAAAATAATTGTCAAATAAATCATACGGGGTCGGTTGGCAAAATGGAGGTGGATGCAGTTATCGACATGTTTCAGCGCTCTGAAAGTTTACATCAAGTAAAATATGGCAGCTATATTGGAAATGGTCAAAGCCTTTACAGGTCTTTTAAAGTCTGAACCGTATGAGAACTTCGTTATACAGACAAAAGAATGTATCGGTCACGTGCAGAAAACAATGGGCACTAGGCTAAGAAATGTAAAAAAAAACGTACGCGGTCTCGGCGGGAAAGGAAAATTAACGAATAAACTTATCGATGAGCTTTCAATTTACTATGGTTTGGCTATTCGCAGGAATCACAACTCTGTAGAAAAAATTAAAAATGAAATTTGAGGGACGTTATATCACAAGCTGTCAACGAATGAAAATCCTCAACACAGCAAGTGTTCAGCTCATGAAAATTCATGGTGTTCGTGGCAAAAGGCAAGATCCACCAATACATCAAGTACTTTTTCACACAAGCCGGCTCTGTGGAAAACAGTTTTCGAAGCAATCAAGCCCATCTACGAAGAGTTGAGCAGCGACGACCTTATAAATCGATGCTTAGGTGGTTTCACTGAAAATAGTAGTAGTAGTAGTTGTAGTCTTTATTCAGCCTTGTGGCCATGAATAGGACTTGGTTGCTTACAAGTTACTTATCTTCATTCTCATGCATGCTGTTCCTACGATATAATTCTGTCATCTCAATCACACTCGCACTACATTCTCTCCTTTCCGCTACTAATTCGCACTCATTTCTCCTACTTCCTGTAACTACTATCTAAACCTTCCATGAACCGGGGTACCTAACGCCCCCCACCGCTCTTTCTACCCTGCTCTTTCTTCCTCTTTCTCTTCTTTCTGTGCTCCTGCTCCAGCCGGAAAGCCTGCTCTCCGTTTCCCTCTTCTTCCAGACTCGATCCTGGAATCCAATCTCCCTCGTTGCGATGCCTTTTGTACCCCGCCTTGACCTGTTTTTCTTTCAGTTTCGCTCTTTTCCCTATTACCGCTAACTTCTTTTGGGTCTCCCTCTCTTCTTGCGTAAGGTCGATGTCGATGAAAATCCTCCGCTCTCTCCGCTTGTTCTTCGTTTTCATGACCTCCACCTTTTCTTCCCAATTTTCCTTGATGCTTGTGGAGAACTCCTCTTCCAACTTCATGCGCTTCCTTTCCTCTCGAACTTCCAGGCCTTTTCCTACCTCCGTGCTCTTCCTCTCCAGCGTCTCCGCCTTCGTTTCCTCTTTCTCCTCCCCTATTTCCAGCTCATCTACCGGTTTCACTAAAATCTCCTTCATTAATTCTCTTTTCATGTCCTGAAACTGCACCTTAATCCACTCCGAGATTTCATTCCAAACTGCTATCAGATTCTTGTCCACCCGGCTGCCTTCCCCCTCGTTTTTTATTTTCCCAGTCTCTCTCCAGTAGTTATCCAAATTCTTCTCCCCGCGGCCTTTCTTCTCTAGCCTCTCAGCGTTGGATGGTCTACCTCTCTTTACCTTGTTCATGACTGTCTTCTCCCGTTAGTTTCCCTTCCTTCTCCACCGCCGGTTTACCGCTTCCCTACTTTATCGACTCTGACCTTTCCGCGTTGCCTTCCTCTCTCGCCTTTCTTCCTCCTCCACGCTTCACCTAACCTCACTTCTAACTTTTCCTTGCTTTTCCTAATTTTCTATTTTTACCCTCCTTCTCCCAACAAACCCCTATAGTCTATCCTTTAACTCTAGCTCTGCGCTTTCTGTCTATTACCTGTACTACTCTTACCCTCTCTTATAACCGCTTTTCCTACAAGTTTTGCCACACCACTTCTACCACACGTCCACACCACTCAACCTCCTGTAACCAAGTTCCACTGAAAATAGCAATAAAAGTTTAAACTCAACGGTATGGTCAATGGCCCCAAAATGTACGTCAAGCGGAAAAACTATATGTGATATTGCTGGGAATCTTGCCGTATGCATTTTCAACGATGGAATTTGTAGTATAATGCAAGTTATACGACAGTTGGACATGACAGTTGGAAGCAATTGTTACAATTTCTGCGTTGAGGCAGACGAACTCCGCATCGATTTTTCGAATCGATCGCTGACTGAGGCTGTAAAAACAGCTCGAATTGCTTCAAAATCCAGAAGAGAAGAAGAAGAAGAACTCAACGTTCACATAGAAGGCCAACTATATGGTGCAGGCATCGCAGATTAAAGGTATACGAGGAGGGGTCAATAAGTCCTTAGAAAATCTAAGAAATGGCGAACGTAGCATCGCTAATGGTCTGTTTTCAGTAAGCGTCATTCCTCACTAGATATCTGTCAAAGTCTCAGCCATATTCATAGAGTGATCTCGTTTTTATTGTCAGTTGAAGAAAACAAGTTTCATTTATTGAAAGAAATGGACAAAAGTGAATTTCGAGCGGTGATTAAACATTTCTACTTAAAAGGCTTAACACCGAAATAAATTAAAGCCGAGTTGGATGCAGTTCATGGCACATCTGCCCCTGTGTTTGCAACTATTTATAATTGGATAAATGAATTTGAACGTGGCCGTCCATCAACAAAAGACGAATATCGTTCAGGACGTCCCGTAGAAATGAGTACCCCCGAAATGATCGATAAAATCCACGACATGGTATTGAGTGACCGAAGAACAAAATTATGCGAAAGAGTTGAGGCCACAGGGTTGTCAAAAGGTACTGTCGTTTAAATTTTGCATGATAAATTGGCCATGAAAAAAATATCTGCAAGATGGGTGCCGCGCTTGCTCTCAGTTGAGAACAAACGCAATCGTGTGGTCACCTCTAAGGCTTCCTTAGAGCGTATGCGTCGTAATCCGGCTGAGTTTCTGGTAAAGCGTATCGAACTGGAAGGAGATTATGTTGAAAAATAAAAAAAGTTTACCCCCAAAAAAATGTTTTTCTATCTTTTTCTAAGGACTTATTGCCCCCCCCCCCCCCTACTATACTTTTCGACCGTAAAATGTTACTTAAAACTTTAAACGCGTTTTTTGCAAAACACCATTTTTCAAATCGGGCGAACCGATAGCGGCTACAAATCTTTATCGATTGCCTTCAAATTTTGAGAGTATCTTTATACATATGTAATCTCTAGTAGACCACGTAGGGATTTTTCGATATGTTGTAAACTTTTTTTTATAAACAATAAAATATGACATTTTTATGTGAAAACATGAACTTTTTGTTCACATGCCACCATTTTTCGAAAAATCGATATTTTTAAAATTCCCTACGTGGTCTAGTAATTTATGATAGAGTAAAGTGGGGGAATATGGCAACATAAAATATAAAGGTTCACATTCTAATGACTAACGCTCCTAGCTGATATATGATTACAACACCCCTCAGAGCTTACACATATAGGTATGTGTTGTGAGCCGCCCGTTGCCAAACTTCCCCAGAAAAAAATATTACAAGCAAAAATGTTCAGTGATACACTATTGCCATATTACCCGCTATCATGGGTAATATGGCAACATGCTATTTCCTATTAAAATTGACCAAATCTACTTGAAACTTCCTTCACCACTATACAGTATGTCCCGTGGATAAAACGCAAGTATTTGAATTTCCCTGACATTTGACTTTGGTAGTGCTTGGAACGGCGCTGTAGTTAGAGTTGGCTTCAGAAGAGTGCGCTGCGCTCTTACGAGCCGTGTTTCGAGAGCGAAAAGTGTAAAACGTCTGATTTCCCGGGTACTGTCAATTCGGGAGATCGAAGCGTCTAACCTCAAAATTAACTGAATTTGTAAATAATGGTAAATAATGTGTAGAAGTGATGAGAAATGATCATACAGGTTTGGAAACACGGCTCGTAAGAACGCAGCGCACTCTTCTGAAGCCAACTCTAACTACAGCACCGTTTCAAGCACTACCAAAGTCAAATGTGGGGGAAATTCAAATACTTGCGTTTTATATATATCCACGGGACGTACTGTACAGTGTGTATCAGCCAAATCGAATAAATTCGATATTATAAATAAATGGGGGCGTGTTCGAAAAAACGCTCGGACACGTCGGTTGGTATTTTTAGTTGCGTATTTTTTTCAACAAAAACTTATTATACAGGGTGTGTAATGTAACAGTGGCCAATACCAACCTTCTTATTTTAAATGCAACACCCGGTATATTATTCAATTTTTGGATTCTTTAGAAAATTCTAGACATATTACGTGTACAATGTCCTATACCTATCTTAAACTGTTTCGGAAATATTAAGTGTTTTCAGATTTATTGTAATAATTAACATAAAAAAGAAAATTATTAGATTACAGAAATTTGCTACAACATACTCAAAAACGAATAAGTAATACTGTTTATTTATTGATAATGTAAAAAATAAAAAAAACATTAATGTCAATGTAGGAGATGTTGAGTAACGTTAGAAGAAATTTCTATTTAAGATTAGGATGTTGCCAAGACGTTCGCGGCGAGCATTTTGAACATCTACATTGACATTGATGTTTTTTTTGTTCTTTACATTATCAATAAATAAACAGTATTTTACTTATTAGTTTTTGAGTGTGTTGTAGCGAATTTCTGTAATCAAATAATTTTCTTCTTTTAATGTTAATTTTTGCAATAAATCTGAAAACACTTAATATTTCCGAAACAGTTGAAGATAGGTATAGGACATTGTTGGCTTTGAAAAAGAAACTATTAAACTGCGGTGTATTACCCAGCGCGGCCTATTCCCCCACTTTACTGTATATATTAAAGAAAAATTTTTGGATTTTTGTTCTAGGTTCACGTTTGAGGATACAGCTGGTTCGCCTGTTTTGGACCTCAAAAAAACTCATTGTAGCAACCGGATCCTGGAGCGGCCATTTTTTAATCAAAAATTTAAAAAAAATATATATATTTTTGTACCTTTAACCCTCTAAGGACAACGACTACATTTTCGTTACGTGTTTCAGTCTGTTTATAATTACGACGGTGATTGGAGATTGGAAATTTATGAAAAAAATCTTCTTTTCCTGATAAAACTACTTACATAATATGTAAACACCACTAAAATAATCCGATAATAATTTTTTTCCACAAATTTTATGCTTTGGAAAACTTCGTCCTTAGAGGGTTAAAGACACTTGATAAAGTACTTTATAAGAAAATTCGACAGCCTTTACTCTACTCCTTTAAAAAATTCCCAAAATTGTCCTTTTATTGACGCGCATAGTGGCCTTACCCCTAAGTTAAGCGATAATGGCGGGTCGAAAAATCAGATGACTAATCGCTCTCCCTTTCGAATGGAAAAAATTCGATTATCCGAGTATTCACAGACACGTACACCACAGTAAGGTCGGTTGCCTGCTCATAGGTGAAGTAGTGCGCTAATACCGACAATCCTTAGAAAACCTTTTATCGTAGAGTACCTCACAATCGCCCTTACGCATGAGGAGCTCATTTTGCTGCGGTACATGCTTTCACAAACGCAGTTATAACATTTAAATACCTGAAAACATCTTTTAATTCTTCAACCTTATCGTCGGGATATTGAGGAGAAAGTGCTGGATCCAAGAACGCGGATGCATAGGCAAGTGGCCCGGCATTGACCGTTACGCATACGCTGCCTTGCAGTCTCAGCTGAAGTTTTTTCACGTCAGTCGGCACTAGTAGAGCCACGTCTTCCAATTCCTGAACTTGTTGCCTCATCTCATCCAAAGCCACCTCTATCGGACTTATTTCTATTATGGTCTTCATAGTAACAGGAATACGTTTCTTGACGTACGGAAAAGAGTATTGCGCTGAAAGGGAGAAAATATTGAGAATTTAACGTGTTGCCAAACAAAGAACTCTGCTCGCGAAGAAAAATCCATTGAAAAGCTTTTAAACAATATATTAAAAAGCTTCCAAATTTGAATATGTATAAGTTATTTGTTCTAAGAAGACGATGTTGGTCTTACTCGTAAGAATAGTTCTTCTTTTCCATTGATCTTCGGGACTGCCTCTGACTTTTCCCTCTTTCGTAAATGGAGTCTCGTACATGAAGCAATACACATCGTGTCTTTGTTCAAATTCGCTCGGTCGGGCCTCGAGTTCCAATTTGTCGAAGTATGGCGTTACGTGGGTAACCTGAATGTAAGCTAGCTTAGCGTCCAATTCTGCCGTGTCAACGGGCATGGAATCCATAATCATCTTCACATTTTCCACTCCAAATTTCTCCGAATATAAACGATTAATACGTTCAGATATTTCTGATAATGACGTCACTTTTGGCTCCTTATAAATGTATTCTTGACCATTTTCTTCCTCGAAATACGCCTAAACGATTCGAGGTTTTTTTTTCTCTTAAATTAAAAAAAATGTAATGTTGATGCGGGATAGAAAGTGATGTACGACTCTTACCAATCCAAAAAATGCGACTCTGTAAAACCTTCCGAGAAGTCTTTTGCCACTTTTGGTGACTTCGACGATTTTGGAACACGCCTGCGCTAGACGCGCATAACAATTGGCCAAAGCTTCGTAATTGCGTTTATTTTCATACATCGGAATGATCAAACGATGCAGAGGACCCAACAATTCGAATCGTTCAGCCTTCTCCAACGTTTCGGTGCAAGTTTCCAATTGCTCGAGAAGCAGGTATGAGTTGTAATGAATATCTTGAACGCCTAAAAATAAAATCATGTGCAATGATCGAAAAGTATCGACGCTGTATGTAGATTGACTGGTGGTACCTTAAGGATGTTTAGCCCCTATTGCAGAGAGGGAGTGGAGGTGGAAGGGAACAATACAATTTTCGTCAGTGTTCCAATCCCTGAACAAAAAAAAAGATTCTTTAATAACCTCCTTGAAGTTATATTTCATGATATCGGTCGAGCCATTATTTTTCTGTAACTTTACTTTATTATCTGTATCCTTAAAGTATGTCAAAAAAATTATAGAAAAATATATTATCTTAATCATTTTTAAAATATTGAAGCGGTCGGGAACAGCGGCAACGTTGCCCCATAGAGTGTTATAGAGAAGTGTGGTGGCACAAGTTGGTAACATTGCCTCACTAGAGCTTACTAGTTAAAACCCCGAATTATTAACAACATCCAACAAGAATAATATAAATTATAGTGAAAAGTGCTGTTTAAATGTATAAACGTTAATCATTGCGATTAATAATTTTCACAAAACGTGAGCTCTCCGTATACGCTACACAGAACATGTAATAACTCCATCTTTTGCCACTAGAGCGCATGACGGTACCCATGCACGATCCCTATACTTGGCGCGCCTTGCGGCGTTGCCGCACTTCACGACTGCGCGCGCAGCAATCTCCATGGTAAGCGAATTTACCAAGATTTCTTAATTATTTGTTATAAATTACTGCCTTGATCGATGTGTGAAAATATACCATTTATTCTTTGCATAATAATCTAGCGGTATGCAACGTTTCATTATGGTAACCCATTTTTCCATCGTTTTTTCTAAGTTTCTGTGAATTTCCCATAAGAGTACGGGTTAAATTGTTATTTTTATTTCAATTATAACTTTTCAATAAATTAGTCAAGAGACTTGAAATTTTGCATATGGCTTTCAAAGATATTAAAGAATCTTGGGAAAAAATTTGAGTAACTTCTTATATTTTTGATAATAGGGGTGATACATCCTTAACGCTATAGCCTAAGGCCCTTCGCACACTACGCTACGCAGGTATCCGATATCTAAATCGCGAACTCAAGTCGCAAGCAACCGGAGATGCATAGCTAAACATCACACACTATATTCCCTCCGCCAACATCATCGATAAAAACTGCTGTATTTTACCGGAAAACATCGAAAAATTAGGATCGGTAAGACTGCAGGCATTCTAATAATTAATATACCGGGTGATTCTTTAATATTGCGATAAACTTCAAGGACGGGTTCCTTGGATGAAAATTACCTAACGAATTGTAATGAACCACTTCTCGCAGATACCGCTATATTTCGAATGCATTCCAAATGCATTTAGCTTTGTAAAGGAAAGACTCTCTGTAAAAAAAAGCGACATGTTCATTCAGTGCCAAAAAAATTGATACGTAAAATACTTTCCAAAAAAGATTAGAAATCAATTTAGATCGCCATGTTGAAGATTTATATATAAAAAATAAAAGGCATCATTAGAAAGGAAAATTATTGTAAATCAAGTTACTAAAAAATTCGACGACAAAAAATTTATAAACAAATTCTCATAAAAAAGAACGCCGCGTTTAAGTTTTCATATTTTATCCACTACATACTGGTGGTATCATATAAGTGTATGCATTTATTTAAAATCGTAAGTGCATAAACATCGACTATAATTTTCTGTCTGATTTTTTATTTTGAAGGGAAAAAACGCGGTAAGTTCTTTTTCATGAAAATTTTTTTATAAATTTTTTGTCGTCGAATTTTATAATAACTTGATTTACAATAATTTTCGTTTCAAATGATGCCTTTTATTTTTTATATATAAATCTTCAACATGGCGATCTTAATTGATTTCTAATCTTCTTTGGAGAGTATTTTACGTATCAATTTTGTTGGCACTGAATGAACATGCCGCCTTTTTTTACAGAGAATCTGTTTTTGTGGCAAGATTTCACTCCTTTTTGGAATTTATTCATGAGGATAATATGTACATATAGGAGAATAGCTTTTTATTAGCTATTACCACAAAATTAAAGTCTCACATTTTATACCGATACGAGTCAATTAATTATAAGCACGTTACTTTTGATTTATTCTCGTGATATTTTGGAATGATTTTATAATTAATGTTTCGATAATATTTATATTTTCCCCAGAACAATTCGTTCGTGAAAGGATTTCCATAAATAACTGCCGTATGTCCGCGGGCAAACCGATCAAAGTCATACTTATGGCCGATACCTTGAAATTTGACTTCGGCAGTGTTTGCCGACGGTCGAGTCTTTGATCCCGATAGCTATTAATTCGGGAGATCGAAGCGCCTAATCTCGAAAACGTGAATTTGTGAATAAATGGTGGGTAATTTGTAGAAGTGATAAAAAATAATCATTCTTCGATGAAATTGCCCAAAAGTTTAAAAACCGGACTGTCAAAGACTTAATGAAAATCTCCTAACCTACTCGTTGTGTAGTAATACTTAAATTTTAAGTTCTAAAAATTACTTACCATTATTCACAAATTTACGATTCTGTAGCCAATTCCAACCCCGATAGCAAAGTGGCACCACAGTGACTGCACCCTGCTTTCACGCGGTGCATTCGAGTGCATGCACTGGGGTGTCCATCTGTCTGTGCACCGTGAAGCCACACTGCAGTCACGCAGTGTAAGTACGATGGTAAAAGTAGAATTTTGCAAAAAGGGGGCGATAAAGTAGGATTTCCCGCCTGCCTTATCCGCCTACTAGAGAGAGAGAGAGAGAGAGTGTCGGTTTTTTTTTCTCAAACCCGACCCGGCCAGGACTCGAACCTGCGATCTTTAGAAGACTGGGAACGCTTCTCGCATTCTACCAATTGCGCCATCGACTCTTTGTGGTGGAAGTCGACTAAGTTATACATATAATATCGATACCTGAAAGCAACAGTACTGTAACTAGTGAGATAAAGCCGAAAGCCGATTTCGAGCTATGTCAAACGTAAACTAAATTTTAAATATTTTTGCCGAGATATCTCAGTGTTGCATTGTGTAAAGGCCGGTTTATATATATATATATATATATATATATATATCTCTCATTAAATTTTTAAAAATAATTTGATACTTTCTTTTTCAAAACAGTAGCGATTATGATAATTAATTATTCATTATTTATGAAATAATTCAGTACAATTTGCACTGTTTGAAACATTATTATAATATCAATTTTGTTATTTTCTAATTTAAAAATTCTTCTATCGGGGTGTGAAATCAATTAATTGTAAATTTACAACCGCACACATCCGCAGATCAAAATTTGTAACTAGTCACAAATTGCTTTCTGGGAACAAACCTATTATTATATCAATTTTGTTATTTTCTAATTTAACACATTCGCTGCCACTTTTAGATTGATTGCATCGCGCTCAGTGCCAGTAACAGACTGAATAATGTAATGTGCACGTCAATGTGTCTCCGATCGGAGCCGGCGGCACAGGCGCGAAGTGTCGACTGGCTCCGATCGGAGCCGGCGGCAGCAAACGTGTTAAAAATGTTATGTGAAGACAATGAAGTTACCGACATTCATGGTCGGTAAATTAAGTGTGCACGTCGAAAAGGGACCTTGACTGCACTGAGTGTAACTACTGTGTTTTTACGCTGTGAACCACTCAGTGTATTCACTGTGTAGCCACGGTGCTTTTAGTTTGTGTACGCCACGCGATCACGCCACGGTGAGACCACAGTGGTGCCACTACGTGGCAGCACTGCGTGCGGCTAGCGTGTAAATCCACGCTTTGCTGTCGGGGAACTATCAAAGACTCGACCGTCGGCAAACACTGCCGAAGTCAAATTTCAAGGTATCGGCCATAGGTATCGGCACTTGCTCGAATTCTCCTGGGACATACGGTAAATAATCCGATAGTCGATAATATAGTCATGTCATTTCCTTCTTTTTTTTAATGGGTGCTTTCCATTTAACTGACACGAGTCGACACAAGTCGACACAAAATTAAAACATTGGTTCTTTCTTCTGGAGCCTGCCAATCGGTCGGTGGTTCTAATAGAAGTGTGTCGACTTGTGTCATAAATGGAAAGCACCCAATCAAGGAAAAAGAACATATTTTTAAAGTAATAATTAGGAAAAGAGATACAGGCATTTGAAGTAAATACATATATATTCTCTCACACACATTTGATGGCGTATGCGTGTGGTCGCATTTGTGTACGCTTTTTCGATCATCGCCGACTATCGCCGAAGATTGCTGGAATTTTTGTGACATTTTGACATATAGATATCGGCCGAGAAATCTAAAATTCTCGACTCTTGGGGTCGTGGCTTCGCGTTGTGTGTTAAGGATGAATCTCTGTTAATATGTAACTTATAAAATTTATTCTGGTCTCTATCAATAGAGAATAATCAATTTATATGGCATAACTAAGCATAGTTTTGGTTATAACCGTATATTTATTGAGAAAATTCGATGTAAAAATTGAGGGGTGAAGGGGGCAGACATTTTTCCTGTAAAGATACACGTGTGCCCGCGGCGAGAGCGCTGTCGTTTCTGACGAAACAAATGAACGAACATGCCGTGAGACACTACCGTGTCTCTTGATGACGATTTAAATAGATAACCGAACACTTCGGCAAACAAAGGTTCATTCCGACTCGTCCAGTAATTAATCCTTTAAATGATCGCGATGCTATTGGGTTGGAAAATAAGTTCGTAGCGTTTTCTTTTATTTTCCTTCATTTTACTACGATTTGTTTGCTGTTTCGCAAAGTGTTTATATTTATTTGAAAGAGCTTTTTCTCCTCTACGAAACTGTTATAATTGTTTCTTCAAATAACAATTTTGTTTTTCAGGCTTAGAAATGGAATATCTAGGAGGCAAAAATCAGCATTTTTTCGACATCTTTTTTGTCAAAGACTCGCCTATAACACTTTCTCCGTACACGTCGCAAATGTCCCGGGCGGCTGTGGCAGCTTTTTGACCTCGATGAAAAGCGAAGAAAAGCGGATGTCGAAACTGCTGATTTTTACCTCCTGGATATTTCATTTCTAAGCCAGAAAAATAATAAAAAATTCAATTATTCGTAACAACAATTATAACAGTTTCGTAGAGCAGAAAAAGCTCTTCCGAATATATATAAACATATTACCAAACAACAAAATAAATCGTTGTAAAATAAAAGAAATAGTTATTTTCGTTATGAGGGCGTGGAGCGCCGTTTTTAACGAGTGTGAAATTTGCCGCACGAGCGAAGCGAGTGCGGCAACCACACTCGTTAAAAATGGCGCGAACGCCCGAATAACGAGTTCTATTTTTTGAGACATCGATTTGAACAGCGTTTTGGTTAAACGGTAGCCAAAAGAGTCACAAACAATCCCCTAAAGCGGTTGCTGCCAACGCGGCTTCGTTTATTTATAAACAGTATTTTAGTTTTTACGCTGGCGGACCAGACGATAGTGGTCTGATTTTAAACGGCAGTTTCCACAGCGGCGCGGTGGCGCTGTGGTTAAGGGTAAGGGAGAGCGCCCACCAAAGTGGCGTGGCATAAGACGTGGCAGCGACGTGGCAAAAACCATTGTTTCGACATGCATCTAGCATGCCACTACGAGTTCAAACAATGACTTTTGCCACGTCGCTGCCACGTCTTATGCCACGCCACTTTGGTGGGCGCTCTCCCTAAGTCTTACCACGCGGTGGACTCGCGGGTTCGATTCTTGCTGCGGGCAGTTCTTTTTTCGTTGTATTTATTTCTATATTGTGAAATAGTAATTTCTATTGCAGATATAAAAAAATGTGCTGAAAAAATTAATTTTGAGGAGAAATTTTGAAATTAGAAGTATAACTCATCACAAAATTCTAGGTTTTTGACAGAACTCATTGTCAGACTTCTGTTATGATTCATTTAATAGTTGACTTAAGAAAATTATTGTTTAACTAGAAATCAATGAACCTATATTCTATTGAAATTCGTCATGCGTAAGATATTTTTTTTAATGCCTTTCCTTGGTCGTCCCCTGGGGTGAGTCCCTAGACTCGTGGGTACCAACCATACCTTTTCTACGTGTATGAGTCATCTTACCTAATATTCCGTCTCAGGACAAACGGACTTCAGCACCACTTCGTATCACTTAATATCGTTACACGATCATAAATCACTTATTACTTCTAGTTAATTTCGTCATCTAATTGCTAATTGCCTCGGTCCCGTACTTTTCCGGGAAGGAAGGTAACAAAAAGATCGCACCAAGTCATCTCCCGCGGTAATGCTAATTACCGCTTAAGGGGAGGAATGACGAGTGCAGTCGATGGCTAATTGGGGTAAACTTAATGACCAGCTTTTTTAGGAATTCAATTCATTATTGATTCCTACGATCGAGAACGAGCATCCGGCTTTCTCGATCGAAATTCGCATCCTAGCATTACTTGTCGTTTGTCGTCAAAGTTGTTCATATCGTGAGCTGTACTGGTCATCTGTGACTATTACTTTGTCGCATTTGTAAGCGATTTTTATTTTAAAATGGTAACGGAAAATGGAGCTTCGTGCAGTGAACAAGTTCATCATCAATCTGTCGATGAAAATTAAGCAGATTTTGATGAAACATTTAAACTTACTGTTACAAATGCTCTTCGCCATGCAAAAGCATTGCTTGAGAAAAAAGGCCTTATTTGCAAAAATCCGTCTTCATCCATTAGCGGCGCAGCAAAAGCAATGGGAGAAACATTGTATGACGTGATACTTGACAGCGTCAATGAAGGATTTTTAATTATAGATGAAGACCTCATTATGGCAGGAAAGCCAGATGAGCAACAATATGAAGAGGTATTTATTGATTTAGCAGCTCATTCCTTATTTATAATCTATTCAATATTGTAACTTAACCTAAACTTTTTGTTTTCTTCCCAGAGTACTGATGATTCAATGGATTGCGAGGATTTTCATCCCCTGGATTACGAGGAGCCACCGCCAGAGTTAATTCGTTTGGACTACAAGGCTAACGCTGTTACACTCGCTGCGGCTCATCCAAAGTGGAGCTTGAAAACACTCAAAAGACATGGATTAGGTCGACTAACCAGAAAAGATGCCTTGGCCACATGGAAAAAGGACGTTCTAGAGGGTGGTACGAAACTTGACAAACTTGAGATCGTCGATGGACAAACATTCGAACGGTTTCAAGAGGCCAGAAGTCTTCTGCAACAGGTTACGACGACGAATGTGCAGCAATGGGCAATGGCAAGTGCTTTTCCCTACATCTCGGAAAAGTTCACCTTCCTGGCAAGTCAAACTTGAGTAAAACGTTTCAAGAGGAGACACGGCATCAGACAGCGAAAGGTCACGAAATTCGTCAGCAAAAATGACATTGCTATGCTAGAAGAAACTGTGGCAGCAGCGGAGAAGTTTCGAGTTCAGACGAGGTTTATGATGCCACGATACGACCCTGACCTCATCATCAACACGGATCAGACCGGATGCCAGTATGGAACTACGTATAATCGATCTCTAGATTATAAGGGCGTGAAAACCGTACCTGCCAAGAAGCAGAATCTTTTCAAAACAACACACTCGTACACTGCACAGTATAGTTTAACTGCCTCAGGTAAGTTACTTCCCCTCGTTTTTCTGTGCATGCAGGAGCCATCAAATCAATTTGGCCAACAGGTATTTTTAAAAAATCGAACGTTTAACAGAAGAGTACAAAAATGTTGTTGTCACTTGTTCTAAATCGGGCAAGCTCACCAGACAATTGTATACGTAATTCCTGAAGAGCACGATGCAGCCATATGTCCAAGAAAACAAGTTGTTTTTACGCATTGACTCCTGGAGTGGCCAAGTTGATAGCACCTTGTATGATGATATCTTCACAGATCAAACTGGGGAAGTAACTTGCACTGTCAAGATTATTCCACAAAAATGTACTCCTCTCTGCCAGCCTTGTAATGTACATTTGTATCGTCAAGTTAAAAATCTCATCAAAAGACTGCAGAATGCGCCTGATTTGTTAAAAGACCAACGGGAAATTTCCTCTCGCGAAGATGCCATAAAGATACTCAATTATTCATCACCAATTAAGTGCTCCTATTTTTCTGATATGATTAGATATGCTTGGTTTGCGTCAAAACTCACGGATGAATGGCCGTTATTTGTTAATGTTAATAATGAGGTTTGTTTCCCCTTGACTCTTGCAAAAAAGAAATGTGAATGTTCAAATATGTCTTTTATTAAATATTCTTGGTGCGAAGAATATGTTTGCTTTACATGTTTTTAGTATAAGTAGGTATCACCCAAAAAATTGTAAACATAGCGCATCAGAGTCTTCATCCAAGTCAGAAACCGACAAAAGCGATTGAATATTTTTGTATAATTAGTATAAGTATAAATAATAAATTATAATTGAATGTAAAAAACACGTTTTTCCTTCGATAATTAAATTATATATTATATATATATTATAGAAATAAGAATAAATCAAAAACATTTAATACCAGAAAATATTTTTCGTTTGAATGATTTTTCCCATTTTCATTTCCTCTTCAAAATTAATTTTTTCAGCACATTTTTTTATATCTCATTATTTTTATATATCGGGTGGACCCGAGTCCACCGAGTGGTAAGACTTACCCTCAACCACTGTGCCACCGCGCCGCTGTGGAAACTGTTGTTTAAAATTAGACCACTATCGTCCGGTCCGGCAGCGTAAAAACTAAAATACTGTTTATAAATAAACGAAGCCGCATTGGCAGCAACCGCTTTAGGGGATTGTTTGTGACCCTTTTGGCTACCGTTTAACCAAAACTCCGTTCAAATCGGTGTCTCATGGGTCGAGCCCTTCCCTTGTAAGTGTCAAATACGAGATTGACAGGGTTCGGGGCGGGGAGTCGGCGGGGGGGGGGGGGGGGGGGGAGCCCCCAACCCCCCCAAATTACAAACAAGTATTTTTTAAAGTAAAAAGAAATAAATGAACAAAGGACTTTAACCCATTCACTGCCGTTCTAATTTAGATACATTTTGCCCCATGCCAACTTCAAGTTAATAATTCTAACAGTAACAAAATAAATAAAAATCGTCAAAATTCCGAACCACGTGCACGTTTACGTCAAAGAACCTTTACTCAAGTGCCAGCCTACACATACACATGTAAATGCAGTGCCCAGTTCAAGCCTGAATGGAATAAAACGCTTATAAGCGACAGCGGCAGTGAATGGGTTAAGTTAGGTTAGGTTTTGGCTTTGCGTCAGCTGTGTAGAGTTGTGCTGCGAATGCGTGGCATTGAACACACTGACTGCGCCAACTTCAAGTAATAATCGCAGCGATATCTCGAGTGTGCGACTTTTCTTTCACGCACTGTGCAGGTTATTTCACGCACTGCACAAGTTATTTCACGTACTGTGCCACATTTCACGAATTGGTGTGTGAAACGTGATTTCACATGCGTTGAGGACGACCGTAAAGCCGAGTATTTAGCACTGAGTGACAGAAACTTAATTGTGCGACGGAACAGTCTCGGTGACGCGAGTATCCGAGACTTGAGCATGCCGGTCGCGGGATACTAGCGTCGCCGACGAAAGTTGCGTCGCGTGGTATGTGCGAACGTCCATTAGAATGTATTGCGGTAGTCGCCACGATACTCGAGTCGTCGAGTATCGGATACCTGCGTAGCGTAGTGTGCGAAGGGCCTTACTCAGACGGTGCGACTTTCCTGCGACCGTTTTGTCGCACTGCTGTCGAGAGTAGCGGAGGCGCGGCAAATCAGCATGGAGTCGCAGTAAAGAACTCAGACGGTGCAACTCATCGACGACAGTCGTCTCCGCTACTTTCTACAGAGTGCGACCGTTTTGTCGCACTGCTATCGCAGGAAAGTCGCACCGTCTGAGTTAGGGGCCTATTTCTTTGTACCGACACGTCGGATTGTCGCATGCCACGAGTCACTCCGATTGGCTGTGACAAAAAGTGGTGGTGGGGTAAATCTGTTGCAGAGAGCGACGGTATTTTTCCTCGTCCGATCTGTAAAAGTGACATCGTTAAATAGTTGCCGAATTTTCGGGCCGTCAAAAATACCTGCCTCTAATTTGGCGTCACACTGAGAGAGAGAGTGTATGCATTTTCTCCGCAATATATTAAAAACATTCGCCCGACTTATCCAAAGCTTTGACGAACTGAGTCATTAGGCCAAGTTTGAGATGTAAAGGTGGAATTAAAATTTTTGATACATCCACAAGAGGCGATTTCAAAACATTTGATGATCCGGGTTCTAAAGACTTGCGTTCTGGCCATTCCTTCTTTTTATAGTGATTTGATCGATCTCTGCTGTCAAAGAGACATAAAAAGCAAGGATATTTGATGTTTCCGCTCTGCATCCCGAGAACGATCCCTATCATTTTTAAATCACCACAAAGAGGCCAGTATCAGAGTATTTTATTTTATCAAAAACTATACTCACGTTATCATAAGATTCCTTCAAATCTGTTGAATGAGCTATAGGTATCGGAGCTAGAATGTTCGTGTTGTGGAGTAGTATAGCTTTTAGACTACGGATTGAGGAGTCCATGAAAAGATGCCACTCTTCTAGCTTATATACTCCAGTCTCCAAACTATTAATTAGTCCGGAGACATTGTCACAATATACTAAATCTAATTTCTTATCCTGTATAAAGAACTTTCTCAATTCTTTCTCACGATTTCTATATACAGTTATCTTACTGCCTTTATCCAAAAGATTTTTCTCTTTCAACCTAGACGCCAAAAGCTCATGTGCTTCCTTTGATAGACCCAGCTCTCTGCCTAAATCACTCAATTCGGCTTGGCTAAATTTCTGTGGTACTTCATTTCTTTTTTTGAATTCCTCATCACTTGAACTTGATTCCAGATCACTTGCACTCACTTCCATGTCACTGTCTTCATCAAACCCTCCTTCACTTATATCAATAGCTGGGTCTTCTAAATGTTTCTTCCGATGACCACTATTCTGTTGAATAGTAATGGCTGGATTCACTTTGTTTGTGTATACATATTTGATTTGATTTCTGTTTTTGGAATTATATCCCGTTGTAACTGTCATACAGAAGAAACAATCTTCTCTTCTGTCTGGTATGCCCTATACGACTGGTGGTGAAAATGTCAAATTATAAAGGTTCTTCGTACTGTGACATGTCTTTAAAATTCTGTAGCAGTTGGCACAGACAGTGTGAGGGACCCAGTCTTTATCTTGATTCGAAATTTTAGATTCAAAACAATATTCGTATGCATCTTGAACTTTATCGTTGATTTTTTCTGGTTTTAGGAGTGGTAAACAAACCGCAGACATAACAAAAGCTGTCCGGCTTGTTTTTATCATCATGAATGTGTCTTGTAGCTTTATATTCCATAGAAGCCAAGGAACCAACTTCTACGAAGCTGCGGTCGCATGATGACGACGATTGCGGACCCGCTTGCACACCCTGACCAATCGCCGATACTGGGGTTCCTTGTGAGAACCCCTGTATCGTAACACATTTCCGTGTGCCTGCCATGACGGCTTGGATGCTTTCATCCAGGGATTTTGCCGAAAAAATAAACAATAAAGAAACCGTTGCCTGGGTACCCTGGGTGCAGGCACACCACGTATATTCGCTGTATCAAATTTACAACGATGAGCTCCAATTCACTTGAATTGAGAGATCACGTGACTGGATTTCAAAATTTATTTTGCGGTACGAGAACAGATTTATTCTCGCTCGGAATTGAGTGAGTTGATGCTTGGAAAAAAAAACTTGGCAGATCTCCAAAGAGACCTCTACGTCTTTTAAACGTCAAAGACGTGTACCGCTCAAAGGGATCATTCGGTCATGGACGCCGATCCGCGGTAATGCATTGAAGACACGAGAGAGCTAGGAAACCACCACAGGCGACAGCCTTCCGACTGACCGCTCCGCCACGGCCTCTCTTACCACAGACCCGAGCCGGCGCGATCGAAGCTCCACTATCCACTCCACGCGCGACCCGGCGTCCTATGAGTGGAAACACCTCGACCGGCACTCCCATGGAGGGGGTCAGCTTGGACTTTAGATTTGAACATTTTTGCTGGATTTGACCTTGAAATGAACTTGACCCTGACGTACTGGAGACAAACGAACCTCGAATTCTAACTCAGTGACCTCGAAAACATATTGACGTAGTAGTTTATTCCCGCGAAGACACATTTTCTTATTTTTGCAATTGTCATATGAACCTTCCATACAATAACATGAAGTAATCTTGAAATGACCTCGGGGGTTACTATGTTATCAAACAAATTGAATACATATCTAGACGTAAAATTTCCCGTTCTTTCAGAATCTGCAATAAAAAATTCATTTTTGGCAGAATAAATACATTTGACCTTGAAATGGCCTTGAATTTGACCTTGTCGGATCAAACAGACATCGGATTTGGATTCAGCGACCTCAAAAATATATAGGAATAATAATTTGAATCGATTTGACTATTTTTCCAGGATTTGACCTTGAAATGACCTTGAACGTGACGTGATGGAGACAAACGGACATCGGATTCGGATTCAGCGACTCCAAAACATAAAGATGTACTGGTCTGGTCAGAGGAAGCATTTTTTCGATTTTTTTTTGTGGAGCTGTGTAATGCAAGGATTCGACTGGTTGTCCCATCCTCTCCTCGAGTTTGAGGGAGAAAAACGGAAAAGTTGTCCAGTGAATAAAGGTATGAAATACGTGTTTTTACCTGCCAGGCTGCAGTTTTATCTAACGTTGTGATTTGATCCTATAAATCTGGTGAAGTATCGCGGTTTTTTCCCCAGGGGATAGGGTCGAAAACCAATAAAAAGTACCCCAAAAATGCGTTGTTCGACAATAACTCGAAAACTAAGCGAGATTTCGAAAAAAGTATAGTTCTATACGCCTGTTGCGTATCTCGAAAGTGCGCCGAAAGCGCCGCGTAGTGACCAAGATTGGCACAAATGGGGTAAGCTGTCAACCACTCAGGCCTTCCGGCTTGCGCTTATACAGACAAACCTGAGTGTACATGTGACCACATGTATTGTCATACACCCCCGTGCCGTATACCCCAGTACGGCACTTTTTGCTCACCAGGCCGCGCTACCACCGATGCGCAGCAGGCGTATACGGTTTACCCCCACTCCCCACGATCTACCTTCTAAAAATCGTAAAACATCGAAAATTTAATATTTTTGAATGCTTTTTTTTAATTGCTTAAGAAATTCTTTACTTTTTAAATAAAATGATATTATTTTTTTCACTCAGTTGTTTAAAAAGTATCAAGTAAAATCAACGATCTCTCGATATATTGAATGATTTTTTTTTCTTTGGGTTCCATAATTTTGTTAGTTAAATTCCCTACACATTACACGGGAGTCATTTTTCTGTAATTGTCGTAATTTTTAAAATCTCCGTTTTCAAAAATTGCTTTGCCAACCTTGGTGCGCCCGGAGATTCACTGGTGCTAGACAAAGACATATATAAATTTATGCCTGCACCGTTCACACTCATTCTAATGGTCGCCAGAGTTCACTCTCCACGTTCTTTCCCCCCGTGGTAGTGGGCACTAGACTCGGGCCCTTCTGGGTCTCTAGTCCAGGCGTCAGCGGTTTTATTGACCCAAAAATTCCTAATGGAGATTTTTTTGTTTCTATCGCTTCTTTTCACGTTTAAGTAGACAAATATCAAAAATGGGCACCAAAATTCGGTCCGGAACATATTGTTTAAACAAATGGAAGGGGAAATTTTATTGTTTTCGTAGATATCTCCGAAAATATTCATTCTACGGAAAAATTATAAGGAACTAAATTGTTCAATTCTAAATTCTCCACAAAAAAGGTATCTACGTTTTTTTCAATCAGAGCAATAGTTTTAAAAATATAACCCTGCGAAAGAGACATGTGGCGCTCAAATTCTTGCATCACGCCAGTGGAGGAGAGTGCCTCGATCGGGTGAGTCTACGATATATGGAAAACAGTTTAAATAATTATTTTTTGGGAAGGAATTTCAAAGGAAAAAAATTAGTAGAATAACGGAACAGTATTCGATTTATTCAAAATATGTACTACACAAAAGCCCTTTTTTTACTCAATATTTCTTCTCCTCTTTCGTTGGGGTTCAAGCTGCGGCGATAGTGCCGGAAATTCTACCATCACTGTTCCAGATGCCCCAGTTTCCTCAATTCCCTCCATTTCTTCAGTTTCCCCAATGTCTTCAGAGTCTTCAACCTCGTCATCGGACATATGAATGGTCAAAAACTCTTCTAGATCAATATCAATGGCTTCGTCGACGTCTCCTTCTATCTCAATTTCTATTTTCTTGACATTAGTGCAATTTTAATCCTCGCAATGGGGGCAGATAATCGAACAATTTAACTCCTTCAGACCTGGTGTACACGAGAATGTACATTGGATTTTAGCTATTTTATTTAAAAATGTTACGCAAAAATACAACTTTGTACTGTTTGCACATAAATACAAGAAAATTTAAAAAATGAAGATTGCAAAAATATGTTAAAATATAATAATACCCCAAAGGCTAAAACATCATTAACAATTTTGTTTACACCGCGAAAAAAAAATCAGGTGTGAAGGGGTTAAGCCAAGCTTACGACAACCGCACTGTCCCTTGCATCCACTTCGGCAACTGCAACTTATCATCTTCAGCAATGCTGGTAGTGCAGCTTCCTTCTCCATGGTTACTGGGAGCAAACCGTTGACAGTACGTTTTCAATCCCATTCTGTTGGTTCCAAATGAACGTCTTGCTAGCTCTGTATTTTATAGTAGACTTTAATTTTCATCGCTTTCGTGATTTATTATTAATTAATTAATTTATATATATAAAAATCTCGTGACTGAATTTAGTCCTTCAACTACTACGAAACGGCTCGACTGATTTTTATGAAATTTTTTATGCTTATTCGGTAGGTATGCGGATAGGTAAAGCATAAATTTCATACCGCTAGGTGATTAGGGTGTTTTAAAAAAAATTTAACAATTTCAATAAAACGATATCCGTATACAACGCTATCTCTGATACATGACTTGAGCTAGCAAAACAAAGACAGATGGCGCTACGTTCGCTTAATCGCAACAAACAAGTGCGCATGTTCAAATTTCATTTTCAATTTCTAATGTGTCACAAAGCGGTTCGTGAAACATTTTCTACGATTGATTTCCATTCATAAGAAAAAAGATTGGTAAAATACAAAATACATTATCACATTATATCGTTTTCAATATATTCATTCAACAAATTTTGATGTGAAACATCTTTTGCCGCGTTGAGTTTAGAGTAAAATCAAGAGAAAACGGCGACGGGAAGCGTTATGACTCATCGTCATTTAATTTTAATTGCTGCTTCTTTAAATTTTTTTCGTAGGCGAAACGAAGTTCGCCGGGGGACCGCTAGTTATTATATATTAATTATTATTAATTAATTATATTATCGATTAATTCTGTTTATTATATACAGTAATGCAACACGTTAATATCCACAGTACAACATAAATTGGACCCAGAATCTGAAATATCCAACTGGGAGCTGGATGCAAAGTCTTGTTCGATCTCTTCTGACATTTCGTTTGTGACTTCGACTGGTTTATTCAAGCAACTCTCTTCTTTACAGTATTTGCAAATTTGAGTGCAATAAAGACCACCTTTTTTGCATATGCACACAGCTGTAGTACATTTTGTCTTCGCACATACGCAAGAGATCTGAAAATTATTTTTATAAGAAATTATGTGGTTGTCATTATATGAAATTATTATATGACGACTTTCATAGTTATTGTTCTCAATGAGTGCGTAAATACTGGTCACTTTTTTCGCTAAACATTTTAGAATCTAAGCAAGATAGTAGAATTTTTGTAATAACCATTTTTCTAATCTTCATTTAAAAGAACAAATAAAGTTATTATAAATTTTTCTTTATATGTTTATTTTTCGAGGTTATCTTTAAAAACGTTATCATGTAGAATGTGAGTGAGATGGTGTGCATTGAATCATTCTGCCTCACTCGCTCTCATGCGTTCTCCATAGTAGAAAAGTATTGAAAACGGCTACTCATTTTTTAAATTTATGATAAATTAAAACAAATACAGAGGGAGGAGGATAAAATGGGCCTCATCAGTTCTGACCTTTCTAATATCCAGATCATTGACAATATTGAATAAATATTTAATATATATAAAAAAGCAAATGATAATTTGCAAAGTGAATATCTTATATAGGGGGGAGAGTGGTCTATAGTGGGACAGTTTTCATTTTTTGTTCCACAGTGTTTATTATTTGTTGTTTTTAATGATTCAAAGTCTCAATTAATTAGTCCAGGTAGGTCTTAATTGGATACAAGTGGATTACGAGATAAGTTGAAAGATCAACGGGTATTCGCCCTTTGACCCAGTATGAACCACTTGTCCCAGCATAGACCACCCATAGTCCTTAGTGGGACGCACATAGGTCTATACTGGGACATGCAGTTTTATTTTGAGTTTTATACTCTGAATTATAGGTTACTTAAAAAACATTTTTGAATATCAAACTTTTATTGAGGTAAGTTCCAACACAAAAAAAAAAGAACAAATTACTAACTAATTAATATCTACATGTTATATTCCGAAAAATCGAATTGAAATTGTAGTTGGCAAGCGGACCGTTTGGTAGCTTTTATTGCAGATGGTTTTGGTAATATTTTTACTATATTTTCTGGTGCGATTGTATCAACATCTTCTTCTGCTGAGTATAAAAAGCTATTGCCCACAATTTTTTAAAGGAATGAAATAGTATATTCACCTTGTTCGTACGCCTCTACACAACCAGCAAAATAGCGGAAACTTTTCTTAGTAGCATACCGAACTATAACAAAGTCTCCCATATTGACTTCTTGGTCCACATCATCATCGTCTTCATCACAATTAGTACACGTAAATTAGACGCATAAACATGGAATAGGAGAAATAATTTATAAAGTTTTCATATTACGTATACATTTTCCTAATGGGATCAGGAACAAAACCCTACAAAGTTCCCAATTGTCCAGTGTCCGCAACATCCCTTATTTTGTAAAAAACCACCCCCGGATCGTGCATTATGTCGGTTTTTCTCAATTTCCTCGTAAACCGTTGTTCAAACGTAAAAAATATATAGAACCATAAATGTTTGCCATTAAATTCTACACAAAAATTGTTCTATAAATATGGTAGCTAATCCTTACTGAATTCTCGAAAAATACGTTTAAATTTAAGGATAGTTTTTAGCAAGCCGTTAAAATATGTCAAGTTCAGCGAGGCGTCAACGCACTTGTGACACAAACTTGTGGTATGCGTTACGGTGGATTATTTACAGATTTTAGTCAGTGTTAAAAATGTGTATTATTGTTATTATTATTATTATTTTATCCTTGTACGAAATGTTTAACAAAGTTCCAGAACGAACTGCTGACTCGAGCGATCATTGCGAATTTGTAGTGGATGGTGGTAATTTAATTCACCGTGTGGCATGGCCAAAACAGGGTACATTTTGTGATATTTACTCGGCCTATGTTAACTTTATACGTAAACACTATGGTCACTGTGTAACTTATTACAAAGAGTCTTGAACGACAAAAACGACTCCTGAAGCGCACTTCGGCTACAATTGCATTCAGTGAAAACACACCAATACACGATCAATAAAAGATATTGTTAAGTAATATAGCTAACAAAGATCGTTTAATTTCTCAACTTGTCGAGAGGCTAAATTCTGAGAATATTAATACTCCTACTGTGCTTTAGACGATGCTGACTTACTAATCGTTACAACCGCCATCGATCTATCAAGTCAACACGACACTGTGGTTGTAGTTGGTCAGGATGTCGATCTTCTTTCTCTTATATTGCTCTTGATTCTCAAGATAAGGATATTTTGTTTTTGAAACCAGCCCAAGGAAATATAAAGAAAAGGATTTATAGATCTTCTGATATGCAATCATCCAATGTTAGTAAAAATATTAAAGAAACTGTTCTTTCTGCACATGCGTTTAGTGGTTGTGATACCACTTTTGCGTTTTTCTGAAAAGGCAAATCTCAAATCATAAACATATTAAACAAGAGAAAGGATTTGGAAGATGTATATATTTTCAATAGTTCTCAATCTACGAAAGAGCAAATTGAAAGTGCTGGTGAGAAATTCACACTTGCGCTATATAAAGCTGAACGGAAAAAAACTTCTTTGAATAGCTACAGATTTATTTATTTTAATAAGTCGGTTGGCCAATCCAATCATGCCGTAATTTTGTCTAGATTGCCACCAATATCTGCAGCATTAAAACAGCATTCTTACCGGGTATTTCACCAAATTCAATCTTGGCGAGGAAAAGATATACAGCCAACGCGCAGTGGGGTTGGAAAAAAATGGGCAACATTTTATCACCAGTTTTTACTACCGTGGCGCCGGCTCCGATTTCTGTTCTGAAAGTTATATCGTGCAGCTGTAAAAAGGGTTGTGGTAAGCGATATGCATGTCTTAGACTTGGATTACATTGTTCAAACATGTGCTCCAACTGCCATGGACAGGGTTGGTTCAAAGCACCACCTGACGAGATATTTTATATATATTAAGAAGATATTAAATGAAGAGGACCTAACAAATGAATTTAAAAAAACATGTTAGTGGATTAGGCCTATTGGGGACACCATTTAAAAATAACGCTTCGGGAGCTCTACCTCATGGGTGGTGTGGAAACGAGCTCAAATTAAAATTTTAAAATTTGACTTAGATAATACTTATGTAGCGATATTATAGCACTAGAACTATGAAAATCACTACAATTAAAGCCACATTTTACATGCTAAAAACTACACCTAACTTTGAACGTTATTTGCGGAAATTCAGAGAGGATTAGCTAAAATGCTTATAGAACAATTTTTGTGTAGAATTTAATGGCGAACATTTTTGTTTCTATACATTTTTTACGTTTGAATAACAGTTTACGAGGAAATTGAGAAGAACCGGCACGATGTACCATCCGGGGGTGGTTTTTTGCAAAATAAGGGATGTTGCGGACATCGGCCACGTGGGAACTTTTTGGGGATTTATTCCTACTCCCATTAGGAACATAATTTACGTAATATGAAAACTTTATAAATTATTTCTTCTAAAATATGTACTATTTGCATGTACTAAATAGCTTATCGAATAAATCCACCATAAACGATTTTTAGAAACAGACGATTTTTCTATAACGCAAAAAGCACTAGCTCTTTCTTTTGTTTTGTTAGCAAATACTAATGAGGATATCATAATAAAACTTATTCTGCAAATTTTAATTTCGAAAAATATTATTTGTAGAATAAGCATATAAAAAACAAAACTAGATTTATTCGGTTTTGCTCAAAACTACTGGATTTATTTGGTTTTCCTAAGAACTTTATTAACAAACATTAACAAAACATTCTTATAAGTATTAATGGAAATATAAAAACTGTATGTGGTTAACAAAACTTGAAACTTTGTTAATAAACAAAAGCTGTTTATTAATATTTAAAAAAAGTATAAAGTAGGTATTAAAAACCTGTACTTTTTACAGATTAAAAAATAATAATAAAAGTTTATAACGCCGAATTAGACAAAAAAATAGCTATTGCAGATTTGCTAACTTCGAAACACGAAAACAGTAATTTAGACCCTGAAATTCATAAGGATTTATTTAATTTTTGTCAGTAGTAGGTAGTTTATATTATGTACTTTAATAAAGTGAGTCGATATCCGCTGCTAACTTAATTTTCATAAGAAGTGGATTTATTCGGTTTTGCTCCAAAGCTCCTCAATTAATGCTTTACTCAGACGGCAATGATATCAAGCGGTATAGTAGTATGAACCGTTGCGTTGTGTCAAATTCCGTCCACCGTGCGACGGAACATTCCACTTAAAATATCTAAGCCTTTTAAGTGAATTCTACGTTCAAACTAGCATAGTTTACGTGTCCCACTAAAGACCATTTCATTGCATTGTCCCACTATGAACCATACCAAAATATCCTACTATAAACCAGGTTCACAAAAATTACATTATTATTAATGTCCTACACTAAGCAACATACAATACGACAAGTTGTTTGTATAATTATACTTTTATACCATAGCCTCAAAGCGGCATAAGTAATGTTTTAAAAATATATCAACCAAAAGAGCTACCTACATAGTACCTACTGCATAATCAAAATCAGAAATTGAAACTTTACTTACCATTTATGAAGTGAAACTTCTTATGGCGCAGTAGGCAGTAAAATGAAACTGGCATGAAACGAAATATTTATAGAGAATGAGGAGTAAGCGCTCGTGGTGGGGGACGTTGTTGGTGGGATGACCAATAGTAGGGAGGATGGGGGAGGAAGCGATTAGCGCTCGTGGTGAGGCCATAGCGGGCGAGAGGGGAGGTGAGAGAAAATAAAATGCTTATTTTTTCGCACACTTGGGTGAGGTTACCGCACACTTGAGCATCGCGTCGCGTCGCGTCAAAATACGGACTGGGGATAAAATATTATACATACAAATAAATGTACTACCGCACACTAGAGCGTCGCGTCGCGGACGGGGATTCTTTCCTTCGAATCCTTGGCGTCAAACGACGCGTCCCGACGGGACGGTCATAAAGACGGGTCGTCTTTGTCCGTCGCACAATAGACGAAATTCGGAATATCGGTTCTTACCACTCACTATCATCGCGATCGAAATACCTCGTGGTTAATATCGCGACTAGACGGGCGAATTCTCCAAGACTGGCGCGTTTTTTATTGATAGGATGGATCCACATTCTCTTCTTTCTATTTCTTTCTGACATCAATGCTACCATAAAAGCAGTTTCCTCATTAGAACTACTGCTGCCGTCGTACATCTTGTTGCACTGCTAGATATCGTCTGATTAAAATATATTTTATAAAAATTACGGACATTCAAGTCCAAATCTGTCGGTTGCCGCCGGAAAAGTGGGCGATGCCACCATCCATCGCGGAGCGTCACCGAGCCGTGACGTAAAATTTACTGACATTCAGGTAAGAATCGCCGAGCATCGCCGGGCATATCGTAAAATTTATGGACATTCAAGTAATAATCGCCGGGCTTCGACACACCCCAACGCGACCCGACGCCCAAGTGTGCGGTAACCTTAATGCCGGCAGTACACGCTCGCCGAGGAGACCCGAGCGCGAGACATGCCGAGACGAGGACTACCTGAGACGCGAGACCGTGAGCACTGTGTAAAACCTCCACTTACGCTCTCGCTACCGTTGACTTGTATTGGAGACCGCTTCTAGACTGAGCGTTTCGAGGGCGAGGCGAAAAGCCCTTTGGACGAGGTGAGAACACCAGGTACAGATACGCTCGCTCTCGCCTGGTCTCGGACCCCCTCGGCGAGCGTGTACTGTCGGAATAAGTCATGGCGGTTTTCGTTCAGCACGGCGAATTCTCATGAGAATTTACGCGTAAATTAATTCTGTTGTCACAAAGAATATTAGAGAGTTCTGTATATATATTTTTTCTAGCACGCGTAGTATCAGTCGAGCATCATCGGTGAGCCGCCGAGTTTATATAGTGTAATTTGTGTATATTGAGGTTACAAAGTAGTCAGAAATATTTCTGCATAGTGTGGAGATTATTTTCTAGGGAGAATAGAGTGCCCAAATCAAATTCACCGTCGTGTAAAGTTTATATATACAGGGTGAGTCGGGAGGATCGGACCAAATTCCAGGAGCGTATTGTACACAAGATAATAGTGTAAAAAAAACTCATATGTCCTTATCCGATTTTTATTTTTACAACACTAAATAGAAATTATTAATTACACTATAACTTGAAAACGAATGAAAATCGGATAAGGACGTATGTGTTTTTTCATTATTATCTTGTGTACAATACGCTCCTGGAGTTTGGTCCGATCCTCCCGACTCAGGGGTGTTGTAGAACACTAAATAGAAATTATTAATTACGCTGTAATATGAAAACAAATGAAAATCGGATACGGACATATGAGTTTTTTTACATTATTATCTTGTGTACGATACGCTCCTGGAGTTTGGTCCGATCCTCCCGACTCACCCTGTATATTGGAGTGTGAAATACTCTAGCACGTAATATCAGTTGTGCATCCTCAGTGAGCGCCAAGGTTATATTGTGTATGTGTCGCACCCACTTAGCGTAATTGTCCATTTCATGAAATGGATATCCACTTCGCGAACTGTATCCATTTAATGAAATCATCTTACATTACAGCATCTGGACAAAAACCGTCCAGTTCCTGTTCTGTACAGATAAACCTTATTTGTCCACTTCATGTAATAAAGTTAGTCTGGTTTATGTCGCACCCACGTCGCACCCACTTGGCGTAATTGGCCGTTTCATGAAATGGATATCCACTTCGCGAACTGTAACCACTATAATTTCGCTTTGTTGTGGCTCCGCTCGCTGCGCTCGGTCCGCCGACTACCTAACCTAACCCAACCTCTCCCTAGTTGAATTTTTTTTTAAATTTCCGAAGAAAATTTGGCTTTATTGTGGCTCTGTCGCACCCACTTGGCGTAATTTCTTGGGAAATTTAGAAAAAAAAAGTCCAATAGGGAGAGGTTGGGTTAGGTTAGGTAGTCGGCGGAGCGAGCGCAGCGAGCGGAGCAACAATAAAGCGAAATTATAGTGGTTCCCGTGTGGAAATGTTCTTTGGGCCCCAATTGGGGCCCAATTGGGCTGCTCAATTACTAGTTGGGCGCCAATTAGGCAGCCCAATCAGTGCCCAATTGGGCTTTCGTTGGGCTTGTAACGCTCAGCCCAATCTATACCCAATTTGGGCCGCCCAATTGGGTAACCCTATTTATGCCCAATCAACCTGAAATATTACTTTTAATGAATAATAAGATTAACAATGAATAAGAAGATTAATAATAATTAATAAGATTTTATATTTTCTCATAAAATGTACACGAGTAAAATATAAACGTATTCAAGCGGAACAATGATTGACACAAATCATACGCGCCGGTTTCCTTAGTTTTTCATAATTACAATTTAAGAATTTTCTATTTTCATATTTTATAGATTTATATGCAAGGGGGATTAGGGTACGATTAACATTAGAACTACCGCAACCGGTCAGTTTGACCGGTGTCTTATTCAGAGTTCCATTCAACCTCAATTATTTCGTAACCCGTGAGGTTTCTGTCAAAATTGGTAGAATACTTTTTTGTAGAGCACATTTCGGTCTACAAAAAAGTTTTATAGCAGTGTGGAGAAAAATCCACGGATAACGAGATAATCACCCGCCAAAACGACCGTCTTATAAAGCGCGACCATTCGGTAGTTCTAGTGTTAATAATGTAAAAGGCCAAGGCCATACAGTAAGAAATAATAATAATATAAACGTATTCTTCAGTTTTTAGGGCTCTATCATACACTATATACACTACACTACATACACTATATTTATTTAAATATACAGGGTGTTACTTAATGATAGGCCGTAATTGCAAGGGCACATTACTGAATCTATTTCCAGTAGAAAAGTTCATATTAACATGTGTCCTAAAATGTCTGATTTTCAAGATACAGGACGTCAAAATTTTAAAAAATCGGTTTTTTCATAATATCTAAAAGATCCTTGTGCCGATTTTGTTGACATTTGGTACTGTTGTTTATTGTAATAAGACGCTAAATTAACACTAACTAGAAGATAATTATGAGTTCCAGTGGCGTCCCGGGGGACAGTCTCACGAATAATATTTTTTCTCCTCAAAAACGAAGTGAGGTACGAAGTAATGTCAAGAGACAAAAAAGTTGTATTTTAAGCTGCTTAATCTGAAAAAAATATGAAATTTTTTAAAAAGTCAGTGGCGTACACTTTTTTCGTCAATATTATTCGTGAGATTGTCCCCCGGGACGCCACTGGAACTCATAATTATCTTCTAGTTAGTGGTATCTTAGCGTCTTATTACAATAAACAACAGTGCCAAATGTCAACAAAATCGGCACAAGGATTGTTGATATTATTAAAAAACCGATTTTTTTTAAACTTTGACGTCCTGTATCTTGAAACCCAGACATTTTAGGACACATGTTAATATGAACTTTTCTACTGGAAATTGATTCAGTAATGTGCCCTTGCAATTACGGCCTATCATTAAGTAACACCCTGTATATACACTATGCAAAGAAAACAAGCTCGAAGTCGTGAGCAGACCGGGCAAGCTAAAAATGGCGCGTTACCACGAGTCGACTCAAGTCGAACGATTTGGTAGTTCGACCGTATAGTCGACTTAAAATTTCTTTGTTATTAGTCGAATCGCATGAAGTCGCAAGACGAGCTACTTCGTTCGATTCGATTAATAACAAAGAAATTTTAAGTCGACTACGGTCGAACTACCAAGTCGTTCGACTTGAGTCGACTCGTGGCAACGCGCTTTAAGAGACTAAAAACTACTCGCTGCAGCTACTCGTTCTCGCGCCGTCATCTGTCGTATTGTCGCCACCTCGGCTTCACGGATGCCACGCTCCGCGTTGGACTTCCCTGCCTTCTCGTCGTCCTCCGTCCCAGTCCCTTGCGTAACCAAAGCCGATCCAATGGCCTCGATGGCTGCCTTCTCTGAAGAAGGGGCTTCCTTGCTGCTCCTTCGAGTTACGGCATCTGACAAAAAACATTACAAAATGATGTATTGCAATCATTACTTTGAAAGGTTTTTACTTCGTAAATATATTTCAAAAACAATATAATTTACATGAAAAAATATTAATCACTCTCACCTATTATACACCGATGGAGCCTGAACTCTTTAAGGAGAAACTTGCTAGACGCTTTGCGGACGTTCGTGAATTTAACAGCCAGATCTTTTGCTAAATATTTCTTCATGATGTTTACCACGCTTTTGAAAATATTTCCTCCTACATCCATGAGCGAGTTGAGAGAAGAAATCTGCAAGTAAAGTTAAAATTTGTAATATATGGACGTGCGTCACTTTAAATGGATGAAAATTTTCATCCTTCAACATCCTCCCAACCGTGGACTTGCTGATTCTAACCTCTGTTGCCACAGCTCGAATATTCGTTCGAGGGTTATTCCTTATTCTTTCTAGCACAGCATCGATATTTTGCTGCACCTGTATTCTTCTGGGACTTCCTAAAATAATTATAAAAACCCTATATAATTCAGCCCTGTGACAAATACAATCTTATCGCGCTATACCTTATCCAGGAGATCTTTCGACGTGATGATTCCGAAACGTTTTTATCGAGAAATATTTATATATTTCTAACATACGGCAGTGTTCACGAATATTGTAAAATATCGCAGGAATTTTACAGAAAAGTTACTTGCAAAAACGTGCTTTGTGGGGTGTAAATGATGATATTTTGTAATTTCCATCGTTATACCAGAGGCGAAGAAGAGATGAAATAGAAGTGAGGTACATGTACACTTCACGTTTGACAGGTCGGTATATAAATTGGAACTTGTGATAGTATAATACGAAAGAGGAAATATATCGATAAAGAAAAAAAATAATAAAGTAGTTACTCCATTATTGTAATCCAATTCCATTGTATCCCTTATTTTTCTGCCACGACTTTGATTGTTGATAGTGAAGAAAAATCAAATTTATTAGTTGATCCATCCACTATCAACAATAAAAGTCGTGGCAGAAAAATAAGGGATACAATGGAATTGGATTACAATAATGGAGTAACTATTTTATTATTTTTTCTTTATCGATATATTTCCTCTTTCGTATTATACTATCACAAGTTCCAATTTATATACCGACCTGTCAAACGTGAAGTGTACATGTACCTCACTTCTATTTCATCTCTTCTTCGCCTCTGGTATAACGATGGAAATTACAAAATATCATCATTTACACCCCACAAAGCACGTTTTCGCAAGTAACTTTTCTGTAACATTCCTGCGATATTTTACAATATTCGTGAACACTACCGTATGTTAGAAATATATATTTCTCGATAAAAACGTTTCGGAATCATTATGTCGAAAGATCGCCTCGATAAGATTGTACTTGTTCGGGCTGAATTATATAGGGTTTTTATAATTATTTTAGGAAGTCCCAGAAGAATACAGGTGAAGCAAAATATCGATGCTGTGATAGAAAGAATAAGGAATAACCCTCGAACCCTAATCGGTATCAGTGATTCCTCATTGACCGTTGTTACACCAGAGACGAAGAAGAGATGAAATAGAAGTGAGGTACATGTACACTTCAGGTTTGACAGGTCGTGTATAAATTGGAACTTCTGATAGTACGAAAGAGGAAATATATCGATAGAGAAAAAATAATGATAAAGTAATTACTTGATTATTGTGATCCAATTCCATTGCATCTCCTATTTTTCTGCTACGGCTTGTTGATGGAGAAGAAAAACCATTGATTCATCCCGTGCTCGCATGTCGCTGAAAACAAAAAATAGAATATCCACAATGATATATGTCCTTCATAGGCAATCAAAGTGAGGTTAGAATGGTCAGATTGTAAGTAACTTATCTGATGGCAATTCTTCTGAGATGCTGCCGTCTCCTTTCCTGCTCTGTATGCACAGGCATCCAGAGAAAAGTAGCACTGCATCCGTTCACTATCACGATTCACGATTATTAAAAAAAAATACAAACGATTAGCAAACTACACGGAGCGTCTGTCACATTCACCACTATTCGCCAGGGCCGTCCCTAAAAAGGGAACGTTTTCAGCCTCTCTCCAGGGCCGTACTCTTTTCCCGGGACGGCCCTGGCGAATTTCTAAACATAAAAATAGCCGTAGCGCCTAAACTAAAAAAGCTAGAAAAAAAATCATAAAGCAAAGATTAGAATGTTATTATCTACAACTTTTATTAAGGTCATTTTGTCGAAAAAAAATAATAATAATAAAATAATAAAAAAGCCTTTTGATTCGGTACTCTGGAGACTACCCTTAAACAGCCCTGAAAAAATCACCCTACCCTCGTCGATTTATTTGCGGCATAGGTAAAAATGGATAAGTGCCTTGGACTAAGTGATTAGGTACCCAATGTAGCCCCAACTAAACGCTAATACTATATCGTATCACCTGACCCAAATTTCAGTCACTAAAAGTTCGGAATAGATTTCAATTTTATTTATTCTGTAATAGAAATGGCCAATTTATCATTATATGTATCTTACTCCACTCAATTTGAAAAATGCTGTAAAGATTATTAAAAACGCAATTATCAAAGAATGCAATATATTATATATTTATTACCAATGTCATCATAATAAAGTTAGTAATGTTTTTGAGGCGATGCTATCAACCTTAAAACATAAAAATTATACAATATTTCTTGCTAAGGTAGTGATTAGGTACCTTAGTTGGGGCCAGATTGGGGTGCCCAACGTAGCCCCAACTAGTACCTTAGTTGGGGCCTGATTGGGCTGCCCAACGTAGCCCCAACTAAACGCTAATACTACATCGTATCACCTGACCCAAATTCCAGTCACTAAAAGTTCGGAATAAGTTCTAAATGTCCAGATTTATTTTTACTTCCGGTACATAAATAAAACAAACAATTGTATCTATTCGATTTATTATATTTTATTCAGATTGGGCCGCCCAATTGGGGCCTAATTGGCGCCCAATTACTGATTGGGCCAACTTGGGCAGATTTCCACACGGGTTACAATTCGCAAAGTGGATATCCATTTCATGAAATGGCCAATTACGCCAAGTGGGTGTGACAAAAGAATATTTCCATTTCATGAACTGGACAGAATTTTATCCAGATAGAGGAATAAAATATTATTCCTCTATCTGGATACAGTTCGCGAAGTGGATATCCATTTCATGAAATGGACAATTACGCTAAGCGGGTGCGACATATATACTGTACATTGAGGTTATAAAGGAGTGAGCAATTTTTCAAGATAGTGTAGAGAATATTTTGAAGTGAGAATTATGCCTAAATAAAATGCACAGTCGTGTAAAGAGTCGTGTAAAAAGTTTTAAAAAAAAGCAAAAACTAGTACCCTAGTACCTACTGAACGTGTCAGGGAATACAGGGCAAGGAAAAAAGCTGCCAATTTACAAACACTTCGGAACCCGCCATTGGTTGAGGAAATCGTTCGTATTGACCATCTATTGTAAGTGATTGTGATATGCCTTCGGAGTTACCGAATAATCGGAATAGAATTTCTCATGACATGAACATTCCGTGTGTTGATAGAAATCTACCAGGACCATTAACAAGGGAGGATGTCTCGAGGAACAGTGCAGTGAATCCTAATCCACCTTACAAAGACTTTTATCGATACAAGAGTATTTATAAAGAATTCGATAAAAAATTCAAGAATAATTCTTTCGGTTTTCCTTGCTCAATTTGTGAAAGATTATGGTTTCGAGAAAATTTTAAAATCCCAGGACCCTAGCATGGAGAAATTCTAGACACAATTCTGCCAACAATCAACAGAGAAGAAATTAAAACTTGTGTCACTTGCAAGCAATCTCTCACCAGGAATAGCATTCCAACATTATCGACATATAATGGATTTTCATATCCAGGAATACCACACCATCTTCCTCCTCTTGATTTGGTATTAGAAAGGCTTATCTCACTGAGAATTCCATTTATACAGATAAGCCGTTTACGTCATGAGCATGGGCAATGGGCTCGTCCCGCGTAGTTAAAAGTGGTGAATTATTAAATATGTAAAATGTTGCAGATACTACAAGAACTCATTTCGTCACAACAGTTCATTTTTAAATCCCCTCTAGTATTTAATAAAAAAACTTTAAAATGTGCCCATGTTTCAAATCTTCCGCTATTGCCGCGCTTTGATGACGTATTCTTTGTTGGTATAGAGCATGCGTATTCTCCAACTGGAAGCTCTACGGTTGCCATTGTTGCCAACTTCGTGAACTGTCACTCGGCGCGTCCGCCTATCAACTCGGCGCTCCGGGTTCAAATCTTTCTTATTGGTCTAACAATGTGTGCGTCACTTCCGCCGCGGAAAATATAGAAGTTACAATTTATGTGTCCGAGTTTCCCATTTTTTTGCAGGTAAAGGAGTGTGATAAAAATTCGCAAAAAAATATTTTCATTACTAATTCGTCGTGTACTTTTTTAATATGAAATTTAAAAAATTGTGGGACGAGCCCATACGGAATATTAGAGCAGATCATTAATATTCCAGTTGGGGTGGGTACAATGGTGAAACATCTTCCAAGACACCTGGCTGACGATCATTGCATTAATGTCCATATCAAAAAGAACACAAAACGTGTGGCCGCCAGACGCGGAAGAAGTGAAACTTCGATATCAGTTTCTCTGAATTTGATTCCGGTGGTATTAGTTTCAATTGGCTCTACGAAGAAGCATTGTAAAAGACTTGTATACCTAGAGCCAATTGAAACTAATACCACCGAAATCAGATTCAGAGAAACTGATATCGAAGTTTCACTTCTTCCGCGTGTGGCGGCCACACGTTTTGTGTTTTTTTTTGTTGAATTCAATATGAATTTTTTTATGGGCACAAAATGTAGTGTAAGGAATATCATATTCACTGGATGTATTTTCACCGATATTGGATCCTCCAGGAACTTGAAAATCTGTTACATTCTCCAGGGTTTGGGACTGGTGTTGATCTACATTAGCAGATATAGCAATATTTTATTGTGATAATTTAATTTTCTCTCTCCATTTTCGACTTCGTTCTGCATCAGTTTTAGGTAGTGTCTCCGTCATTGTTTTCTTTACACGGTGCCTGTCACGAAACTCTTTTGCCCGTTGTTTTCCTGTTTTTGCCATAATAATTTTAATATAACACACACGCGAAAGAGTGTTCAGTGTTCATTGACGTTAACGAAATTGAAAGTTTATTTTACACGGTGCCTGTCACTGTACTCTTTTGACTATTCTGTTGTTTTTTTTGCAACAATAATTATAACTTAATACACACACACACACACGAAAGAATGTACAGTAATGCGTGGTGGTTACTCGAGAAAGGTCACGACTCCGATCGCAGACTACACGAGCTCTGTATAGCCGGCCATTCGACGCGGTAAAATCCGGAAAACTGAAAATGTACAAACGAAATACAAACAACTCACACGTAACTCTGCGCCCTCTAGTCTGGCTTCTCATATCATCTTACGGATACGCCCAAAAAAGGGTCCTAAACGCTAGATTTATGGTGAGACTAAACAGTCCTCTTAGTGGAGGTGCGACACTGCGTCGCCTCATAATACGAACAATAGCTTCCATCGCCCGAAGAAACCCTCTCGAGCAACACAAACCAGACCCCCTCTGCATAGTCTAAACAGCGATTGATTTTTGCCTCATTTTTCTTCAGTTTCAAGTTAATAACTATAACATGTGCGATCAAGAGTAGATCTCGAGGTCGTAAATCCCGAAGGCACTACTGCGTGACACGAATAGTGACCGAAAACGTAGAGTGGTGGATTTAAACCGTATCGGTTAGTTGAAATGATTTAACACTGCACTCACAATATTACTGGTGATTATATTGGATTCAAAGAGATATCGTAATTCCGTGATGTAGCCGTGGTTTACAATTAGATACACTGAGAGGTAGTTTTGAGGGAAATGTGTGGGACTGCGAACGCATTCGTAACCCCCATTCACCAAAACATACCGCCTGCCTCGCTGTTGCGACCGATGTACAGATGATATCTAGATTAGTGCGTTTTACTGAGTTTGCGATAATAGTGAGCCTCGCCGCGTGAGTGATAGTCGTATGGCGGCCTGGCGCTCCAGCCTCGCAAAATCGACACATGGCTTTGCCTGGCAAAGGCGATAGACGGTACGGCGTTAAGGCGATAGACGGTGGAATGGGGCAGAGTTGAGAGCGGTGTATTGGGGCAGGGTCGAGAGCGCTGTATGAGTGAGTCACGGTCGGAAGCGCTGGAGTGTGTGGGTTTCGTTACGGACCTCGTGTCGGGCGCGCGATTTTAGTACCCTCAGCATAAAAGTTTCACTTCAAAAAATTCATAAATACAGCTATTTGAGTAGTCTTATCAACAAAAGAAACATCAAGACTTGGCTGCATTATCTAATACCAACCCCACTCTATCAACTATATGACATTAAAGTTGATGTTTCTTTTTTCAACACCAGTGTTGGTGAAAATCAGGTAAATAATAAGTTCTTCAATAATGTTCATAATAAAACACAAACTCATTTCATTACTCATCAATAGTGATGTCGCGATACGAGACGAGAGTCAAGCATCAATCGACAAAAGTCCGTTCATCCTGAAATCAAACAATTTTGGGAGAAAATGTCACGAGACCTTTCTTGTAGCTAATAAAACTCCCCATAACTCCAATGACAGGATAAATGTTGCCACTCCACATATTGATATCAATTTACAACAAACAAGTTGGCTGGCTATAAATGCTGCTGCACAGTTGGAGACATTTGTGCAGCCCAATGTGTAATAGAAAGCGGGCAGAGTGTGGCAATGATCATTATTTACATCACGCCAAATCAAAGAATCAACGATATAATAAAATTCATTCACCGAGCGTTTCCACCGGTCCGGTGTAGCGCGCATGCGTCAGCACCTCAGCTGAATGAATGGAAGTGAGAAGAAAGGAATGCAAGTGAGAAGAAAGATCTCGACCTCTCTCTGGCTTCGAAAAACCGAGAGATTCCTTCAATTTCATCTTTCGGGACGAACTGGCATGGCGCGCTAGGTACGATGCGTGTCAAGTCTTTTGATGATCTGTTTGACAATATCTTTGAAACTAATACAGATACTGCAAAATTTATAATAAACTTTTCTGTTCAGTAAAACCAGGCCTACAAAGAAGTTCTTTGAAAATTTTCATTGTCTGTCTTAGTTTCACAGAAATTGTCCCAAATCGTTTATAAATCGTTCTGTGATTTCATTGTTTGCTTTTCTGCTTTCAAACTATCTGTAGCAACTATTATTTATATCAATCGTTTAAGTATAAAAATGAAAGAATACATTTTCATAAAAAGATTTTTACTCAGGAGATTTTTTGCTTTTTATATTTACTAAGAGAAATGGCAGCTTTTCTTTTTTTTAAATAATTTCTTACTTATCCACATAATAGTGATTCAAGGAAAGGGAAGGAATGCTTAAATCAAATCGAATTATAGATGAGACATTTCTCTACAAGTTTTGTTTGAAACTTTTTTTTAAGCAAATTAATTTCACAGTTGCGCTTAAGTAAACTGGAGCGCTTTTCTTAGAATTATTGCACTCACGTACCCTTTTGAATCCGGGTTTTTGCATTATCTTCTTTCCAACGCCTCCTAGATAAAAGGTTCTACTTTTGGTTGATCTACGAAATTGATTCAATTGCATTGAACAGTGCTTGCCCGTGAGAACAAACGTTTGCATTGACTTGTGCATTCAATTCCATGTTCAATTGCATAGATTCAACGTTATTGATGAATGAATTTGACTAATAAGAATCCGGCTTTCAGGTATGTAAGACGAGGCCAGCCGCGCCTTCGTCAATGTACTATCAACCATCATCTAAACATCATTTATGTCTCGTCGCACGGTAGACGGAACTTGGAAGGCCGTTTCGTACCGCTTAAGTTTCGCAATCATAAATATGTACCTCTCACCATCAGCGAATCGGTACGTTTCGTCAAAAAGTGGGCCGCGAATGCACTCGCGGTCTCGCACCTCCCCGGCAATTACCGAACGATCAGAGCAAACCGTCTTTGGCGGTGCCTCACTGTAACCGGGACCGTCATAACGGCAAATACTTCGCCAACCTAATAAAGTTGATTTCACCGCCTACTCATGCCCAGTGCAATCAGCGCATAAATTCGTCCGATTTTGGCAAAAATCCTGAATTACGCTCTTTTTATGTAACCACAAAAATTATCATCCAACCAATAGCAAGCGAAATAATAACAAAAAGCCAATTTTTTTATTTTTGACTCCCGTATGACTTTTGAAGCGTACACGATATCGATTGGGACTTTTTACACGTTATTTACAATATAATGCTTCAATGAAGGTGTATGCAAAAATCCAGCTTACTGCGAATTTTTTAGAAGTAACGCCTTATTTCCACCTTAAGTTACTGGGCTATTAATAATCTTCAAATTCTATTTCCATTGGTTCATCTCTTTATCATAATTAAACACGTCTTCTGAATGCTCTGGACTATCCTCAATCGTATCTTCCAACGCAGAGTATTTTCACTAAATCGCGATGATTCTTCCATGTGCAATTATTGGCGGAACCCAACAACACTTTCATGCGTTGAGATGGATGTAAAAAAATTAATGTAATATTGTGTTTAATGATGATGAGGATGAACTAAAGAAATGTCCCAGTGTCCGTCACAGACCAGTTATCATCAGTGCGATTAAATATCCTTAAAAATTAAGCATCCAATAGTAAAATTCCATTATACTATAATTTTAATAATATGTGGCAACATCGACGAAATAACTGGTAAAAATTATTTGCAATCGAGTGACATTTGTGACGCGGACGGTGTGTTAAAGGTGCCGGTGTTTTGAATAAATCTAGGTTTGGTACAGCTGTTAGCATAAATGTTAAGGCAAGTTGTTCTGGAAAACTCTCTCTAGCATGCACGTAGTGTGTCTTATTGGCAGGAAATTACTTTTTGATAAATTATATACATATAAACTAAGTAATTAGCAAACATTTTTAGGTTAGGAGTCCGTTAGAAATTAATTTTTGTGGTGACGAATACTGGTACAGGAAAACAGATGTCTGTCCCAATATTCGTCGGGTATGACGAGCAGTTGGTCATCGATCATTTCAATAAAATTCTACAGCATTTCTGATGGTAAGCTTGAGTTATTCAAAGAGTCTGGACCGACCTGGTTGCACGAGGTGGAATACACAGAATTATTTACAATTTGGTATAAAATAAACAGAAGCGTTAATGGAGAAGGTACAGAGACTGTACTGGAGATACACGATCATATGAGTTTTCCAGATAATTAAATATTTGACGATATTTTAAATGACCTATTGCCTGAAAATAAACCAATTGACTTTGTTGTGGAAGAAGAAGGTGCACTGCAAAAAATCACTAATAAAGGTACGGTACTCCTAAACTCCAGTTTACTTCTATGGTTGTTAACTATAATAACTTTTTTGCTTATAGATCTTTATCTCTCTCTCCTGAATTGAACTCACCTGAAAGCAACAAAGCAGTGTCTCACAGAAAACGTAAGTAACATATCAGATATTGTGTACAACTTATCCAAAATTCCGTATTCGTTATTTGCAGGTGATCTAGATAAGAGTGTTCCAATAAACTTAGAAATTCTAAGTGATGGACTTGATAAATCGAACATTTGTCAAAACATGCAGCCAATTTTATGCCCAGTTTCTTGCGAAACCTCAACAGATCCAGAAATATCAAATGAACTACTAGTAAATAGTACCAATCAGCATTATGAGGCAACAACAAAAGAGGCTTCAAATGGTATTACCCAAAAAGGTAGGTAATAGGTATTTATGGAATGATTGAGTAAGTAGTTTTACTCATCGTTGAGATATAAAATTTAAAAATAATAAATGTTAGTAACAATCTAAGAATAAATATTATATCGTTATATACTTATAATTTTTAGATCATTTGTTGAACATATCGATTACTGGAATAGATGAACTTAGTTTACCTACCACAAAAATAGAGGTTCATGACATAGTTATTGCGGTAGACCAATTTTCGCCATCTACGGCAATACAAGCACAAACAACTACTGAGACAAATATCCCAGCAAATTTTTCTTCAACGACCACAGCACAAGTGGCAGATATTAATCAAGATACATATAGTGAGAAGAATATGACTGTGAAAGAAAACGCAGAAGAAATTAAAGATAAAGATATCTTGGCAGACATACCCTCTCCTTTCAAAAATAATTTGTTTTGGCCAGATACACCAAAGGTGACTAAAAAGCTGAAAGAAAAGATACCTTCGGTAGCAACGACTAAAGACTGGCAAGAATACTTTAGAAAGAAAGAGAACAAGAAATTAGAAAAAGAAAAAGAAATTCAAGAAAGGAAAAAAAACGACTAGAAGTCAAGGAAAATAAAAAAAATGCAGGGGAAAAGATTGTGAAAAAAAAAGGAGAACCAAAGTCAAAACCAAAAAACAGGAGAATGGAATTTCTGCAACTGAGGAGACACAGAAAGAAAGATGGTTTTGTAATATATGTGACGAAGAGCGTGAAGAGGATATGATTAAATGTCAAAAGTGTTTGTGCTGGATGCATGAGAAGTGTGCATCTGCTTCAAAAAAGACTAAAAAATTTATTTGTCAAATTTGTTTGTCAAATTTGTAGCGTACTTACCTAAGTCCCTAAATAAATAAATCAGAATAGTAATTATTATTCATTTGGGTTTTCTTGCATTAAACTATATGACGAATACTAGGACGTTAACTGACGATAACTGGTACAGTCCCCTTTTTACATGACGAATAATGGTACATCAAAATGCTGATTCTGAATTAGAATAAAATAACATTTATAGTTAAAGTAAAGAATATTTGTCTAAAAAACATAAGAGATAACTTAACGTACTTATCATTAGAAATATTTTTGCACGAAAAAGATAATATATGTGACTTGGACTATAAAAAGGGGGAATTGTGCCAAAAAATCAATTTTGGTTTTTTTGGTCAAAAGTGTAGGAAATTCAATGCTCTTTCAGATGAAACCATCGCCGAAGTCAGGAAGTTGATATTTCATCCCTAAAAAGCCTTGTAAGTGGATTAAACTTATAGTAAGTGGATTAAACTTATAAAATTTCACGTGAGATCATCGCCGAATACGAATTATTGAATTTTACACCTCTAAGTCGTAGTTTAAGTGAGGAAACCTCGTACGTCAGCAAAAAATCAGTCTTTATTACAGGAAAATGAACAAACGATACTACCTACTAGTACTTTAAACAGGTCAGTCATACTGTGGAGTTTTGCGAGGTCGGCCTCGTTTTTTAAATGGCGTAGGCGTTGGTTCTTCCACCAGTTTCTCTTCCTCGGTTTGCGGCAGTTCATTTTTGCGTGGTCGGCCTCGCTTCCTGGGATTGGACGCGGACGCAGGCGCGGCTGCAGGCATCGGCTTCAACTTCTCCTTCAGTTTTTGAGTCGGTGCCTTCTTCGTACGTATGCCGGCCTCAGGTGCCGTCTTCTTCTTAGGCTCAGTAGTCTCTTTCATTGTAGTAGTCGTTGTCTTTGGTCGTGGACTACAGGGCTCTGGCGCAACCAGGTCAGCCTTTGCTGGATCAGAGCACAAGCTACGGACCTTTTCAAAAAGGTACCACTGCCTCTCAATTGATAGCCCTTTCGACTGAATTTGAGCGGGCCTCATCGATCTGTCGGCCATAGATAGGAGGAGAGTAGTGTGCTCTGATTCTCTATCAGCGAGATAGCGGAACTGAATGAAAATGAAATGGTGGTATTTCGAGATACCTGGCAGGCTCTTATACAGTTTTTTGAAGAAGCTTTCCCATTCATACCAGTTCACTGTCGCTCCATCAACCGGAACATTTCGACCATCAATTGTCGACTCCCGTACAGCCCTCATAACATCGAGAAAGCAATCAATGTCCATCTTACCAAATAGCATCTTAAACTTGCCAAGTAGCGGTCTGGGCTAAACCGAGTGTGGCCCGTCATTAGGAAGTTTAGGAGAATCCTATCTTGATAACCCATCTCGATTCGCCATGACAAGTACGCTAGCATGGTGTTGTTCTTGTTTTGTGCAGCACAGTTGTCCACAAAGAGAACAAGAACACGTACCTCTTTCGACAAGTAGTTTTCGAAATAATGATGGAGTAGGCTTATGACAGTGCTAGGCCCCTTACCAACGCCTACTGCTTCGTCAATAAGGTACATGTGCTGTGTGCGCGCTAATTCATTAGTTACTCCAAAAACTGAGCACTTACGCGATGATTTGAAGTACGCAGAGGCAGGCTGTTGCGGACTACTCGGATATGCAACGTACTGCGCGAAGTCAAACGCTAGTACAGCAATTTCTGGATCTGAAAAAAGGCCATTATAAGAAAGAGTCAGAAATTTATCGAGAAGTACGAGAGCAATAGCTTACGGTACAAACCTGTTCTTGCACACCAGGTCTGATAATACGATCGCTGTGTATTGGCATCATTCAGATGGTTTAAGGCATTTGTCAGTTGCAGGTGTTGTTTTTCGGTGTTCGCTTTCATGCTCCGATAGATGATTAGCAAATTTCTTTTGCAAGTATCACATAAGTCGTAGGCTGGGCGCATGGTTGTAATTGCAGGGCAGTATTGTTTCCAGATTCGTCGAAACGAACGATTACCGATGGTTAATGACTTATTTTCAGGTCCAACTGCTTTCAGATATATTCGGTAGATGGAGGACTTTGTTTCGTGGGAGGGTAATTTCATTACCTTCCAATTTTTAAAATTCGGCATTCCGCCTGGTAATGGTACCGCAAACTGTCGAGCATAATTACGGATGAATTCTACCACATGATTTATGGTGTCAGTTGACATTGCATCGGGGCGGTGCGGCTTGCCACGAGAGCCATGGCGTCGTGGTTCAATACCGAATTCGAGGGAATGTTTCTGGAGGTTTTCAAACCATTTCTTACCCATGTCATGAATGAAGAGGTACATGGGCTTACAAATGTCAGCGCCAAAAAAAGAATACCGATTATGGAAGTAGTCTGCCTTCTGCGAAGTACCACGGTACCGTCGTCGATTTTTGTAAACTGATATCATATCAGAACGCTCCCGAAACGACTCAAGATGCGCCAACACAATGAGATCTTGCTCCGCCTTCGATAATTGCAGAAATGTGTCACGAACTTCTTGCACGATTTCCTGCGGTAGAACCTGATTGCATTTCATAGAGCAACAGGCCTGCGCATCAGGCGAAAACATCACGGCAATTTTGCTGTACTCGATCAGGTCTGCGAGTGAGTGTTCAATTTCGACGTCATATTTAAGCGAAGCTGCCGCGGCAGATGTCTGTGGTGTATCCCAATCTAATGCCGAAGTTGTAGGTACAGCGGCAGAAGTGCACGGACTATCTCCGTAATGGGAATCATACATTGAAAAACAATCACGCGACGTCTCTTCATCCGTACTCAACAAATCATCATCATCATCACTATCAAGCGTTCTTGGAGCGCCATAAAACTCCTCGAGATCGTTAAATGTATCATCTGGGTCCATTTCAAACGACGCACACTTTCATCCAAATTAGAAACCGCTCAACAGAAAAATAATAACTACCATGTAAATTAGGCAAACGAAATCAGTTGTTTATAATTATTAGTAGCACGCGGCTATACGTGAAAAGTACGCGAGAAGACACAGTACGCGAGAAGACACGTCGAACGTCGTATTTAGTTCTCCTTCCAACAGTCTAAACGCTCTTTGCTCCGTTCCTCGTCGTTTTAATCCTACGAATATCGTCGGTAACCATGGTAAACACTACAGTAAACTCGTCGAAGAGAGGGGGGAACCGACTTCGTACCGAAATACCGCAAGGCGCTAGAACGAAGCCGAGCACATCACGATAAACAACAAATAAAAGCACGTGGGGGTAGCGCTAACTTTAAACGCGTTTTCTGAGCGAAACGTGTTTTGGCACAATTCTCCCTTTTTATAGTCCAAGTCACATATGAATTTTATACCGAGTTTCATATTGCGAACATCGTCTTAACGTGACGAATACTGGGACATTTACCTTAATGAAAATAGAATTTGAATACTATTAATATGTATTTCAATCATAGTATTATGTTTTTTACTTTCTCTTGTACTTTTTTTCTAAGTAAATATTAATTGATTTTTTGCAATAGTATGTCCAATAAAACTCCGACATTTCTTGCTATTGTTAGGTGAATTATTCGATTTGATTTAAACATTCCTTCTATTTCCTTGAATCACTATTATGTGGATAATTAATAAATTATAAGAAAAAGAAAATCTGCCATTTCTCTTAGTCAATATAAAAAGCAAAAATTTTCCTGAGTAAAATTTTTTTTTAAATTCATTCTCTCATTTTTATACTTAACCCTCCGTTACTCCCTAGAAACCTACGACCTTAGGTGGTCGTATGACGAGCGCTGAGCCGCCGTGCTAAACGGAGCATGCTGTTGCCACATTACCTTACACATTGTAAGTGCGTCGTGACAACACTGTATCTCGAGCGTTTGTCGGAGAGCTACTTGCACTGGGCGGCTCGGCGCCGCTTTTCCGTTCGCTCGGACAAGTAGTCGAGCTAAGTGATCTATGTACCATAATGGTACTCGCAGACTTGTACACTTTTTGTATTGCGCAACCTGGAAAATGGCGCCATTTGGGTATTGCAGCGTGTGAATAACGTCGCAAGTTTAAAAATTGCGCAATTTTCAAGTTGTGTACACTTTAAAAATTGCTACGTGTGAATAGTTCAAGATACTGGACTTGCGCAATATAAATATGGACCGACATGTTGGTGAATAATGTGGCGCAACTTTGCCTGTTGCGTGAGCAGTTTAGCTATCTGACCGGACTTTACCTTCCTCCGGTTTTCCCCTACAATCTCAATGTTACAGCGAGTCGTTCAGTAGGTGAAATCACTTTCCTCGTAAACGTGTCCTTTTTTTTTTTTATTAATGGCCTCCCGTTTAATTTAGGCAACGAAGACTGAAGAAGGCCAAATAGCGGAAAAAATTCATATAGAAGCGATTTTTGTCACAGTTGTAGGGGAAGGTGTCATTAACGTACTGATTGGTGGGAGGTAACCGGGGGGGGGGGGGGGGGTTGCTCTAAAGGTCCCTCTTTTCAGTTTTTCGTTAATAACTCGAAAACTATTGCCTCTCTAGCGAAAAAAAGTTTATGTACTCAATTAATCTATATAAAATTCTCTAAATGAAACATTTCTTAAAAATTGGTTTTAATTGTTAAAAATCAAGTTTTAATGATAAATTAACCCTTTGCACTCCGGGCGATTGTCGCACGTACGAACCAGCCACTCCGGACGATTTTAGCAATATTGCGGCTATATTAGGGAAGCGTTTTACAGGTACTTTAAAATAATTTTATACTCAACTAACGTATACAAATAATAAACTTCCATTCATTTATTTATTTTTGCATCGAATAAAACAAAACCGGTATATATTATACTCTGTAATTAGTTTTTGTATGATATCTAGCGTAACAATTCCAAAGATGCATTCTCGGTTTGTCAGGACACGTGTTACAATGTAAACACACACGTGTAAGCACTTCGTTAATGGCCGTAAATCTGATCATTAGGCACAATATTACATGTAACACCTTAACAGCTTATGGCAACCTGCGATTTGTTATTATGACAAAAGTTCAACTTCCTTCCAATACGCAGCGATGGCGCTAGTCATTTGCACGTTCCCTATACTTAGGTGCCCGCGAAGTGCAAAGGGTCTATGCTCAGACCACGTTTTAATGACTATACTGTCTGTGAATGTAATTATGTAATATAGGTATCGCGTCGTTGTCAAGTTAAAACCTGCTATATGCCGCTTGGAATAACTCTTTGATTTATGTGACATTCCTTCAAAAGTAATCCTAAATGAGTTCATAAATATGAACCAGTAATTACCTTCCGGGGGTCGTCCGTTAAGGCGCGGGACCGAGGTATTAGGGAGTTTTTGAGCTCCTTAATTTTAGAACGTTAAACGTAAAACGTTATGTTGAGCATGCGCAGTGGCTTCATAATAACCGATTACGCTATTAAACGATAACGTGATACCTTATTAGACGGAGAATAGGGTACGCTTAATAAGCGATAACGGAAATGCACTGTCGCTAGAGTGCGCTTAGGGAGTAGAGAGAAGAACCAATGGCGTCAGAAGAAAGACCGAGCCTAGAGGAAAGCGGCACGTGCCCGACCGATGACAGCGTTGTAAGCGTTGTACCTACACCTGAGGACACGAAATCTGTCGTTGGTGACTTTTTTTTAATGTTATTTTTAAACGTACTAACCAATGAACAATTAATTCTCATGCGCTCATTAGCTACGGTGGCGTCTACTCTTGTTAATGAAAGCACGAGGATTATTAATCATTGGTTAGTACGTTTAAAAATAACATTTAAAAAAGTCATCACAGGGACAGATTTCGTGTCCCCGGGTGTAAGTGAAATAAAGCGGCCACGTCTCCGAGGGTCGCCGCTGCCGGGCGTGTCTATACGAACGCATACTGTAGTCCGCTACACTTACGTTATACGTAACGCCTTCTTGAGGATAAAAAACTAATTTCAACAAGGTGGTGTTAACGTTAAGAGAATAAATCTGCGCATGCTCACAATAACCGAAAACCAAGACGTGCAGTTTAGCAGTCCAAAAACTCTCTATTAACGACCTAGGTAAGTGTGTTCGCCGAAATAAACCCGCTTCACCGATCGAAAGATTAACTCTAGGGTCGCAAGGATTTGCGATTGTGATATTAACCTTTAGAGTCCGGGGGTGGTCGATAAATCGACCAGCAATTAGGTCGGGGCCTCCAAATAGGAAATTTATTGATTTTATTTATAAATTTCACGTCTAAAAAAAGTCGATTTTAACTGAAATTTCCCCGGACTTAAAAGGTTCCAATGAATTGAAACAATGCTAATAAATACGGCAAAATGGATGAAATTTTGACAATGCAAAGTATATTGAATTATCAAAAGATATCAAAATAGAAACGTCGCTCCTTAAAACCGATTTTAACTACTTTTTGTGTACTACTGTAACATTGAGATTGTAGGGGAAAACCGGAGGAAGGTAAAGTCCGGTCAGGTAGCTAAACTGCTCACACAACAGGCAAAGTTGCGCTACATTATTCACCAACATGTCGGTCCATATTTATATTGCGCAAGTCCAGTATCATAGGAATTGAGTCAAAGGAATACAGGAATTTGGAGGTAAGGAAGGAAAATAGCACAGGTACATGAACAATAATTTATTTAACTAGCAAGTCTATTAAAAATATTTGTTTACTAATTTTACTTTCAATTTATCAACAGACATTTTTTTAATTAAACACATTTTATCCTATGTATTTCTCACCAAATTTTTGGAATAAGTTTCGAATAAATAACAAAGTTACAAATTGATTACAAATTGGTTACAAACTAATTGTTATTTTTAGAATATTAATGAAAAATATTAAGTACAGAAATCATGACCATCTAATATTCATGTTCATTTATACAATTTTATTATCCGAAACGTGCTTTTTTGCTGGAGGTTGGTTGAGTCCAACTCTCGTCATCTTCCTCTTCGTCAACTATCTAAGGGGTTATGGCCATGAGAAACAGCTAACCCGGTGGAAAACTACTAGGAGAAACATCTGTACAAATTAATTAAAAAATAAAGAAACAGCTAACGAGGTCACTTCCCGCATGGAAGTTGTAGAGAATTTCATGCTCTACAAAGTTCCATTTTTTATTTATTTTTTCGACGTTCTCAACGAACGTAATGCTGCGTCAAAGTTCGATAAGGCCCATTTCCCAATAATTTTCATTTATTTATAAACAAATTGCAACTCGGAGGATACGCACAAACTAATATGTTATTCCTGGTATTTTTCCCCACCGATTGAGTATAAATTTATCCCCTGAAAAATTATTTTAAAAGAACCGTGTAATTCGAGTTAGATTTACTGTCCTATAAAGGGATAGGGAGAAAAAATATGGTACACCGTCCTTGTGGTAACACCCCAATGGGAGGCTCGACCGGGGAAGTCCGAACTTCCTACACAACCCGACCCTTATTTTAAACTAAGTTCAGATAAAAACTATTTACGAATCTTCTTCTCTGTTAACACAGTCGGAGCAGCTCAAAGCAGTTTCGGCGGTATGTTCTTTATATACGAACTTCAAACATCTATGACACCGGTGTTGAGTAAATCGGTTTTGTAAATGTAAATTGGTTGAGTAAATGTACATTAGTAGTGGTGGCGTCTAGGGCGGATAGTCAGCGAGGCATAGCTGGCTGAATATCGAAATACGAGGCGCATGTAAAAAGTAGTACACGGAAAGAAAAAATCAAGAAATTTTATAGGGAAAGTTATAAAAAAAAAGTTACTGTGCTGTCCTTGAATCGTGGTGCAAACGTCCAGACCAAGAAAAAGTCTGAGACGCATGCGTATTTATTATGGTGCTTGTATAGTGAGAGTATCATGATTCGGTATAAAAAAGAAAAAGAAGTGAGGTATTTTAGTACCGTACTATTGACATGGAGCTGTACGATGTGGAGTTAAGGAAACCGAGTAGTTGCTGAGCAGCCTGGGTGCGATCCGGCGTGCTGTTGGTTTTTGGCGTTGCTCAAAGGCGCCTCGTCCCAAACTGCACGCTTCATGTAGACACTAAATTATCTCGGATCATACTCGGCAAACGGTATATTTCGGCGAAAGCGGCAAACGCGCTTGGAGTCCTGCATCTTTCCCGGAAATTTTAATCGATACCGCTATACGTGGAATACTAAATCCGTCTTGTAAATTAGAGAATGACGAATTCAATAGATGACCGATCGGGGAGACCTGATCCCTGACTCATAAAGCGATCCGTTGGATACCTGGCCTTATTGTTCGAGGTCCGCTCGAGCATTCTTCGAGGTCCGCCCGAGCATTGTCCGAGGTCCGTCCGATCGTCTTTAGATAATCCTCTCGAGCGGCGCTCTAGCTCAGCTCGAGCGTCGTCCGAGATTCGCTCGAGCGTAGCTCGAGCTCAGCTCGAGATCCGCTCGAGCGTCGGTCGATATCTGCTCGAGCGGTCGATCCGCATTCGGAGCTAGACCGATCTACACCGATTTAGACCGATCGACACCGATCTATACCGATCGACACCGATCTAGACCGATCGACACCGATCTAGACCGATCTACACCGATCTACACCAATCAATTTTTACTTAATTCAATTGGACCATCGATTTTGAGACAGAGCGTGAGATTTCGTGAATTAATTGTAGCACAGGCATTTAGACCGTTAGCAGATAGTGACAGATTCTGGTGCCCCATTTTCGCATACATACCTCGAAGAGGGTTGAAAGGTACTTCGATGCTGAGTTGAATAAAGCGAAATTTACGAATGGACCCTGGGGATAACATATAAAAAATTCGATTTTTCTTAACAGCGCGCGCTCGGCGTTGCATGCGATTTCAAATCAGAGTATAGGAAAAAGCGCAGGTATACTCGTAGGTAAGAGACCGAATTCATGTACACAATAGCTCGGGGTCCCAAACCTTCCTTGGAAGGTAATTTCCGGAGAATTCGTAACCAGCCATCTCTCGTAGTGACCGCGCTGGAGGAAATTTTATTAATCAACAGGCCCTCGGCAGGTAGCGACTTCTCATTCAAATTTGTGTGCATAGCGGAAAGCGGCCGGCCGACTGAACGTGCATAGGTATCTTAACTTTGTGTGTGCGGCCGGTCGGCCAGGACTGGCAATGGTGACAATTTCTAGAATTTTTCTGTCAGCACTTTCTTCGATATATTATGTATAATTAATATGATGGCCACGTCCGACACTCAAGTCTTTTGTTATATACATTTAAAATCACTTTTTCTAAATATATGCCAAAAGGCATGCGTGCGAAAATGACGGCAATTAGCATACAATTTTCCTGCAACTTTCCTATGTTGTTAAAATATGAAGGCCACGTCCGACACTCAAGTCTTTTGTTACATACACTTAAAATCACTTTTTCTAAATATATACCAAAAGGCATGCGTGCGAAAATGACATCAATTAGCATACCATTTTCCTGCAACTTTCCGATTAAAGTCTTCGTTCCGTCCACATCCGATAGTCATGCCAATTTTATTATAATGTCTAACACATCAATAATAGTCTATAGTTTCAAAGGCATGCATGCGAAAATAACTGAAAAATCGAAAAAAAAATCTGTTAACATTTAAGACTCCAAAATGTACTTATCCATTCGCGACACTCATGCCAATATTTTTTTCGAGTTATTGACGATGTACGTTTCCATACTTCCAACAGGCATGCGTGGGAAAATCACTCGAAATCTCGATTTTTTTCGTCCTCATTTCAACCCTTTAGCCACCTGCAACACTCATGCCTTTGGTTTTCCGAAGCCAAGTTCTATCAATTAATCATTTAGTGAACAAGGCATGCATGCGAAAATGGGCAACAGGCACCCTTTTATTTCTGTTAAGAAAAATCGAATTTTTTATATGTTATCCCCAGGGTCCATTCGTAAATTTCGCTTTATTCAACTCAGCATCGAAGTACCTTTCAACCCTCTTCGAGGCATGTATGTGAAAATGGGGCACCAGAATCTGTCACTATCTGCTGACGGTCTAAATGCCTATTCACGAAATCTCACGCTCTGTCTCAAAATCGATGGTCCAATTGAATTAAGTAAAAATTGATCGGTGTAGATCGGTGTAGATCGGTTTAGATCGGTGTAGATCGGTCTAGATCGTTGTCGATCGGTCTAGATCGGTCTAAATCGGTGTCGATCGGTCTAGATCGGTGCCGATCGGTCTAGATCGGTGCCGATCGGTCTAGATCGGTGTCGATCGGTCTAGATCGGTGTAGATCGGTCTAGCTCCGAATGCGGATCGACCGCTCGAGCAGATATCGACCGACGCTCGAGCGGATCTCGAGCTGAGCTCGAGCTACGCTCGAGCGAATCTCGGACGACGCTCGAGCGACGCTCGAGAGGATTATCTAAAGACGATCGGACGGACCTCGGACAATGCTCGGGCGGACCTCGAAGAATGCTCGAGCGGACCTCGAACAATAAGGCCAGGTATCCAACGGATCGCTTTATGAGTCAGGGATCAGGTCTCCCCGATCGGTCATCTATTGAATTCGTCATTCTCTAATTTACAAGACGGATTTAGTATTCCACGTATAGCGGTATCGATTAAAATTTCCGGGAAAGGTGCGGGACTCCAAGCGCGTTTGCCGCTTTCGCCGAAATATACCGTTTGCCGAGTATGATCCGAGATAATTTAGTGTCTACATGAAGCGTGCAGTTTGGGACGAGGCGCCTTTGAGCATCGCCAAAAACCAACAGCACGCCGGATCGCACCCAGGCTGCTCAGCAACTACTCGGTTTCCTTAACTCCACATCGTACAGCTCCATGTCAATAGTACGGTACTAAAATACCTCACTTCTTTTTCTTTTTTATACCGAATCATGATACTCACTATACAAGCACCATTAGTCAGTAGGTATATTCTCTGTGAGTTGAAAAGTCTAGAATCGAACTGCCTTTCGCACGCCTTCTGCCTCGGACGTACCCTCGGCAAAGGGTAGGTATCAAGGTTAGATACCTACACTTTGCCCTCGGGTAGCGGGGCAAAACGGTCAGGTAGTTCCCTTTATGAACCTTTAGGGACAGGCCCGAATGGCACCCAAATTCCTGTGTAGCACCCGAATTTTTGTTATGCAGTGGAGTAAAAATTCTAGCATGTGTACAATAATGATTCCAGTGTAACTGTTAATTTTTCATTCGTTAATCAAGAAAAATCCTGGAAAGTGCCGCTTGCAGCACGATTACAATGTCAAGTACAGTAATTTTTCCTGATTTTTTCCTTCCGTGTACACAAACATTGAAAAATGTTAGATAAAATCTGACGTCGGTACCGATCGTGAGTTAAATATAAAATTTACACGTTACTTACCTGTTGCTAAGTATCTTAATGTTACAGCGAGTCGTTCAGTAGGTGAAATCGCTTTTCTCATAAACGTGTCCTTTTTTTTATTAATGGCGTTACCTTTTCTAATAAATAATCAAAATCGGTGGCGGACAATCGCAAAAAATTTGTGTACAATGCTTCATCGCCATCTCTTATTTCTTGTAATAAATTATTTATTACTCCACAACGGTCACGATTTTGAATCCATTCTTTAACCCAAATTGTACTTTTTTTACGATTTTGGCGTCTCCTACGTTGTCGTCTTTGCAGTAACATAAGTGCTAAGCAGGAAGCGGCTTGCATTTTGTCATCGTCATCAGAATACATTTCCATTATAAATATCTATTATAAAATCACTATAAATTTGAGAGCACAGTCAATACAACACTACCGTAAAGTGGGGTTACTTTGCTCCACTTTTAATATGAATGAAACAAAATGCTGTATAAAAATGTATTTGAAATAGTTACAATTCTAACATTTTTAAATATGGTAATGTCAGGTTCATATAGTAACCTTTTGGAACATTTTCTCACAAAAAGTCTCTCCAGGATATATATATTTCTTAATTAAAAGTGGCGCAAACCATACCAATGGGTGGGGTAACTTTGCGCCACCTAATAATACTGGCTGTGACACAGGATACATTTATCTGTGGAACAATGTAACACCTCCGGTAAGAAGACATTACACCATTTTATGTATTAAGTAGAAAAAAAAAATTTTTTGCTGCATTTTGATTCAAAAACGAGGAAAATCAAAATAAAAACTTTTATTCGATGTTTTATAACTGAAAGGAACAGTACATATTCGTAAAAACTAGGTAGAAATATCTTTTAAAAGAAATAATGAATATCCAGCTAAGACCACCATAATTTTAACTCCGGAACGTTAAAAAATCCTCTTTTAGATATTTGTACGGGTGTTTTTATGGATCCTAATACGTCATCCCACGAGTAGGTCATTTGGTCCAGTTTTTGGGGCCATTTCCATGCTTTTAATGATTTTTGCATTGCTTTGATGGTGACTTCTTGGTTATTAAAGCTAACAATTTCACCTGGAAATATTTCCCCTTCATATGTAATCTTGCATTAGATCCAATGCAATTTTCGACCACCGTCGGTAAAAACTGTCCAAGTCTTGTTGCGCTTGCTGTCAGACATACGTTACGAGATACTTTGCGCTATTAACTGAAAAACCATGCAACGCAAGTTTTTACAAATAAGTATGGGGCTACTTTGCGCCAGTAGTCAGGTGGAGCAAAGTATCCCCATATTTACAAGATTTTACCCGTTAAAGAATTCTTTTCTGTCACATGTTTACAGGTTATGTTTCAAACAAACTACATATGGTAACTACAAAATACTATATCAAAGACACTATATATACATATTTACCTGTTTTATGACTGAAGGCGAACACGATTCGACAAGATTTTTACGACGCACTTATACTCAAGTTTTTCTCTATAATATTTACTGTGCAACCACAACACTTTAGAATGACTGGAACGCATCCACTCAAGGTCTAATCAATGTCTATATATGCAACTTCTAATACAGCGGTGCGATCGTCAATTATTTACTGCGTGTCTCTGTCAATAAAACTTATAACCTTTTCTTGCAAGTGGCGCAAAGTATCCCCCTATGGAGCAGAATAACCCCACTTTACGGTACTGCTCAAAAGCGGTGGAATGGCTAAAACGTAGGTAGGTACTCGTATATGAAAAGTTGCAGCTTCAGTTGCGCTATAAGAAATGGCGTATTGAGTGTGAACAGTCTTGCCACTTTAAGAAATGGCATTGACACTTCTAATGTGCGCAATTCATTTATGTAGCCATTTTAGACATATTCTTGCTTACGTGGGAACACGACGCGCAATTTTATAGTTGCGCTATAAAAACTTGCGCCATTTTCCAGGTGGCGCAATACAAAAAGTGTACAAGTGTGCGAGTACCATAATAACAAGGAGAGGCTGCGAGTTTCGGAACAGGCATTTTTACGGTTTCTTCTCCCTTAACAAAACCAAAAAAAAAATATTTTTTCCCGAAAACGCCTTAGAAATAAAAAAATCACATAAAAGAATTCCATGATTGGTATGTATAAGTTCCGAAAATCTGGTTTCAGGAGCCCTCGCGTGGCTCATCGGATAGCGTGCGTGACTCGCACGCGGCGGGCATGCGTTCGAGTCCTAAATGTCCTTTTTTTTAACAAAATTATTTTTAATGCAATGTCCTTTGACAGTATGCAATAAATTTTCATAATTAAATGGATTGAATTAAAAACGAAATGAAAAGCAATGCTATTGCACATTTAAAAAATATTCAATTTTCAATAATTGCTTGTAGCAGAGGAAAATGACAAGCAATGATTGAAAATTGAATATTTTTTTTAATGTACAATTGCATTGCTTTTCATTTCGTTTTTAATTCAATCCATTTAATTATGAAAATTTATTGCATACTGTCAAAGGACATTGCATTAAAAATAATTTTGTTAAAAAAAAGAACACCGAGACTCGAACACGTGCCCCGCCGCGTGCGAGTCACGCACGCTACCCGATGAGCCACGCGACGGTTCCTGAGATCGGATTTCTGGAGCTTATACATACCAATCATGGAATTCTTTGATGTGATTTTTTTTTCTAAGGCGTTTTCGGAAAAAAATACTTTGGGGTTTTGTTAAGAGCGTCAATCTCTAATGACAGAAAAAAATCGTAAAAATGTCTGTATGACCGTATAGTACGTAGCGCGCCATTCATTCAGCTTAGGTGCTGGGCCCCCTTTCTCGAGTCAATCGCAAGAGAAACGTATGCGTTTCTTAGCGAGTAGATCAATCAGGACCCCCACTACAACGGAATACTTGATCCTGATTGGTCTATTGGCTAAGATGCGTATACGTAACTTTGCGAGTGACTCGAGAAAGGCCCCCCTGACGCACGCGCGCTCCTCCGGATTTTTGTCCTTCGGCCCGTGGTTTTCAAATAAGGACTCTCTCTCTCCCCGAAACTTTAATTAAACGTATCTCGAACAATATAGCCTGTTCGAAAAAGTCACCCAGAACTTTTCTGAAGGTGATTTTACGAGGAATCGAATGGTGATTTTTTAAATTTTTTAAAATAATGTTCTTGTACCACAGCGGGGTTGGTTGTTACATCTTCGGGGTTAGTTATTACAATCACATAGGTATTGTTATTTAGTCATCATCAGAGTCGCAGTTGAGACATACATAGTACAAACCGACTTCAACACATAGCTCATGAGCCCACCCGAGTCGAAGATTTTGACCTGTTCCATTCTGAATAGACCTGCTTTAAGGTCTGTTTAGACCTGGGTAGACCTGGTAGAGTCTTAGAATACCTGTAAAGGGATTTTCCTCTAAAACACACACACCTGAGTTGTCCTGATATGTAAATATGGCCTTCACTGTCCTTAATAAGTCGGATATATTCTTTCAAGCTAGTCGATGTCCTAACACGTGCTGTTTAGCTCTTTTTCGTATAATTTAAAATTCATAGATAATCAATTAAATATTCTGAACGGAAAATTATTTATAGGTAGCCTTGAATTGAAAGGAAAGGGGGGACAATGTATTAGCAATTTTATTAATTAATTCCTCTCTCTATAATGTTGATAAATAAATAAATCAATCAGTCCATCAATACAAATATACGCATTTTTGTGAATGAATAAAATATAGATAAATAAAATTAAAATTTAATTTTCTTCATTGGAAGAGGAATTATTATAGCGGGAAATGGAAGGAGTGAGGAATATGATGTTCCTATTTTCTCAACTCATTTCCCTCTTTCAACGAAAAGAATATAATAAAAATCTGACTTAAAATTTACTATCATTTTCATAAATTAATTTATTTAATACATTTAGTGGTTTTCAAATAATAATTAATTAATAGGGAACTTGCCTGTGTGTCAGATTTTTAAATACTTTTGGTATTTATCTACTCTTTAAACCTTTACAATAGGTATTTGTAAAAAAGAAAATGATCAGTTATCTTGTATAAATATTTTGTGATAGTTTGTGTTTAATTAAAGTTTGACATGTGGCGACCCGTCATGCTTTGGCGGCCTGACGCCAGATAGCGCCGACCCTCTCGACTCTCGGCTCGCGGCTCCTGGCCCCCGCCTGTCGGGTCTCTCGGTAGTAAAACTTCGGTAAATTTATATATAAGAGGACCACAGGGCGTCTAAGGCAGGATCCAACCTTAGAAGTTGCTGGAAGGTCATCAAATCCCTCAGGAACAGACAGCCTTATTCCCCTCCTCTTTTAAAAGACGGAATCGCCTACGCGGTAGACAGCGACAAGGCAAATATCTTCGCCGAATCCCTCAGGGATCAATGCTCCCCGTTTCCTACCCATGCCAATTTCGCCAATTTTCACGGCATCCGTCCACTATTTTAGACTCGACGACCTCTCCTTCCCTCACACCTCTTCTAGCGAAATCGCCGTGACCATCAAATCCCTGAAGAAAAACAAAGCTCCAGGGTTCGACTCCATCCCAAATGGGGTAGTTAAAATTCTCCCACACATCCTTATCGTTGCCATCTGCAACATCATCAACGCCATGATGCGGTTGCAATACTTCCCCTCTGCCTGGAGGACAGCTACAATCATCTGTCTTCCAAAGCAGGGCAAGCCGCTCAATCAAGCCTCCAGCTACAGACCAATTAGTCTGCTCCCCTCCCTCAGTAAAGTGGCTGAGAGTATCATACTTACCCGCCTACACAGATTTTGCGCCGATGCCAACATCCTCCCAGAGTTCCAGCATGGCTTCCGTCCCCGTCATGGCACCTGTCATCAATTCCTCCGCGTAGCAGAACTCGTCGCGGATAACCTAAATAAGAGCCGGCACACCTCAATGCTCCTGCTAGATGCCAAACAAGCCTTTGATAGAGTCTGGCATGACGGTTTAATCTTCAAATTAATCCATCTAAAACTCCCCCACTATCTAATTGGCGTAATACGTTCCTTCCTCACAGATAGATCATTCAGAGTCCGCTCGGGGAATAGCCTCTCTGATGCGCAACCTATCACGGCTGGAGTCCCACAAAGTTCCAAACTCTCGCCCACTCTTTTCAATCTGTTCTGTCACGACATTCCCACCCACGACAAGATAATAACCGCACAATATGCCGACGACGTCGCACTGTTATATTCTTCCAAAACTAAGAAATTTTGCTCCACAGTAGTCAACAAATTCCTTCCCGTACTCCTCGACTGGTATCATATGTGGGGATTTTCCCTCAACGAAGCCAAATCAGAGGCAATCTTCTTCTCTCGCCGTAATATCCCTCCGGACCCCCTTTCTGTCAACAAACACCGCATTCCGTGGAGTAACTCTGTCAAATATCTAGGGGTTACTTTTGACAGAAAATTAAACTGGTCTAAGCAGATCTCTTCCGTGCGCGGCAAATCCATCGGTGCGTACGTCTCCCTGAAACCATTCTTCAATAACAGAAATATTTCTCAGGTTACCAAGGTCCGGGCCTTCAACGCGCTAATTAGGAGCATTTGCACTTATGCCATTCCCGTTCGGGGATTGGCCTCGCCCACAGAATGCTAGTTAGACTTCACCGTACTTACATGAGACTCCTCAGAAGTTCTCTAAACTTCCCTTGGTTCATTAGGAACGCCCAGCTGCTCCGTGAAACCGGACTTCCTTCTCTCGATACAGCCGCTATAAAGTATGCTGGTAACCTTCATAACTCCGTCAAGTCCCACAACAACCCCTCTATCAAAGCACTTAGCAACTACTCAAGCAGAGCCAAGGACAAAGTCCGTAGGCCCTGTATTTTTATTAAATAATAAGAAATTCAATTAGGTTCGTCACTTAACCTCAACCGTTCCCCCTAGCCTCTCAGCCGCGCCATTAACGCCTTCGGCCCCATCTAGTTGTCGGGCCCTCTATTAATTTTTCTTCTCCGCCATTTTCGTCTTCTACATGGTTTATAACCCCATGGGTTGGTAACCTCGAGGAGGGGTTTAGTCGGTAAAAATC